>ML785221.1:235922-265825 GCA_009831015.1 Picea engelmannii | reverse complement strand
ATCAAAGGTGAGTTTGGACAAGAGAGAGATTGTCTTGTTGGGAATATTAGGTAATGAGAAGTGAAAAGCATGTTCCAACACAGTGATTTGGGGAGCCATGGGAAATTAATAAATTTGAAACAAAGACTCCTATAAGGCCAGCTTGTCAGTCTAGCCCTCCCTCTAGCGCCATTTTTTGATGGGCGAAATTGATCGTCTGTCAACTGGAAGAGGGAGTCCGGTCCGGGGTTATCTAAATAACCCAAGCCATTTGGTATAACTCATTCTGACGGGTTTAATGGCTCCGTTAGCCAATCTAAGAATCCTAAAAGAAACAAATAAAATAGAGAAATAACTAACTAATTACTAAACACTATATATATGTACATATGCTCTAATGTAACTGTAGTAGTTATATTCAAGCAGAAGATATACAAGTCTCGTTTATTTACATGATTTACAAGATGCAAGTTTTAATCGAAACTTATGAAAATCGATGTGAAAAATGATTACTTCTAGGAAGCAGATAAAGAAAGCACATAAAAATATTTATTGTTTTTCTTTTATAAATTTAAAGAATCTTGCAAAAAAAGTTAATGGAACATGAACATGTGAATAGTCAAAGCTGAACCATACATTCATTGTTTCATTCATTAACAACTTAACTAAATAACACACATAATAACCTGTCGCTAATCAACAAAACTGGTATTTATCTTTCTGTGTTGTATGAGCTCCTGCCTGTACTGTTGTTAAGGGAAACCTATAACAGAACAATAATAGCACTTCCATAATACATTCAAAGAAGTATTTGATATTGGAGTAAATTAATAACAACAGGAAGACAACTAATTAAAAATTGTGTGATATTAAGATAATCAATATTTAAGAACGAAAGAAAACTCAATTCTGGGTATTAATATTAACCATCATTTAACATTAGAAATAAATTCCATAATAATCAAATGATTGATTGATCACACATAAAAAATAGAATAAGAAATTATGGGCAACATATAACATTTAACAGTATGAAAACACCATATGATTGACAAGCTAAAGCTAAAATCAACCGTTATAACATTTTCATAATATAACAATAATGAAAGAATGAAATGGAATAAGTATCACACAGGTCTAAAGCCAAATATGAATTACTTTCCCATATTCTTTCTCAAAATCACATGCCCATATTGTAGTCCTGGAAGAAATGTTTTGGATAATAAACTCTTAAAGATTGGGAAAATTAATATATAAATAATAATAATTAACCATGTATTGATAAAAAGACTAAAGCTATTTAAATCAATGCATAATCAATTATTGAAAGAATATGAAGATATTATATGAAAATAAAATCATTTTACTTATAGGACAAAAGTCATTAAGCAACCTGGAATTCCATATTCTTCTTTAAAAATACTCGTTCATTCTCCCAAAGCTTCCAGCCATCCATTAGTCCATTTGAAAAGAAATAAAAAGTTTAAAAAAGTAATAATATACAAAAGAGAAAGGATTAAAACCCTCATCTCCAATTCTTCCATCCCCATGGCTCTGATCTTTCTCATATATTTATAAAATGAATGAACAGTCTGGGCGTCACTATTAATTTCCGCCACCTGAAATTTGCCTCTAAAAGAGACCCAAATATCTCTCAAATCGTGCATTTGTTTGGGAAAATATTTTTGTGGAAGGTAAATGGGTCCATTTTGGTTCTGGGTTTTCAACCGTTTCTTCAAATTCCTCATGGTTTGGCTTCAATCAGTTCTGCAAAATTGTCTCTCTGATCTTGACGCCTTTCCAAATTTTATTTGTTGTTGCTCATAAAATTATTTGTTGCAATCCAAAATTATTTTTGGATCAATCATCTTGAACATATTTGGATAATAAAATCAAGCCATGATCAGATCCGTATCAATTAGTTGATTATAGAAACCCGTGAAACAAAAATAAACCTAAATTAATAACCTAAAAATTGAGAATAAAACAAAATCTAGAAAAATAAAAAATGAATTTAAACTAATTATAAGTTCTAAACAAACATTGTTTATATTTTCCTTTCAAATATGATCTTAATTCTAGAAGCTTCAAGTTAATGAATAAAAAATATTAATTTTAGTTTTTTACAAAATCAAACAAATGATAGATAATTGTTTGATTATTATTATTTTGAAATAAGATGCAAAATGAAAAAAGAATTTAATTAATTAACATCACCAAATGATTTCATGAAAATGAGAAACCAACCAAGATATTATTTGATGAAGTATTGAACACATTATTCAAAATAGTCAAACTTGCTAATGAGCAAAATAATGAACACATAATCATAATTTAAACAAAAGTAAACATTTGATAAAAAATAAAGTTTTTGTTTAAATTGAGATTTTTATGCTCTTTTCTAACTTTTGACATATACTCTTGTAATAAATGTCTCATACTATAGTGAATGTCTTAAGTTTGTCTCAAAGCAAGCCAAAGTATGGAACTATTTGAAAAGGTTGATTTTGTAGCTCATTTTAATTATCAAGATTCTAATAGGGGCCCTTTAAATTTTGTAAAAATATAGGGGGAGTTGTTGGGGCCCAACAGGGCAGTAGTAGTAGATCCTGGCAGCAAAGAAATCAGAGGTATGATAAATCTAAGGTACAATTTTATTATTGTAAGAAATTTGGACATTATGCTAACAAGTGTTGGAAGAATCAAACATATGTTGGAGAGCAGTCTGCACACATGACAAAGGTGTCAAAGGATGACCAGAAACCTGTGTTTTTGACTTTTAATGTCATCCAGGAAAGTTCAAATGATGTTTGGTTTTTGGACAATGGATTTAGCAATCACATGACTAGAAATAATTATTTCTAGTTTAGATACGAATATTCAGTCTGAGGTAAAGTTAGGTAATGACAGTAAGGTAAAAGTTAATGGTAAAGGTGTGATTTCTTTTTATACTAAGAATGGTGAAGGAAGAAAAATAGATGATGTTTATTATGTACCTAGTTTGAAATGCAATTTGTTAAGTGTTGGACAACTGATAGAGAAAAATTAGAGAGTGCTCTTCAAGAACAAGTTATGTACAATTTATGATAAGTATCCAAGTAAGCTATTGATTGCTAGAGTAGACATGACAAAAAATAGAATATTTCCACTTATTATGAGAAATGATATGAATGACTCTTTGAATGCTTATAAAGATAAAGGTTTGGATGAGTCATGGTTATGGAATTTGAGATAGGGACATTTAAAATTTGGAGGTCTAGATTTGTTGCAGAAGAAGCAAATGGTGAAGGGGTTTCCTAGTATTCAACAACCAACAAGCTCGTGTGAGATATGAATACTTGTAAAGAATCACAGGGATAAATGTATTTCTGGAGTTTCGTACAGGGATAAAGATCCATTGGAAATTGTTCACACAGAATTATGTGGACCATGCAAACACCTTCATTGACTGGTAATGTCTATTTTATGACTTTTATTGATGATTTCAGTTGAAAAAATTGGGTTTATTTGTTGAAGCAGAAGTCTGAAGATTTTTATATATTTAAGAGGTTTAAAGTTATGGTTGAAAAGGAGAGTGGAAAATATATTAAAGTATTGAGATCAGACAAAGGAGGTGAGTATATGCTAACTAATTTCATAGATTTTTTCAGTATCATGGAATCAAGAGACAGTTTACTACTCGTTATACTCCACAGCAGAATGGAGTAGCTAAAAGGAAGAATTGAACCATTATGAATATGACTCGAATTATGTTGAAAGAGAAGCATATTCTGAATGAATATTGGAGTGATGAAGTTACTTTTTCAGTATATATTCTGAACAAGAGTCCAACTAAGAGTGTGAAGAACCAATTTCCCCAGGAATCTTGGAATGGTAAGAATAACAATGTATCCCATTTGAGGATTTTAGGGTGTGTAGCTTATGCACATGTACCTGAAGAGTTGAGGAAAAATTCAGATGAAAGAAGTGAGAAATGTGTCTTTGTTGGATATAGTGAGGATTCTAAGTCATATAGACTCTATAATCCCATCACCAAGAAGTATTTTATCAGCAGATACGTTGAGTTCAAGGAAGAAGAAGCTTGGGATGGTAGCATTGATAGAATTGTTTCAGGGGGAGCTGAAATATCCCATGAAGATGATGATGGAGATGAGCATGTCATACAGGGTGGACAGTTGAATCCACAGTCACATACACCTGCAACAAGAAATCATGTAAGACAATCACCAGGAGTCATCCCATCAAAAGAAGAACGCCCAGAACATATCAGTGTGGTAAGTGATTAATCAAATCCTACTTTAGCTTCATTAAGAAACAGAAGTAGAGGTCAGAAAACTAGAAGTTTAAGAGAATTGTATGAGCAAAATGATGAAGTAGATCAAGCTTCAAATTTTTCATTAATTGCATATGATCCCGTAAATTTTGATGATGTTGTTAAGAAAGAAGTTTGGGTAGAATCTATGAATGAAGAAATTGATTCCATAGAAAGGAATACTACTTGGGAACTTGTAGATTTTCCTAAAGATAAAAATTTTGTTGGTGTTAAATGGATTTACAAGACTAAGTTAAATGTTGAAGGTCAAGTTGAGAAGCACAAGGCAAGGCTTGTAGCTCAGAGGTTCAGTCAACAACCTGATATTGATTATAGTGAAAATTTTGCACCTGTAGCCAGGCTTGATACAGTAAGAATGGTGTTAGCCATTGATTCTCATAATAAATGGTGCATGTACCCGATGGATGTAAAATCTACATTTTTAAATGTTTTTCTAGAAGAAGAGGTTTATGTGAAACAACCTCCAGGATATGAGATTGATGGATACGAAGTTAAGGTCTATAGGTTAAATAAAGTGTTGTATAGATTGAAACAAGCACCCAGAGTATGGTACAACATAGTTGATGCATACTTGAATAGTGAAGGATTCAACAAGATTCCAAGTGATCCAACTCTGTATACAAAGGTAAATCAGGAAGGTAAACTGTTGATTATATGCTTATATGTTGATGATTTTATTTTCACCAGAAATATTTCAGTATATGAATTTAAGAAAGCCATGAAAATTGAGTTTGAAATGACTAATTTAGGAATGATGAAGTATTTTCTAGGCAATGAAGTAAATCAATCTGAAGCTAGTATTTTCATTTTTCAAAATAAGTATGCAAAGGACATATTGAAAATGTTCAGGATGGTTAACCGTAAACCAACTGTAACACCAATTGCAACTAGAACACAACTCAGTAAGAATGATGAGGGGTCATGTGTTGATCCAAATCTGTATAAAATACTAGTTGTAAGTCTTATGTATTTGAAAGCAACAAGACTTGATATTATGTTTTTTGTAAGTTTGATTTATAGATTTATGGAGACTCCAAAGAGCACCCATTGGCAAGCACTAAGAAGGATCCTAAGATATGTCGCTAAAGCAACAAATTATGATGTTCTGTACACATCAGATTCATATTTTAAGTTGATTGGATATACTGATAGTGATTTTATAGGTAGTATAGATGACAAGAAGAGCAGATCAAGATATGTGTTCAGCTTTAGATCAGGAGATGTAGCTTGGGATTCAAATAAGAAACCCATTGTGACTTTATCATCTATTGAGGCAAAGTATGTTGCAGCAAGAACAACTGCATGTCAGATTGTGTGGAAGAGAAGGATTATGATTGAGTTGTTTCATGAACATCAAGAACCAACTATATTTTATGTGATAATAAATCAGCCATTTCACTTGTTATCGGAAAAATCGGTAAGTGCAAACACAAACTAATCTCCCTAACTTCAAGAGAAATTAGAACAGAACAGAGCATAATACAAAATTCTCCTTAGATTTCATTGTAATGTAAACTAGTTCAAAGAGGGACAAATGACATACCATTTAAACGTCGTTTGATCCTCGCTACTATCGTCCTTGCTCCATATTTAGATTTGTGGGATGTAGAACATGTTAAAAAGCACAAACTGACAAAAGAGAGAGAACAATGATATATATGCGCCCACCCACATGAAGAGACGTAATGAAAACGGCCACACAAGGGAGCACTAGGAAAGAAGATGAGCCAAATGTCGGATAAGGAGAAATTTTGGCTTTGAAAGAAGTTTTTTAAGATGGACCGGGCAAGGTTGGGCGCCCAAAGGCAAGGCAATTTGACATGAGGGTTGCCCACATGAGGAATCATAACGAAAAGGAGGCAGGACGCCCAAATGCAACGCAAGGTGAGTTGGAAAGAGGGGCACCCACCCACACAAGGAATCGTAATACAATGTATTTTATTTGTTTCTTTTAAAATTTGTTCGAGACGCATGTCCCCGCATCTAGTACTGCAAGGGCATCCAATAACATCAAAATATAAGAACTTGATAAATTGCACAAGGTTCATTAGTTATGTTGTGTATTTGTTTTTTTCTTTCATCTAAGTACATTTTTTCTCCATAAAGAATATTCGTAAAAAATCATTATTTAAATACAAAATGCCATCAAGCATCTTCTTCTTGCCACCAAACTCATGGGCCAAAGTCCCATGTTTTTGGATAGTTTCGACAAAGATTTTATAACAATGAAGAACACCATGTTCATTGAAAATTCGTTGCTACAATACTATGAGAACAATGATGACATTTACGATGATGACATTTATTGATCATTCCAGGTATATTGTTCACGAGGCCAAACGCATATCATCTCATGCATATTTAGACCTTATTGCAGCACTAATTGCATTAAGGTAGATTATTTTAACTATGTATATCTCCACAAAAAAGAGAGAGAGTTAACCTATATTATGGTAGTCAATTTTCTTTTAAAAGAAATTAAATATAATAGTTTATACTTTCATTTTTAATGACCCAATTCTTCGGTGACGGGGTTTCATAACCATATAGTTCTTTAAATTGGGTAATTTTTTAGGTAGATTAATACATAATATCATACCAATATTTCGTTAGATGCAACCACCTCATCCATTTCCTTTGTTTATCCCATGTGATCTTTGAGTCTAGAAACCCTCCCAAGAAAATTAAAACAAAATGAGGACGATATGGGTCGATATATAGAGTGGGTGTGTGTGTAATATTTGAGTCTATAAACCCTTCCATATCATCAAGGCATGCGAACAATCTATCCATGTCAAATTTTAGTGCATACAGAAACATTTTGAAAGAATTTCAATGTTGGCCCCATTCACAGGTTATTGTTGTCCATCATGTACTGATCTATCCCTAGTACAATGTATTTTAGTTGTTTCCTTTAAAATGTGACCGAGATGCACGTCCCCCCATCTAATAGTATTGCAAGGGCATGGCGCAATAGCATTGATAAAGAAGTACTTGATTAATCACACAAGCTTCAAGTTATTTTATGTCTTTGTTTTTTTCTCTCATCTAAGTAATATTTTTCTCCATAAATAATATTAGTACAAAATCATTATTTAAATACGAAATATCATCTATCTCCTTCTTCTCGCCGTGACCAAAATCATCGGACTAGTTGGCATGATGTTGGTTTTGAACGGCACGGACGATGAATATAAATATTGGGTGTGTGAGCTATCTTTGTGTCTGGAAACCCTCCCATATTGTCAAGGCATGTGGACAGTATATCCATGTCAAATTTTGGTGCATACAGAAACATTTTGAAAAAATTTCAACGTTGGCCCCATTCACAGGTCACTGTTGCCCATCATGTACTCTAGCCTTAGTACAATGTCTTTTAATAGTTTTTTCCTTTAAAATTAGACCGAGAAAATTAAAACGAATTGAGGACAATATGGGTCGATATATAGAGTGGGTGTGTGAGTAATATTTGAGTCTGGAAGCCCTTCCATATCGTCAAGGCATGCAAACAGTCTATCCATGTCAAATTTAAGTGCATACATAAACATTTTGAAAGAATTTCAACGTTTTCCCCATTCATAGGTTACTGTTGCCCATCATGTATTGATCTATCCCTAGTACAATGTGTTGGCTACAAAAGTCACTCCTAGATTGTAGCAAGAGGGCAGATGATACATTAAAGTCTAACTTAGCATGCACAAGTTCTTCTGATCAGTCGAGGACATCATATCGGCATGGCTCTTTTGAGAAAACCTGCACACAAGACAATCTTGGGCAGACTGCCTGCCAGCACCTCCATGCCCTGCATTCATGGCTTGAGCTGAGGTCTCAACCACCTGCTCAATATTCATTAACTGCCTTTTCCATGGAGGGTGGTCGAGACTAAAAACATAAAGGAGTGACCCCTTTGTCCTTTGAAGTCTTGGTAGCCGAAATGTCGAAATGGATAATGGGCACTTTTTTCATTTCGTGTTTTGGGGTTTCGAAATGCAGTGGAAGAGAGAAATCCTTCATCCTTTGAAGTCCCGGTAGCTGAAACACCAAAATGGATAATGGGCACTTTTTTCATTTCGCGTTTCGGGTTTCGGGGATTCCTGATGCAGTGGAAGAGAGGCTCCCTTGTCTCTTGAAGTCCCGGTAGCCAAAAGGCCAAAATGGCTCTCGGGCACTTTTTCATTTCGCGTTTTGCATTTTGGTGATTCTCGATGCAGTGGAGGAACACCCCTTTGTCTCTTGACATCCCGGTAGCTGAAATACCTAAAGGCTCCTCGTTTTGTGATTTTGGCCATAAGAGATGAGGCCATGCACCAAACCTCGTACAACATTGCAACTCAAAGTTACCCGACGACTGTTTATCTGCTCCATTTGTGGATCCTCATCGTTGAAAACAAAATGCCCGCTCTCTTGATTTTAAACCCGAAATGGACCTTTCTGTGTGTTGCACTCGACGCTCATGACTTGCGAGAATTGGCGCTAACATTAGGCTCCATGGGGGATAGAGTCATCCCTGCGATGCTCTAAGAACTCCTTCTGCAGTTCTAGTTGCCTTCTATTGGGCTATGGAGTCATTTATTAAGTCGAAAATAAACAAAAAAACAATAAAAACAATATTTACAAAAAACAGAGGAGTCGTCTAAGGCTCAAACAAAACATTTCTTCAAGAAATTCCCATTGATAGGGCCGTTAAAAAATTCTTCACCCTCCAAATCCTGCAACCTATACGTGTTATTCAAGAATACTGCTGAGATTTTGAAGGGCTTGATCTAGAGGGCATCAAACTTGTTGTGTTTGCCCCTATCCTGCCTGGGTGCATCCCACTTAAGCACCAAATCTCCCAGCTCGAATTCCTCCTTCTTGACCTTCCTGTCAAAATCCTCCTTGATCTTCTACTGATGACTGTGAGCTAAGTCCATTACTTGCTCCCTGACCTGTTGCAGTTCCACCACTTGATGAATTCTTCTAACCATATGGTTTGTCTCTCCTTCATGATCTTGAAAGAATTTCGCTACAAGTAAAGCGAGTTGAGTGGGAAAAATAGCCTCTATCCCATAAACAAGTTGAAAAGGTGAAGTGCCCAGGGACTTCTTTGTTGTCACTAGATTATCCCATAGAGCGAACTTGAGCTTTGAATCCCAGGCCCTCTTATTGTCTTCCAATAACCTTTTAATGAGTTTGATTAGAATTTTATTGGAAGATTCTGCCAGTCCATTTCCTTGAGGATAATAGGGAGTGGAGTGAATTAGTGAAATATTGAACTGCTCATAGAGCTTAACTAGAGGCTCAGACTTGAAAGAAGCAGCATTATCAGTGACAATTCTACTGGGGTAGCCAAATCTGGCTATGATATCCTCCAAGAAGCTAATAATTACTTTGTCTGAAGCACTCCTGTTGGGGGAAGCTTCTATCCACTTGGTGAAATAGTCTATTGCAATCAGGATCCATCTATGTTGGCCACTTGAAGGAGGATGAATTTCCCCAATGAAGTCCAACCCCCACTATTGAAAGGGTGTTGAAGCTGCTACATGCTTTAGTGGCAGAGATTTGAGTTGTTGCTTTCCTGAGAACCTTTGGCATTTGATGCAAGCTCTGACTTCTCTGCAGACATCAGTGAATAAGGTGGGCTAGTATTACCCAGCCCTGAGAATTTTGTGGGTTGTGGTCTTCCAGAAATGATGCCCTCCACAAAGGCCGCTGTGGAAATCAAAGATAACTTGTTGGGCTTCCTGTGGATTCATACATCTCAAAAACACTCCTAGAGGGTCTCTACAGTACAAGACATGGTCAATAAGGAAATATCTGACCACCTTGATCTCTAAAGGTCTTGCCCTGCTTTTTCCCATTCCATCAGGAGGCTTCAACTCTTGCAAAAAGTACAAAATGTCTCTGTACTAGGTGCATTCTGCTAGTGATAAGCCACCCTGAGAGATTTTGTTGGGTGACTCAGCTTGTTGATTTCCTAAGAAAGCATTGATGAATATAACCCCCAAGGCCTTGCAATTGGATTCAACCATCAACTTGGCTAAACCCTTCCCTTTTACCAACTTGGTGGGCTTTATCTCCAGGTCAAACTCCAGGATCTTGGCTATCCATTTACCTCTTCTCCCATCTATGTCAGGTTGTATAAGGATGTCCTTCACAGAGGCTGAAGGAACGTATGCAGTCACTTTTGAGTGAAAGACATAGAATTTGAAGGCTTTGAAAGCTTTGACCAAGGCATAGGCCTGCTTCTCCATGATCTCATACCTATTTTCTGCATCTCTCAATGCCTTACTGAAGAAGGAAATGGGTTTCTCTCTTCCTTCCCTATTTTTCTGCAATAAGACAGCTGCTATTGTATCAAAAGAAGCAAAAGAAAAAATTAGGAAATCCTTAGAATAATCAGGACTGATCAGCACAGGTGCCTCAGTCAATGCCCTTTTTATTTGGACAAAATATTCCCTGGGTTCAACAGTCCATTTCACTTCATTTCCCTTTCTGAGCATGGCTGTGATGTGTTTTACCAACTCAACAAAATTTGAGACGACCCTCCTCAGAAAGTTAATCTTCCCTAAAAAAGCATGAACTTCCTTTCTAGACCTGGGAAGTGACAAGGTCTGAATCGTCTCTACCCTACTAGGATCAATTCTCACTCCCTCTGCTGATACTATATGGCCTAACAACTTCCCCTCCTTCATAGCAAACAAAGATTTCTTGGGATTTAAGGAAAGGCCAAACTTTTTGCATTTCAAGAAAACTTTCTTTAAGTGACAACAATGCTCTTTATCAAACCTAGAGAAGACTGTGATGTCATCCAGATAGATCACCACAAACTGATCTTTATCCCTAATGAAGGCTATATCCATGGCTCACTGAAATGTTGCTCCTGCATTCATCAATCCAAAAGGCATTTTGGCATACATGAATGTGCCCCAAGGAGTAGTGAAGGCTTTTTTTTCTCTGTCCTCAGGCATGATTGATATCTGATTATAGCCAGAAAAATCATCAATCATGGATATCCTAGATTCACCAGTTACCCTCTGCAATATGTGTTCCATGTTGGGCAAGGGATAGTTATCTTTCTTTGAGCTCCTGTTTAGGTTCCTGAAATCAACACAGAGCCTGATTTCTCCACTTTTCTTCCTCACCGGGACCAAATTGGACACCCATTCAGAATATCTCAAGGGGACAATGATTTGGGTGTCTAACAACTTCTTCACTTCTCTCTCCATGATAGGCAACAACATGGGATTTATTTGTCTTAGCTTCTGCCTAAATGGCTTAGCCTCTCCCTTCAGTGGGATCTTGTGTTCAATGACAGATATGTCATATGTCTTGAGGTCTTCATAGGTCCATGCAAACACATCAGCAAATTCTTTTAATAACTCAGTATATTTGGCCCTCTGTTCTCTGGTCAAACTGCTTGACAACTTGACAAACTTAGGCTCTTCTTGTGTGCCGATATTGTACTCCACTGAATCATCATCTCCATTTGAAACCCCACTCTTTACTGCCACATCATTCCCATCAAACAGTATTTCTAAAGGGACCAGACCCTTCGGAATATGATTGCTAGGCAGATGAATAATGTGGTGATTAGCAATTTTATTTAAAAATACCTCGAGGTGAGGGTGACTTTCGAGATCAGGATCCTGATCAATGTGCAATGCAGAAAATTCATCGACGGACTGAAGAAATTTTTTGATTTCAAGATCGTCTTCGAATACCTTCCAATGCTTGATATTGTCCGGGATGGATGGCCTATATCTTATCTCGACCCCATATTTGATCTTAGGCGGCAAAGGGATCCTGAACAGACTAGTCGAGACAGCTAAGGAATCGACCAAAGTATTTTCCTCTCTTGGAATAAAAGAAATGTTGAAAGCCAAGAATAAATTATCAATCAGGTCCCACACCTCATTTTTGTAACCCCTGAGTTGAGGATGCTTAGTCCGATAAGAGTTCCTGACTTGCTGGATTATGAACTCAGCATCTCCGAACACTGCTACCTCCTCAATTCCCCTTTCCTTTGCATCCCTCATACCTAGAACAAGGGCTTCATATTCTGCCACATTATTGGTAGCTTCAAATTTTAGCTTGTATGACAGGGATATGGTTTCTTGCCAAGGGGACACAAGAACCACTCCAGCGCTAGTGCCTTTGCTAGAATAATCTTTGTCGAAGAACATTTTCCAAACAGAGGTGGTTGGAGGAGGTATCCCGTGATTAAATATGAGTTTATTTCTAATTTGAAAAGGGGCTTCAGGAGTCTCAGTGATCTGCAACAAACTAGACCCCAAATCAGTGTCAAGTGCAAAGATAGGATGATTGGTGGCGTTTGCTTCATCACTAATAATGTAGGCCAACTGAGCTTCTCTGTACAACCTCCTGTGTTCCCCTCCAAAGACTATAATGGTGGAATATGTGAGATCCATCTGTAGTGTTCCTCCAAGTTTTTTAATCCAAGATCTAGATAACAACATGCCAAACTTGGGGGGAACATCAACTACTACAATGTCCATGACCACACTCTTCCTTGGAAGCTGAAATAAAGAGACCACCAAGTCTTTGATGACTCCAAGGCATTGCACCCTCCTTGAATCAAAATATTACAAATAGTGATAAGCCTTTGTCACTTCCAGTCCCAATTCTTCCATGACTATTTTGGGCATAAGGTTGTGGGAAGCTCCTGAATCCATGAGGCAATTATGCAGCACCCTATCATGTATGTTCAGGGATGTGTAGAAGGGAGGGGATGAATCATATTTGTCTTCTACCATGGGACCTAGGATGACTACTGTCTTTTCATCTTGAAGATTTACTAAGTCTGTGGAAGGCTGGGGGGACTCGAATTGTAGCATCTTGGAGAGGGACCTTTTGAAATCTTCATTTTTAACTAGCTCTAAAAGGGGTACGGGAATTCTAATCTTTTGAATTTCATGCTCAAAACTAAAGGAGGGAAAAGGCTTAGGAGCTTCCCTTATCTTAGAGACAGGTCCTTTGGCTGTTGGCGAAGTATTCTGATTTTTCTTCTCTTTAGTAGTGATGGTTACAGGCTTAGTAGGTTTTTCCACTATGAGAGGCTGATCATGGCTATCAAAATTTCCTTCTTTCTTCTTTGACCTGAGATGATATCTGTTAGGAGTGTTGTTGGCCCTTTCCCCTTTACCCAACTCATTGACTTGATTGTTCATAAGGGATTCTTCATATATAGATTAAGTCAAATGGGGAAAAGGGAAAGTTTCTTCAATACAATGAATTTCAGGGTCGAGGTCATCTATCTCCTCTCCTTCCTCATGAGTAACTAGGTTATTTTGGAAATGGGTTTGAATCCTCTGCTCATCTTTGTCTTTTCTCCTTTGTTCCCTTGGCAAATCCTATGGCACATTTTTGCTAGGCCTCCTGAAGCCTCTGTTATCAGTATTTTGGGTATATTTGTACGTGGGCTTCCCTTCTAACTCCCACCTTTCCATTCTAGCCGAAAGAGACTTTAGCACTTTAGTTACTTCATCCGTCTGAAGGGGAAGGGGAGAGAAATTGGATGGGGAGGTTTCAGGTCTCTTCCTGGATATGTCTCTATCGGCCTTATTCCTGAGTTGGTCAACAACCAATCTATTAGATTCTACTTCCATGGCTACATCCTGCATGTGAGCCAGAGTAGTGGCTCTCCTTTCCCTCAACAGGAGGCAGAAATCAGGATCAAAAGAGATAGCATAAGTGATTTTAGCAGAGGCTTCTGAGGGCTTTATCTCAGTGGGGATCTTATTGTACATTTTATTGAATCTCTTGGAGAAGTCAAAGACAGACTCTCCTTCCTTTCTCTTCAAAGACCCAAACTCTCTCATGTAATACATGAAGTCCTTTTTGTCTCCCCACTATCTCAAAAAGGCGTTATCCAAAGCCTCAATGCCATCAATAGATCTAGGAGGCAGGGCCCTAAACCACTTTCTAGCTTCGCCTTCAAGGCTATGGACGAAAATCCTCATCCATACGTCTACATGCATGATAATGTGATCATCTGTAAAACTGTAAAAGGCTTCAAGGTGTTCTTCTGTAGCTATGTCCCCTTTTCCTATAAACTTGGGCAGCTGCTTAAGGTAGCCATCTGCTGGAAGGGCATTAAGAGGTTGAGGTAACAAAAGGGGAGAACACCTAGCAGCTATTATAGCCTCCATTCTGGTCATGGGAGGATTTTCTCCTGCCATAGGAATATTAGGTGGAGGAGAACTTGGAGGAGAAGGATCTCGGATAGGGGATACTAGAAATGAGCTTCCAGGTGGAAGGGGAAACAATGGGGGATTCAGAGAGAAGGCTAAAGGGCTTGAGTCAGCAGATGCTTCTCTCTGTGCAGTAACAACAACAATAACAAGAGGAGGAGTGGTAAAGATAGGAGTGGGGAAATCTTCTATGGTCCTAGGTCTACGCCAAGGTACAGCTTCAGGGGAGAGGGGAGTGACAAGGATTTTTCCCTCCAATCCCAGACCAGGAGGGGAAAACTCAGCAGGAACACTCCTGAAATTCAGGAAATGGGAAACTTTAGAAAGAGGTATGCTAGGAAGTTGAGAAGAAGAAAATGGAGTTCCTACAGAAGGAGATGGAAAATTACCTAGTTCGGCGGTGGAAGTTTCTCCTTCAGAGGCCTTTCCTTTTCTGAAAATCACCTTCGAATCAGCTTCAGGTGTATCTAGAGGCAGTTGTGTATGGGACCACGTGTGTCTACCTCTGGAAGCCACAACTAAAACAACAGGTTCTCCACAATGTATTTGTCACAATGGAGTTATCAGGTGCACAGTAGAAATCTCGTAAGGCTCTAATCCATGATGCACCTTCAGAATCAAAGGCTCAATGTTGTTGAATCCCAGGGAAAATTTTCAAATTCATCCCCGGAAACGGCGCTAGAAATGTTGGCTACAGAAGTCACTCCTGGATTGCAGCAAGAGTAAGCTTGAGGCCCATCAGTTTATGTCACGATTTTTTTATAAAGGGGGTGATTGAATGGAAGTAAACTCAGAACAATATCGCTCACTCAGAAAAATGGGTTGGAACACCAAGGACATGTGAGGTCTTGATTTAACTTAAGCCAGTAAATTTTCATAGTGGTGAGTAAGCGAAAGAAAATAAAAGGGAAAATCTAAGATATGAGATCCTCTCAGACCAGATAAACTTCAAAGTAAACCTCAAATGTTGCAGAACTAATACAATCAAACATGCATCATATAGTTACAACAACACCCGACTGGATCATCCATACTCGGGCTTTCAGATTTAGAGGAACAAGGAAAGGAGGAGGTTGGCCACCATTGAACAAGAAATCTCAAAATTTCATTGTATAACCAGAGAACCAGAGGCTTTGTTAAAGCTTTACAGTCGGGATCTTAGCTCTACCATCGATCCTTACAAAAATACAAAAACTGAGTATATATACTCAAAGAAATTCTCTCTCTTGGTAGCAAGAGGGTAGATGAGACATTAAAGTCTAAATTAGCGTGTGTAGGTTCTTTTGATTAGTCGAGGACATCAGATCGACATGGCTCTTTTGAGAAAACCTGCACATAGGACGATCTTGGGCAGACTGTCTACCAACACCTCCATGCCCTGCATTCATGGCTTGAGTTGAGGTCTCAACCACCTGCTCAATATTCATTAACTGCCTTTTCCATGGAGGGTGGCCAAGACTGAAAACATAAAGGAGTGACCCCTTTGTCCTTTAAAGTCCTGGTAGCCGAAATGCCGAAATGGCTAATGGGCGCTTTTCACATTTCGCATTTTGGGGTTTCAAAATGCAGTGGAAGAGAGAAATCCTTCGTCCTTTGAAGTCTCGGTAGCCGAAATGCCGAAATGGCTAATGGGCGCTTTTTGCATTTTGCGTTTCGAGTTTCGGGGATTCCCGCTGCAGTGGAAGAGCGTCTCCCTTGTCTCTTGAAGTCCCGGTAGCTGAAAGGACGAAATGGCTCGTGGGCGCTTTTTCATTTCGTGTTTCGAGTTTTGGTGATTCTCGATGCAGTGGAGGAATGCCCCTTTGTCTCTTGACATCCTTGTAGCCGAAATACAGAAAGGCTCCTCGTTTTGTGATTTTGGCCATAAGAGATGAGCCCATACACCAAACCTCATACAACTCTGCTACTCAAACTTACCCAATGAATGTCGATCTGCTCCATCTATGGATCCTCGTCGTTGAAAACAAAATGCCCGCTCGCTTGATTTTATACCCGAAATGGACCTTTCTGTGTGCTCCACTTAGCACTCATGACTTGCGAGAATTGGCGCTAACACAATGTCATTTAGTTGTTTCCTTTAAAATATGACTGAGATGCACATGCCTGCATCTACTAGTACTGCAAGGGAATGGCGCAATAACGTTGATAAATAAGTTCTTGATTAATCGCACAAGCTTCAAGTTATTTGATGTCTTTGTTTTTTTCTCTCATCTAAGTACTCTTTTGCTCCATAAAGAATATTAGTATGAAATCTCATTTATCGCCTTCTTCTCGCCATGACCAAAATCATGGGCCTAATTGGCATGATGTTGGTTTTGAACGACACAGGCGATTAAAATAAAGAGTGGGTGTGTGAGTGATCTTTGAGTCTGGAAACCTTCCCATATCATCAAGGCATGTAAACATTCTATCCATGTTAAATTTCGGTGCATACAGAAACATTTTGAAAAAATTTCAACATTGGCCCCATTCATAGTTCATCGTTGCCCATCATGTACTCTAGCCCTAGTAGAATGTTTGTTAATAGCTGTTTCCTTTAAAATTCGACCGAGAAAATTAAAATGAAATGAGGATGAGATGGGTCTATATATAGAGTGGGTGTGTGAGTAATATTTGATTCTAGAAACCCTTCCATATCGTCAAGACATGCGAACAGTCTATCCATGTCAAATTCCAGTGCATACAGAAACATTTTGAAAGCATTTCAACATTGGCCCCATTCACAGGTTATTTTTCCCATCATGTATTGATCTAGCCCTAGTACAATGTCTTTTAGTTGTTTCCTTTAAAATACGACCGAGACACACGTCCCTGCATCTACTAGTACTGCAACGGCATGGTGCAATAATATTGATAAATAAGTACTTGATTAATCGCACAAGCTTCAAGTTATTTTGTTTCTTTGTTTTTTTCTCTCATATAAGTACTATTTTATCCATTAAGAATATTAGTACAAAATCATTATTTAAATATGAAATCTCATCTATCGCCTTCTTCTCGCCATGAACAAAATCATGGGCCTAATTGGCATGATGTTGGTTTTGAATGACACAGACGATGAATACAAAGAGTGGGTGTGTGAGTGATATTTGAGTCTGGAAACCCTCCCATATCATCAAGGCATGTGAACAGTCTATCCATGTGAAATTTCGATGCATACAAAAATATTTTGAAAAAATTTCAACGTTGGCCCCATTCATAAGTCATTGTTGCCCATCGTGTACTCTAGCCCTAGTACAATGTCTTTTAATAGTTGTTTCCTTCAAAATTCAATCGAGAAAATTAAAAAGAAATGAGGAAAAGATGGGTCGTTATATATTGTGGGTGTGTGAGTAATACTAGAAACCATTCCATATCGTCAAGGCATGTGAAAAATATATCCATGTCAAATTTTGGTGCATACAGAAATATTTTGAAATAATTTCAATGTTGGCCCCATTTGTAACACCCCAAGGCTGAGCCCCTGCTAAATTGTAATTATGTTTATAGGCTGGTGAGCCAAGTGTTTATAATATGGAAGACTTATGTGTTTATTAGGCCGAAGATCCTAGATGATTAAGGCTAGTGAGCCTATTTTTGTATATGTAAATACACACATCATTAATAAAATTACATCGCTGCGTGTAGAATGACCATGAAGAAAGAGTTATGGGGGACTAAGCTCCACTAGGTAGGAAAGGGAAGGGGTTAAGTGTTTAGAAATAGGGGCTAATATAGAGGGCTTACCTCTAAAGGAATAATATCATATTATTATTTCCTAAAGGCTAACATTTGACATAACCTGTGTTGTACTAAATTCTTGGGGAAAGGGAACAAGTGTTAAGTGGAGCTCATGCAGCTTCAGGAAGACATGTGTCAACCTGGGTGCATGCAATTTTTAAGTGGGAAATTCATCTCATTGGGGGTTCCCTTTCCATTCTCATGACCGTCACCATTATCGCAAGTCTGCCATACTCCCCACTGATTCACGCACTAAGTCATTTCGTTCATTGTCGACCTCTACATCATTCATGCACCCCTGAAACCAAAAGGCACTTTGATCTATCCCATACCTTTCTTGTGAATCATAGTTCACCTGTACTTTGCTTGAGCCCTTACCATTCCTTAACAGTTTGAGGTTTTTGCCAATGCAGTTCCTTGACTGAGTATGGATTGATGCCATCATCTGTTCTATATCAAGCCTTGATGTTGCCATCACCCTTACTCGAATTGACTTAGGAGATGGTTTGAAGAGTCGAGTTGTCAGGCCCATGGACTGAAGAAGTAGGTTTTCAGGCCTGTAAGCAACTCTCTCCAGTTGAGAGGGGTTGTTGGGGAATTTATTTCCCTAAAGGGAGCCCAACGATAGCTATAGTTCTCTGAGAATTCATGTCCGACTTGTTGCTGAAGCCCTGGAAGGGAAGTGGGGCAGTTGAAGGACTATTGAGAAGAGAAGGGGCACACTTCCTTGGGTGGAACAGACATGTGGGGAATGAGAGGTTGTAGGTTGTTAGTGTGAGTTGTCTCTTGGGAGAAAATCCTTCCTGTTGATCTGTGCGACTTTCCTGTTGTCCTTGCCAAGCCTAGGAACCCTTTTCCTGGTGGATTTTAGTACCAGCTCGGGGGTGAGCCACTGCTGAGCGTGATGAGTAGCATGGTATAATTCTAGGAGTTTGTTGGCACAGGGGCAGACCCAGGGTTCAATGCTTCAACAACACACCAACAAAACCTTAACTACTAGCCCTTTCAACAACACCTGCGAAGCAGATGAAGTCTCACCCGAGTTAGAGGTAGGGGGAGTTGCAGGATTCAGGTGTATACAACCTAGCTTGAAGACAGATCTGTAATCACAATGCTTAATAGAGCACTTAGCCAATAACATGCATCAATTTATGAGTCTTATTCACTTCACATATTAACCCCAATTATAGAACAATGCAGTATTAAACAGATCTAACACTTCCAAGCACTTATCATAATCTCATATCTAACATTCATTCACATAATAAGCACTCAACACTTACAGATCTATCTATCATATATCAAGAACAATGCACTAAGCAAATAGATACATAAAAAAATGAAAAACATAGCACAAAGAACCATACCACAGGATATACGTGGTTCACCCCAGTGTGGGGCTACGTCCACGAAATCTTATTCTTTATTATTAGTCTCTTCAATCTTCTCTTACATGCACAGAGCCACAAGCCAACACTGCATAGGAAAAGAGATATGCGTGCACCTTTCCAGATCCTCCTTCCCCGAGTTAGGTCACATCACAAATCCTTACACAGTCTATCTGCACAAAGCAGTTACAAAACGCTTGCACTTAGCTTTGCAAGCCTTAATACATATTCTTGCACATAGCTAATATTCGCACTAAGCCATCGAACCTTCTTACATCGCCTAGCTACTTATTTATACATTACAAAAGGGGCCTAAACATGGGTAAACCCATGGGCCGACATCCCATACCCATTACACAAACCCTAAAACCAAAAAATCTCGTAAAAGGGGCGAGATCCCGCGATCTCTGCTTCACTTGGGTGTTTCATCTTCGACCAACCTGTCAAAGTCCCAAAAATGGTGAACACGACCAAGGTTCTCCCAAGACTTGATCGAGGGCCAACAGGCCCCCAACACTCACCTGTGACTTGTCCCAAGTCACTCTGATCCAAGAAACACTTCTTTGAATGCCTTAAGCTTCTTCACGAGAGCCTCTTGCTCGGTGAACTCCTGAATAACTTGCTTGGTGACAGGCCCTTCAAGGCGCTACTCTATTATGGTGACCACCTGTTCCATCTGTGATCCCTTTCCCTCGATATATTCAAAGAGGGTTCAAGCTTCGTCTTCACCGACTGGAGTCGTTGTGTCACCTCCATCATCCTGCTCTATATGGTAGTGACCTACTGCTAAACTATGCACTGCTCCTACGACCTCTTCATCTTCTCCACTACTGCAAGAAGCTTCAACTGTTCTTGCACTGTCGATGCCTGTTGCTTCGCTTCCTGGAGTTGTGCCTCCAATGTTCTCAGTTATGGGCCTTCTGCAAGGTGCTCATAAGCATACGCACTTCGGTTACTCAGTTGCTTGCATTCTGAATCCAACACCTTGATTCATTCTACTTCCCTCTGGTCTCGTACTTCTTGCGGAGTGTTCAACACTGCTTGTAGTTCTAACTCAGATACTCTTTCTTGGAGCTGATGAATGGCCTCAGCAAGATTCCCTACTTGGCTCTCAACTGTCTCATCTTCCATCTGGGCCAAGCTTGACACAGATCAAAATGCTCTAGCTACTGCCTCCTTGACCACATTTTGCTCCATGAGAAGTTGGTCTTTTTCTCTCTGGATCTTCTCTCAATCCTCCTCAAGCTTCGCTCTAATGTCTTATTTGTCTTGTTGCGTGACCCAAAGTTTCTCTAGGGCTTCCTCCTTTGCTTGATTCAAGGCCTCTGTGACCTGTTCTTTTTCTTCCTGTACGTGACGAGGGAGAGCCTCTGTAGCATATGCTATTCTTTGAAATTGGTTGGGCTCATTCCCCAATTCTATACCTTCTAATGACGATGGCATAGTAGACATTGTGCGGCTCGAATAGAGAGTTTTTTGTACCCCTTTTAGCTCTGTCTCGATCCTTTCATACATTGTCTCCTATTTTGCTTCGTTTCATTGCAAAATATCCTTTGAAGTGTCTGATACAGTGGTGATGATGAGTTGGATATCATACACCATGAGTACATTCTATGACTGAGGCTTATAGGCTCGGGTCTTCTTCTGCGCTGAAGGTTTTTGCGGAGAAACATTCCTCTTCTTTGATGTCTCGGCCTCTGTAAAGGGATCCTTTGGCAGTGTCACTTCACCCTTTTCCTTCTTGTCTCCTTCCCCTTCCTTCTCTTGGCTTACTTCATCTCCTCCCCCACCTTTAGGTGATTCAGGCACAATTTCCTCCGATGCGTTGTCTATGTCCTGCACTTCCTCCTTCTTCTTATTTTTCCTAGCACTGCTCAGTCCATCATATTCAATCCGGGTAACCATAGGACTTTTGATGAGGTCGGGGTTGGACAGTTCTACATATCTGACCAGTACATAGAATTCAGTTGACCATTCCTTGGTTATTTCCTCCACAAATTCCTTAGTCAGCTTGTAGTATGAATGCAGCTCCTCCTTGCTTTCATCCCTATGCATAGTGATATATATGAAGTGTTTGTCTGTGCAGAACTTCGCTAACAGCCTGTAAGTATGAAAAGTGTTCAGGGTCATTTGGGGGAATGACTCAATGGCTCGCGTGAGCTATAGGTAATAAGTGTGGAAGATAGCGTTCGACTGCCACTGCTTCGCCATATCACTTGAATACCACAAGGTGGTGACCCTTGCGGCCAGTGGTTCTAATGGCTCAACTTTAGGGAATGTTGCTCCGTCTGGCATCTCCAAAGCGATAAAGGAAATGAGGATCAACAACCAGCTAAAGTGGAAATCATAGCCTTGGTCCTGAGCTTTGCGACAGTCCTTCTCCAACTCATTGACGAGGTAGCTCACCTAGTTCATTTGCATCCCTTCAACACACTTTCCTGCGAGGTTAACGATGAACCCCATGACTTTCGTTGATCTGTTCTTCTTGATGACCTTGCCTGCTATCAACTGACAAGCTAGGTGCACTGTGCCATTCTCTATGGAGGCTACCTTGTAGCCTCGCTTCCCCTTCTCCACATCGTCGTAGGTTTCCTTTATTCACTGCGCCAGGGAACGATCTGCAGCCTTCCCTGGGTAAAAATCCTGAGGGTCTAGTGCCTGCACGCTCAAGACAATGATCATGTGGATCAGCGTCAGATCCACGGTCATGCTCCTATATAACCATAGATAGCCTCCATGGTAGCACGACATAAGGATCTTAACGCACACGTTAACCTACGAGTGTCTATTAAAGTGTGGGATCTTCATGACATTCAGGGTTGTGGACCTCGCAATGTCCATGGTCCATGGCTAGGGAACTATCTTCGATTTCTTCCTAGTCATATTCTTCAGGTAGTGATGTGGTGCGAGCATCGCATAATTCTCCCGGTCTCCCAAGTTGAAATCAATGATCTTAAGCATTGGAATCTGTCCCAATTGCGGTCCAACTGTGTGTATCCCCTTTGGGAGGTACGCAGTGATTAGTGTGTAGTCGAAATCTCTCAGAACGCTTTCATGAATAACCACGCCATCCAAAGGTGGGATGTAGTCGGGCAATATCGACGGGATCAGCTTCACGTTCACTAGATCGTTGTGATGCTTGCTTCTCTTTTCAGCAGTGGGTCAGCTAGACCGACATGCAGTTGAGGGGGATGCTTGCACTCCTCCCATCGATGGTGCATGTACTCTTGCAGACATGGCCTTCTCATCCATAAGGTTGATCAATATTTCTTCCACTGATTTCTCTACTGCAGTAAGGTCGCCCGACATGCACGCTCGTAAAAAAATAACTCGAGTAGGTGACATGATGCTCAAGGTAAGTAGAACAAGTGGTGAGGTCTCAACACGTTAGTAATCAGTTCTCTATTATCTCAGATAATCACAGTTTTCAAAAATTGGTCTCGATGCAGCGTCTGATGGGATAAATAAGCAATGACGTAACAGACTCCTCCAACGGGCAAGAATGCCTCAATCAATATGATTCCATCCATTGTGGCGTGGTCCCAACGGTCCAATGGCGATATTTTCAGCAATAAATAAGTTTCTAGTCGTTCCATAGTGTCGTTCTAAAAGTTGAGATGCCTCCAATGGTCACATAGCTTTGTCATGGCGAAGTTCCATTCTGCGCAGTTCTTCTATTCCAACAAAATTCAAGTTCTGTAAGCCTACCTTCTACAAATTCCTCTCTAGTATTTCCTGTATTTTTTCTGACTTGTCTTCTTCTTACTGATCTTTCTTGCCTTCTTTCCTGTGATCTGAGTCACTAGATTCCTCTTTCCATTTTTATTATTATCTTTTCTTATCATAGTAACTTCGCACTGCTAAGGGTCTTTCAAAGGGGTCAAGTGTAATACCTCTTCTATGACTACTTCTAGGGTAGGTTCTCTTCTCTCCTGCATGGACAAGTTCTATAAGCCTTCTCACGTTCTTTCAACTTCGATAGCTAGGTCTCTAGCCCTTAGTTGCTTCGACTTGTCTTCTTGTTCTTCTCTTAGTCATTATATTTTCTTGGCTATGAAATCCCTTAATTCTTTCTTTTTTTGTTCTGTGGCTATCTCTTCTTCTTTCCTTCGGATCTGATCTTTCTCAAACCAGGGTTTTCCTAACATAAGTGAAAAAGGAGTGTTATTCTCAACAAACTTAGTGACCTAAAATTCTTTTTCATTCGATGTTCCATGGGAAATAATAGGTACATGATTAAGTCATCCACATAGGGTTATCATATTTCCTTTGAACAAGCCTATCCCTCCCAATGAAGGAACTGTTGGATTACTGAGAGGAGGGGTGAATCAGTAATAGAGCAATTTAATCCCTTTTTAACTATATAATCCAAGTGTTATATCAATGAAGCATTATCATCCAATAAATGCAGAGTAAATAAGAAATGAACAAATGAAAAATCATACACATACATAGTATACTAATATTTTACGTGGAAACCCAAATCGGGAGAAAACCACGATTTTTTTTTTCTTATATGTCTTGAAGAATTACATTCATTGGAAGCACCAACTTCCCTTTTTTTCAAGCTGCAACTGGAAGGAGGCTCCAACCCCCTAGTTTCTCAGGCTACAACCTGAGGGAAGCTCCAACTCCCAAATTCTCTGGCCACAACCAGAAGGAGGATACAACCCCCTATGTTCTCCGGCTACAACCAGAAGGTGACTACAACCACCTATCCTTACCCCGTCCTACCACCCTTAAGTAGAAGTAGAATGATGGAACCACTATCACAATATCATTGTGAGATATACCGTTGTAAACCTGTACCAATAAATCTGAACCATGCATAAACCATGCATCAACCATGCATCAACCTGTACCTGAACCTGTAATCAACCTATACCATAAACAAGTGCATCAACCATGCACCAACCTGTAATCAACCTATACCATAAACAAGTGCATCAACCATGCACCAACCTGTAATCAACCTGTACCATAAACAAGTGCATCCAAACATGTACCAAGTATGTACCAATCATTTTTCAACTACTCATCAACTATGACTCATCAATATGTATCAACATCATCAACTATACACCTCATGTATGTGCGCCAACTCATCAACTACTTGTCTCAACCATGTACTCAACATGTACCACAACCAAAATCCCTCATCAATTTAATCATCCAAATCTGATTTGTAGATCTATAATAGACCCGGTGTATATGATCACATTCCTTCAAACCTTCCTTAACTTTAAAAACAAGATACTAGCATTTTCATCAAACTTTTCTTTAGTCTCACATGCCTAGTTTTGGATTAGTCAACAACCCTAACTTGAAGTAATCCTAACTTTGAACCTGTAATGTATAAATCTATGAAACTGATACACAATGTTCTTCATTGTGTTTTTTGCAATTCCTCCAAGTGTCACTACTTGGAACCTCCCAGAAAAGGAGTTATGGCAAAAATGGCATACCTTGCTGAATTTTGTCTTATTCTAGAGAGAGACCTTGTAGAGCATTCCCTGCACAAAATATTTGATGAATTGATCTAAAACTATTACATAGAATACTATAGACTATATCCTAACCAACACATGTGGTCTCACTAAATTTTTATCTGTTATGAATAAGTTATGACATTTTTACCCGAAACACCTAATTTTGACTAGTTTCAGGACTGGCCACAAACCCTATTTTCCACGGAGTTTAACTCCCAAAATACAACGACCCACAAGATGAATTTTTTACCACAGATAATTGGATATGTTTTATCACTTGCATAGAAATTTCATGGTCTAAATCATTATATAAAAAAATTTATAGTGAAAATGGTGAGATGACCCGTAAATAACATACCTTAGAAAGCACCATCAAAAGAATTTATCCTTCCTTGTATTTCGGCCTTCTTTTCTTCACCTTCACTCAGAATTTCAGTTTAGATATCCTTGGTTACCTTAGACACATATATATATTCAATATGGTCCAGTGTGTTTCAAATGAGAGAGCCTTACCTCTTATTTATACTCTCCAAGTAGCTTCCTTAAAAACATATTGTAGGTCACTTGGCCCACTTTCCTTATTTTAGGGTTGGGTCCACTTCTAATTTCTCCATTAAATTTATTAAAATAATTTATTTTGTATTCACTTTGAATTATAATAGACTCATCACTTCACTTTATTATTTACCTTTTAAAATCTCTTAAACCACTTTGACTACTTTGACCTTTTGGGGCTTCTAGATGACATATGAGCGTCCTCCAACTTCGTAAGGCCATAACTCTCAAATCGTGAGGAGTTATGTGAAGTTCTACATACCACTAGAAATGGTGTGACATGTACAATCCATATAGAATAGTATTATCTGAAAATATATCATAACTCCTACCATTACCCATCAAACAAACTTGGGTCCATTACCCAAACCTGGGGTCTCCAACTTCTCATGGCCATAACTCTCTAACCATGAGGAATTATGTGACATTCCACATACTGCCGAAAATGAAATGACAAGCACTATCCATCTAGGATATTTTCCCTGACAAATTAAATTTCCTTCATCTCATTATTCCACAATTAAGCATGGGTTCTCTTACTCCACAAAGCATCTTCCTGTGAGGGATTTCAACATAAGGGGACCACTTTCAAGTTCATCCATATTTACTTCTTATCAACCATGAAAAAACAATAATGAGTCATATTTACATCAAACAATATTGGGTCCATTACCCAAACCTATGTGCTACGGGGCTTTCTTCAAGGGTTGACATCAATGACAACCAACCTTAATCAATAATCTCCCCAATATTCCCCTTTGGCATTGATGGCAACACTCTGATGCAATACTAAAATCATATCACTCATGCTCCCCTGGGAACCATGCCTTTGTCCTCTGCATCTGATAAATCTGCTCCCCTTGGAACCATGCCTCTATCCTCTGCATCTGATAAATCTACTCCCCCTGGAACCACGCCTCTTTCCTTTACATCTAACAAATGTCTCCCCCTTTGTCATCAACGGAAAAGGTATATTTGCATATGGGGCTGGTCCCCCTGACAGACTATCCTCCTATGGTGCTTCCTCATGTACATCTAAGACATATAAGATAAGCATTCAAAAAGCATTCATTTTTGGATTGGAAATAACTCCAAGTCTTTGGCGAAGATATTCAAAGGCTTCCCATGGAAGTGGTTTTGTAAGGATGTCTGCCACTTGTTCTTTTATGCCCACATACTCAACTCTGATATTCTTTTCTGCAACCTGTTCCCATAGAAAGTGATACTTGATTGGAATGTGCTTCGTCTTGGACTGCATCACCGGGTTTTTTGAGATACTGATGGCACTTGTATTATCACAATATATTGAAATGGGCTCATCATACTCAACTTGTATATCTATCAAAGTTTGTTTCATCCAAAGAACCTATGTACAACATGTTGCTACTGCAATATACTCTTCCTCAGTTGTAGATAGAGATACTGATGATTGTTTCTTTCTTATCCATGATACCAAACACTCACCTAAGTAGAACACTGCTCCACTGGTGCTTCATCAATCATCAATACAACCTACCCAATCTGCATCTATGTAGGCAATAAGTGATAGATATTTTCCTTTTGGATACCATAATCCAAACTCTTCTGTTCCTTTGAGATGTCTGAAGATCCTCTTTAATGCTAATACATGTGATTCCTTTGGTGCTGCTTGAAATCGTCCCACCTGTCCAAATGTCTGCATTACATCTGGTCTGGATGCTGTCACATATAGTAGGCTTCCAATAATTGACCTGTATTACCTTTGATCTGTAGACTTTGAATCATCATCTTTGCTCAACTTACAACTGGTTTGCATGGGAGTGATAATTGGTTTGAAATCTTCCATTCAGAACCTCTTTAGCATTTCTCTAATATACTTGGTTTGAGAAATAAAATTTCCTTGGTTGCTTTGACGTATCTGAAGTCCCAGAAATAAGAATAGTTCTCCAAGTAACAACATTTCAAATTCATTCTGCATTTCTTTTGCAAATTTCTGGCTTAACCTGTCATCATCACTACCAAAAATAATATCATCAACATAAACTTCAATTAATAAATATTACCTTGACTTACCTTGATGTAGAGGTTGTTTTCTACACTTCCTTTTCTGAACCCTGCCTGCTACAGATACTTATCTAGTCTGGAGTACCATGCTCTAAGAGCCTGTTTTAGACCATACAAGGCCTTCTTTAATTTACACACATAATTTGTGTTCTCTGACAACTAAAATCCTTCTGGTTGCTCAATGTAGACTTCTTCTTCAAGTTCCCCATTTAGAAAAGATGATTTTACATCTATATGATATACTTTAACCTTTTGGAGCATGCATAGGCTAAAAGAAAACAGATTGCTTCCATTCTGGCAACTGGGGAAAATGTCTCTTCAAAGTCGATTCCTTCAATCTGTGCATATCCTTTACATACCAATCTAGCTTTGTTCCTTGTAACCTATCCATCTTCATTCAATTTATTTCCTGAAAACCCATTTTGTGTCGATCACATTCTTATTCTTTGGTCTTGGAATCAATTCCCAAGTGTCATTTTTCTCTATTTGATCCAATTCTTCATCCATGGACTTATTCCAAAATTCATCCTTGTTGGCTTCTTCAAAACCATTTGGTTCAATTGTAGATAAGAGTGCTAGGTGTATTTGTTTTGGTGAATGGATTCTTCTTCTAGTCTCAACTCTTGCATCTTTGTTCTTGATAATTTGATCTGAAGTATGATTCTTCTATACTCATTTACTAGGTGTCTTTGGAGATACTTGTTGGACTTGCTCTTCTGCTTCTGTCAAATTTTCTTCATCTTCATATTCCTCTTCTACTTCTTTTTCATCTTGTTCTTCTAAAAGTTGTTCCATTGATTTGTTTTCTTCTTCCTTTGATTCTGGTCTGCCTGTTTCATCAATTGTTACATTGATGCTTTCCACAACTTTGTTTAATCTTAGATTCTAACACTTGTATGATTTCCTTATACTTGAGTAACCAACAAGTATTCCTTTGTCTGCACGAGAGTCAAAATTTCTCATTCTGCCATCTTCTCTTTTGATGTAGCATTTGCTTCCAAAAAATCTGAAGTGCTTCACATTTGTTGGTCTTCCTTTCCATAGCTCGTAGGGAGTTTTATTAGTGTTGTTTCTGAGAATTACTCTATTTTGAATGTGAACTGATGTATGCACTACTTGTGTCCAAAAATATCTGTCAATTTGTAATCCATTAGTATTGTTTGAGTCATTTCCTGTGTAATTATCATCCATTATGATAATGTTCCTTTGTCTTTGAACCACTCTCTGAACCAATCTATGAATCCATACTCTCGTCCACTATCATATATCTATTAAAACCTGCTAATTATTCTTACAAATCCATCTCTGTCCATACTGTCCAAGACTCTACTTACGCAACTGTCCATAATGCTAACCCATTTATCATTATACTATCAAACTGTACTTCTGCTAACTGATTGCTCTGGATATGTCTTCTCAAACTCTGCAAGCTACTTGAAGGATGGTTCTTTGGTATGTCATAGCTATCACATAGACTCCCCCTGTCAAATATTCATATTACTTGGGAGTCTCTAAGCCGGATGGCTCAGAACAATTCATGCTCTGATGTGTATTCATCATCATCTTCATTAGTAGATTCATTATCTCTCTGAGCTCTGACTTCTTTCTTTCTATCTGTGGATTCATCTTTCACTACAATGTCTGAAAGTACAATCTCTTGAACCTATTCCTTATTTACCTATCCTTCATTTCTTTCAGTTATTTTTCAAACCTTTCTATATCTAACATCTTTCCTTTTCTCTGTAGAATTTTTTTCATCTCGTTTTATTGTCAATATTGTGATCTCTGGTACCTAGTCTTTGTTCACCTGTTCTTCCTGTTTTCTTATCCATACTTTCTTATATCTGATATCAATATTCTCTTTCATGGAAGTATCAATCATGCTTCTACAATCACTGGCTATCTGTCCATAGTTATGACATTTGTAACACTCAATGTTACGTGCGACCACATAGGCACGATCTTCTTGAACATTTCTTTTATAATCCCTGCAATCTGCAACCTTATGTCCAAAGTTAGTACAATAAAAACAATGACCATAAACAAAATTTTCATACCTAAGAGTGAATGATCTTCTTTGTGGCATAGTCCTTCTGAATTTTTTCTTTGATTGATCATGATCATGATTGAAGCTTTTTTTGTGGCTTGAACATGGATGGTATTCTTGAAGATGTATCTTCAATAGTTTTCTTAGATTCTAGTT
>ML785221.1:211765-228493 GCA_009831015.1 Picea engelmannii | reverse complement strand
ACAACACAGGTATTCCAATAGAGGACGAACACCTTCAGTAACCACTCACATAACCAGATCAAAGATCAACACACTGATGTTTTCACATGGTAAAACCCCTACGGGGAAACATCCACGGCCCCAGCCAATGCGGCCACTTGGAGTAGTTTATTAATGCAAAGAAAAAGATTACAGAGATATTTTACAATAGAGTTTCTCACAATTGATCATCGGCATATGACCCTCCATGCTCTTTAAATATAGATCATGTACAAATCGGGTGTTTATCCACGGATCAATGGTCATTAATATCGAGGAGAGTATGAACCATCGGATCACTCTATGTCGGGAACATATCATGACCATCAGATTTCCTAACTACAAATGCATACTAATGCAAACTAAAGAAACACACTTTTACTTAACGACACATTAGACCAAGTAGTTCTTAACTAACTCCTAAGTGTCTAAATATCCTAACATCCCCCCTTAAGAACAACTTGGGATAGGATTGAAGGATTTACAATGTTGACACAATAGGAGAAGGAAGGAGGCATTAGAGCCTATCCCCCCTTAATGACAACTTCCTAAATGCCTAACATAGATCAAAGTTTGGAAAACTTCGCTTCTGTAAGAGACTTTGTGAAAATGTCTACAACTCGATCTTCTGTAGGGAAAAAGAGCACTTTAATAACTTGATCATGAATGAGCTTTCTGATGAAGTGCATGTGTAGCTCGATGTGCTTGTTGCGATGATGTTGAACTGGGTCTTTGGTGAGCTTGATGGCACTATGATTGTCGCACCAAAGGTTGGTCGGATGTTGCTACTCAAATCCTAACTCTGAAAGGATCTGTCAAAGCTGCAAGGCTTCCTGACTTGCATTTACCATTGCTCGGTACTCTGCTTCTGTTGAAGAAAGTGAAATAGTCTGTTGTTTCTTATAGGCCCAAGTGACGAGTCTTGAACCAAGGCTGAAAACATAACCTGCAGTAGACTTCTGATCATCAGGGTCACTGGCCCAATCTAAATCAGTGAAACCAACCAATAAAGGAGCCCCCCCTGAACTCTAATGTATCCCAAACTAAATTGTACCACATACATAGTGAAGTATCCTTTTAGTTGCTTTCTAATGGCTTTCATGGGGTTTTTGCATATACCAGGAAACAAGACCAACAACAAAGGAAAGATCAGAATGGGTATGAGTCAAGTATAAGGGGCTACCAACTAACTGATAGTACAAGGTAGCATCAACTTCAGGAGAAGGACAGGTGGCAGTAAGCTTGACTCCAGACTGTAAGGGACAAGGGTTTGGTTTACAATCATCCATGCGAAAGAGACAAAGAAGGTCACAAGCATACTTAGACTGGGAAAGAAAAATTCCTTCATTGGTTTGCAAAACTTGGAGGCCAAGGAAATAGTGCAAAAATCCTAAGTCGGTCATTTCAAATTTCTTCTTAAGGCTGGTTTTCACATGGTTTAAAGGTTTTGGGTCACTACCACTAAGGATAAGATCATCAACATAAAGGACAAGGATTATGAGATGGCTTCCTACTTTCTTGGTATAGACATTAGGATCAGAATGGCATCTAGAGAATCCAGTGGTAATAAGAAAGCTGTCAATTTTGGCATACCAAGCTCTGGGAGCTTGCTTGAGACCATAAAGAGATTTCTTAAGGTGACAAATAAGGCTAGAGTTATTATGGACATGGCCAGGAGGTTGTTCCATGTAGATTTTTTCTTTCAAATCACCATGCAAGAAGGCAGATTTAACATCCATCTGATGGAGCTCCCATTTATGTGAGGCGGCAAGGGAAAGAACAAGGCGGATGGAATTCATTTTGGCTACAAGGGAAAAAGTTTCATTATAGTCAATTCCTTCAACTTGGGAAAATCCTTTGGCAACTAACTGAGCCTTGTGTCTTTCAACACTTCCATTTGATGAATACTTAGTTATGTAGACCCATCTACATCTTCCAAGTTTTCTTCCTTTTGGAAGAGCTACAAGATCCCAAGTATCATTTTCCATTAAAGAACAATACTCTTCATTCATTGGTGTATCCCAATCTGGATGACCTGAAGCTTCTACAAATGTCTCTAGATCACGAGTCTCTGAAACTTGAGCCGGAAGAGAAGAGGCTATGATACCATGTTTGACAACACAGGTATTCCAACAAAGAACGAACACCTTCAGTAACCACTCACATAACCAGATCAAAGATCAACACACCGATGTTTTCATGTGGTAAAACCCCTATGGGGAAACATCCATGACCCTATCCAACGCGACCACTTGGAGTAGTTTATTAATGCAAATAAAAAGATTACAAAGAGATTTTACAATAGAGTTTCTCACAATCGATCATCGGCAAATGAACCTCCATGCTCTTTAAATAGAGATCATGGACCAATCAGGTGTTAAGCCACGGATCAATGGCCGTTAATATTGAGGAGAGTATGAACCATCAGATCACTCTATGTCAAGAACATATTGTGACCATCAGATTTCCTAACTACAAATGCATACTAATGCAAACTAAAGAAACACACTTTTACCTAACGACACATTAGACCAAGTAGTTCTTAACTAACTCCTAACTGTCTAAATATCCTAACACTATGGAATCCCTTATTGAAACCAAAAATAAACAAAAAAATAATATTTACAAAAATAGCAGAGCCACTTGAGGCTCAAACAAAACATCTCTTCAGGAAATGCCCATTTACTGGGCCATTAAAAACCTCTTCGCCCTCCAAATCCTGCAACCTGTAGGTGTTGTTTAAAAATACTTCAGAGATTTTGAAGGGCCCAATCCAGAGGGCTTCAAACTTGCTATGTTTGCCTATATCCTGCCTGGGTGCATCCCACTTAAGAACCAAATCTCCCAGCTTAAATTCCTCCTTTCTGACCTTCCTTTCAAAGGCCTGCTTGATCTTCTGCTGAAGACTATGAGCTATGTCCATTACCTACTCTCTGGTCTACTTCACTTCCACCAGTTGATGAATTCTTCTAACCATATGGTCTGGCTCTCATTCATAATCTTGAAATAATTTCGCTATAGGTAGAGGCAGCTGAGTGGGAAACACAGCTTCTGTCCCATAAACAAGTTGAAAAGGGGACGTGCCCAAGGACTTCTTTGTTGTCACTCGATCAACCCACAGAGCGAATTTGAGTTTTGAGTCCCAAGCCTTCCTATTGTCTTCCAACAATCTTTTAATAAGCTTGATCAAACTTTTGTTAGAGGACTCTACTAGTCCATTTCCTTGGGGATAATACGGAGTGGAGTGAATCAATGAAATCCCAAACTGCTCACAGAACTTGATAAATGGCTCATATTTGAAGGATGCAACATTATCAGTGATGATTCTGTTTGGGCAGCCAAACCTTGCTATGATGTCTTCCAGGAATCCAATGGTTACTTTATGAGAAGCACTCCTATTGGGGATAGCCTCTATCCATTTGGTGAAATAATCTGTTGCAGTTAAGATCCACCTATGTTGACCACTTGAAGCAGGATGAATCTCTCCAATGAAGTCCAATCCCCATTGTTGAAAGGGTCTTGATGCTACTATAGGCTTTAATGGCAGAGATTTGAGTTGTTGCCTTCCTGAGAATTTTTTACATTTGATGCAGGCTCTGACTTCTCTACAGACATCAGTGAATAAGGTGGGCCAGTAGTACCCAACCCTGAGAATTTTGTAGGTTGTGGTCTTCCAAAAATGGTGTCCCCCACAGAGGCTGCTATGGAAATCAAACATAACTTTCTGGGCCTCCTGTGGGTTCAGAGACCTCAGAAATACCCCTAGAGGGTATCTCCAGTACAAGCCCTGGTCAATAAGGAAATATTTGACTGCTTTGAGCTTTAAATATCTTGCCTTAATCTTCCCCATTTCATCAGGGGGCTTCAATTCTAGAAAAAAATATATAATGTATCTATACCAGGTGCACTCTGCTAGTGATAAACCACCCGAAGAGATTTTGTTGGATAAATCATCTTGTTGATTTTCTGAGTAAGCATTGATGAAGCTAACCCCCAAGTCCTTACAATTGGATTTAGCCAACAGCCTGGATAAACCTTGCCCTTAACCACCTTGGTGGGATTTATCTCCAGGTCAAACTCAAGGATCTTGGCAATCCATTTACCCCTTCTCCCATCTATGTCAGGCTGTATAAGGATGTCCCTCACAAAGGCTGAAGGAATGTATGCAATTACCTTTGAGTGCAAGACATAGACTCTGAAATATTTGAGATCTTTCACCAAGGCATAGGCCTGTTTCTCCATGATTTCATACCTGATTTCTGCATCTCTTAATGCCTTACTGAAGAAGGAAATGGGTTGCTCTCGCCCTTCCTCATTTTTCTACAATAAAACCGTTGCTACTATATCAAAAGAAGCAAAAGAAAAAATTAGGAAATCCTTGGAATAATCAGGACTGACCAACACAGGTGCCTCAGTCAATGCTTTTTTTATTTGGAAAAAATATTACCTAGGTTCAGTAGTCCATTTTACTTCATTTCCCTTTCTGAGCATGATTTTGATGTGTTTCACCAACTCAACAAAATTTGAGACGAACCTCCTCAGAAAGTTAATCTTCCCCAAGAAAGCCTGGACTTCTTTTCTGGACCTAGGAAGTGACAATGTCTAAATTGCCTCTACCCTGTTGGGATCAATTCTCACTCCCTCTGTTGATACTATATGGCCTAACAACTTCCCCTCCTTCATAGAAAACAGATATTTCTTGGGGTTTAAGGAAAGGCCAAACCTCTTGCATTTCAAGAAAACCTTCATCAAGTGACAACAGTGCTCTTTATTAGATCTTGAGGAGACTGTGATGTCATCCAGATAGATCACCACAAACTGATCTTTCTCCCCAATGAAGGCTATGTCCATGGCTCGCTGAAATGTTTCCCCTGCATTCATCAATCCAAAGGGAATTTTGGCATACATGAATGTCCCCCAAGGAGTGGTGAATGTTGTTTTCTCCTTGTCTTCAGGCAGAACAGAGATCTGATTGTAGCTAGAAAAGCCATCAATCATTGAAACTCTGTATGCCCCTGTTACCCTCTGCAATATGTGTTACATCTTTGGTAAGGGGTAATTATCCTTCCTTGAGCTTCTATTCAGATTTCTGAAATCGACACAGAGTCTCATTTCTCAACTCTTCTTTCTCACTGGGACTAGATTGGCCACCCATTCTGAATATATCAAGGGGACGATGATTTGGGCATCTAACAAATTCTTCACCTCCCTCTCCATGATAGGCAACAACATAGGGTTAATCTGTCTCAACTTCTGCCTAAATGGCTTAGCCTCCTCTTTCAGTGGGATCTTGTGCTCAATAACTATTGTGTCATAGGTCTTGAGGTCTTCATATGTCCAGGCAAACACATCAACAAATTATTTTAATAACTCATCATAATCGGCTCTCTGCTCCCCTAACAGGCTGCATGACACCTTGATGAACTTAGGATCCTCCTCTGTGCCAATATTGCACTTCGTTACATCAACATCCTCATTTGAAACCTTACCCTTTACTGCCACATCATTCCCATCAAACAATCTTTCTAAAGGAAATAGTCCCTTTGGAATGTGATTGCGAGGCAACTGAACAATATGGTGATTAGCAATTTTATTTAAAAATACCTCAGGGTGAGGGTCACCTTTGGGATCGGGATCCTGATCAATGTGAAATGCATAGAATTCATCAACAGACTTGAGAAATTTTCTGATTTCAAGATCATCCTCGAATACCTTCCGATGCTTGATATTGTCCAGTATGGATGACCTATACCTTATCTCAACATCATATTTGATCTTAGGTGGCAGAGGGGTCCTAAACTGGATAGCTGAGACAGTTAGGGAATCAACCAAAGTATTTTCCTCTCTTGGAATAAAAGAAATGTTGAAAGTTGAGAAGAAATTATCAATCATGTCCCACACCTCATTTTTGTAACTTCTGAGCCGAGGATGTTTAGCCCAGTAAGCGTTTATGACCTGCTAGATTATCAACTCAACATCTCTTAACACTGCTACCTCTTCAATTCCCACATCTTTTGGAGTCCTTAAACCTAAAACAAGAGCTTCATATTCTGCCACATTATTGGTAGTTTCAAACTCTAGCTTGTATGACAGGGATATGGTTTCCTGACAAGGTGACACAAAAACCATTCCGGCACCAGCACCTTCACTAGAAGAGGCTCCGTCGAAGAACATTTTCCACACAAAGGTATCTGGAGGAGGCATTTCATGAGAAGAAATGGGTTGCTTCCTGATTTGGAGGGGAGCCTCAGGACTATCGGTGAGATGCAACAAACTAGACCCCAAATCCATGTCAAGTGCAAAGAAAGGATGATTAGTGGGGTCTGCTTCGTCACTGAAAATGTAGGCCAACTGAGCTTCTCTGTACAATATTCTATGTTCTCCTCCAAAGACTGGAATCATGGCATATGTGAGGTCCATCTGTAATGTTCCTCCAAGCTTTTTAATGCAATATCTTGACAACAACATGTCAAACTTGGGGGAAACATCAGCTACAACAATGTCCATGACCACACTCTTCATTGGCAGCTGAAATAAGGACACCACCAGGTCTTTGATGACTCCAAGAAATTGCACCCTCCTTAAATAAAAGAGTACAAATCATGATAGGCATTTGTTACTTCTAGTCCCAATTCTTCCATGATTGTTTTGGGCATGAGGTTATGGGAAGCCCCTGAATCCATTAGGCAGTTATGAAGCACCTTATCGTGTATGTTCAGGGACGTGTAGAAGGGACGGGATGAATCATCTCTATCTTCTACCATGGGACCTAGGATGAATGTTGGCTTTTCATCTTGGAGATTTACTGAGTCTGTGGTAAGCTGAGGTGGCTTAGACTGCAACAGTTTAGAGAAGGACCTTTTGAAATCTTCATTTTTAACTGGTTTCGAGAGGGGTACAAGAATTCTATTTTTTTGAATTTCATGCTCAAAACTAAAGGAGGAAGGAGGCTTAGGAATTTCCCTTACCTCATGGAAAAGGTCTTTGGCTGTTGGCGAAATATTCTGAATTTTCTTTTCCTTGGTAGTGAGTGCGGCATGCTTAGCAGGCCTTTCTGCTATGAAAGGTTGATCAAGGATGTCATACTTCCCTTCGTTCTTCTTTGACCTGAGGTTGTATCTGTTAGGAGTATAGTTGGCTTTTTCCCCTTTACTCATTTTGTGCATAATATCATTAGAACAAGAAATAAACAAGACTCATGCCACCAACGGAAAGGAGTATATTAGTGGAAAGAAAACACCAAAGAGAAAGGGAGACTTTGGGTCCCCTCTTCCTCCAAGGGAGGGCTCTTGAACCCCCAAGATTGAGCTCTTCTTACAACTTGAAAACTTGAAAGAAATGGTGAAAGAATCCCAAGTTAATTCACTCAAAAGGTGATGTGAATAGCTCAAATGGAATGGTGCTAGTATGCTCTTGATGAGAAAAGAAGATTCCCCAAAAGAATAGCAACAACATAACCTTACAAATGAATTCCTTGAAAATGTAGTGCACCCATGGCCTCTTTTTATAGCATAACTTTGAGGCATTATTCAACCAGCTTTTGGTGTGAGCAAGGGGCCATTTAGGGCACCCTTAGGTCTTTGACCAACCACCCAGCCGGATTCAGCTGAGATTTGGATGTCAAATCGACTTGGAAGATGAACCAGAAGTGGGTGGGAGGCCGACCAACATCATAAATGCATTGTTCTAACGTGTGCATGGATTTTAGCGTCCACAGTCGTGCATTGTGCACATGTGAATTTTTCCTTCTTTTCTTGATGGCGCATGTGTGTGCGCTCCCTGTATAGTCATAGTGCATCCTGATTTTATAACTGGTTTGTATAGTTTTGGACCTTTTGGAAATGTATTTTTGGTAATTTTGGTCCATGGGTGAACTAATAGCTATTTGGAGATGCTGGATTCCTGTAACCATGTGCGGACGATATTTCAGTGATAACAGACGCCCCCTGATGGATGAGGTTAGAAGCATATGTATAGCTGAAATTCATCAATGTTTCTTCTACTGAGAGTACCATTGTAAGAAAGAGAAAGAATGAGAGTATCAAGAGCGACCCATTGGAGGGAGATGGGAACCTGTAGGACCCAAACCTTTCACAAGGTGTAAGAAAAATAAAACTATGTACAAACGAGGCAGGCATGCCCCATGCTCATGTCATATAACTCAAAAAACGTGTAATACAGTAACTGAAGCTATGTGTTGGTGAACATGACTGCAATTCCATCGGGGGCGAGTGGATAATAGCAGAGGACAATTCTGATGGGGAACAAACTCTGAAAAAGAGGTGATGACACCTATAAGAAGTGTCAATGATTCGCAGGCATTAATGGCCTAACAATGTTCAAAGGTCTTCGACAAATATAAAAAACAACTGCAATAATCGCAAAGTAAGACCCACCGCAACATGAGAAAGTGTTGAAGTCGAATGTCATGGGGGTCAACGACAGCAGAGAGTAATGATGGTTCTCTCTGTGTTTTCCGAGACTCCTCATTGTGAAGGTAATGAGAGTCAAGATATTGTCGCCCGTCTGGAAATTGTGTTGATGTCGACAGAGAGGGAGACACGACTCCAAGAAAAAAAGGGCTTCATGAAATCCAAGGGATGAGATCAGGAACTGATGAGGTACATGGACGAACTCAAGATGCGGTGAGACTCGAGACTTCCCTTGGTTGGGGATGTATGTGAAGTATGAGTGGTAACAACCATGAAACTGAATCTAGTGTCAGGGGGACGACTAGACATGGGTTAAATTGTGCCAGAGGCACGACAAAGTGGACAAACTCAGAGATCAGAGGTATATATGGACTTTGGGATACTCGGGGTTTATGGATGATGTCAACAAGGGTAGGAGGTAAAAAATGCCCCAACCAAGGGCAACATGGGTTGCTTTTCCAGGGAAAGAAGGTTGCCAAGGGTGACAAAAGAAATCTATGTAAATGATGGAAACAAAGGCTTTTTACAATTACCAAATGAATAAAAAATAATTTGGGATAAGTGTACAGATACAGAAACGGGTGCCCCAGTGCAATATGGCTTGGTCTGTCAGAGCACAAGTTGCATGGAGAAAGGGTGTAGGGTGGGAGCCCCATAGGTGGGTTTCTGTATGAGGTAAATGAATGGAGGGCAATCTGCAGATGGGAAAACTAACTGTGGAGGAAATGGATGGTTAATGATACTGCGGAGGTGCAGTCAAAATAGAACCATAATGAAGTAACCTGGGAGTCCATTGGGCAAGTTAGCAAAATGAGGAGAAGGAGTATGTGGCTGATTCTCGACACGATGTAAGACTGTTGGGACTCCCATCCCTATAGAGAGAAAATAGCATGAGTGTCAAAGTTTCCAAGGGGACTATGAATGGGACAACTCATGTGGGTGAGAGTGCTACCGAGTGACAGTACCGAAATGCAGTGGAGGTGATAGTACTGCAGAGCCAGATATAGGGATCCTAGGGGAAAAATTGGAGGGTGTGACTGGAAGATGCAATTGGTATTCAGAGGAAATGACTACATGCCAGTTTCGATCATATACCTAAAGGGGTTTGTGTTGAATTGTGATGACCAAGTACCTGCAGACATTAAAACCAAATACCCAATGTGAACAATATCTGAAGATAAAGAACGTATAACAGTTATTTGATAATTGTGAACATGAGCATGCATACCTAAACGGGGTATGAGAAAATGGATCCCCGAGGGCCAGGGATGGATGGTGACCCGGGAAGTATGACTATGTAGGCAACGGGATCCTGATCCCGTGGCTGAAGACGGAACTAAAAATGGACGCCTAGAGCTCCTGGAAGGAAGTATGGAAGTGTTGGCGAAAAGGGCCTATATATAGCTGTAGGGCCCACACTGCCACCTCATTTGTACCTGCTGCTATAGTGATTGGAAAGGAGATTCCAGAGCAGATTCAGAGATTCCAGGAGTTCGAGGAAGTCGATCTGGGAGGTGCGAGAGTCAGGTTAGTGGTCTCATCCTCCTGTACAGTAGTTAGGTGTCAACTTTTAGGTAGGACTGTACGGATAACCGTACAGTGGGTTTTTGGGAGTGTGACCCCCCAAGTGCGTGGGCAATCAATGGCGACCCATGCACGAGTGCGCGGCTGTAATGGGCACAGTTGCGCAGGGGAGCGCTCAATTTGGGAAAACAGGCGTGCATGGGATGCACGCCTATTTGAAGCACAACCGCGCATATGTGCGTGGTTGTGTTTCTGACAGTTGCGCATGAGTGCGCACCTGTGTAGTGAATAGGAGCGCATTGGATGCACACCTGTGGGATGAATATGCGTGCTTGTGGGGTGAACAGGTGCGTATGCATGCGCGCCTCTATGGATAATAGCCGTGCCCTTGAGGCAAAGCTGAGGCTGAAAAAACTTATCTTTTTGGGAGATATTTTGGTGTTTTGATGAGTTGTGATGGTTGATCGAGTACTGTATATGTGGATGCAGGTGATCATTTGTGACGATGTCGATCCATTAGAGAGAGAGGGATTGGGCACGACTGAGGGAGGTCGTGAGGGATGAGGAGCCAACGGTTCGTGGTGCGTTGGCGGCCTGTGGGCTGCTGAAGTTTTTTGAGTGCTCACTGGTGAGGGCACATGAGTATTTGCTGCAATTATTGATTTCGATGTGGAGTCCAGAGTTGCAGTGTTTTATTGTGCGTGGGGAGCACTTGGCATTCTCTGCTAAAGAGGATGTCTATTTTCTGACTGGGCTCCCTTTTCGGGGAACCCTGCTATCGACCGAGCCGGTGATAGTTGGAGAGGGGTAGTTGGCTACCCTTGCCTAGACATATTGTTCGGGAGGGGATTTCATGTCTGGATCAGTTGTGAGGATTGGGGCGATGGATGCCCTAGTACATCGTTGCATGGCAGCGAAGATCATGAGAGTTTATGGGTCTCTCACGACTCAACTTATTAGTGGCGGCCAGCTGAGGATCATCCTGCAGGTACTAGGGGTTGAGAATTTTTCCTGGGGCTTGATGCTGCATGCCAAGATGGTGGGTTAGCTCACCAAGTGTCGAGCTGTCGACTCAGGGGAATTTGCTCTTGGGTCTATTCTGGTGGCTTGGTTTCTAGAGAGGGTACCTATGTTGCGCTCAAGAGTTTTGTTAGACCCACCGGGAGCGCGGGAGCTGTGACTACGGCAATGGGCAATGATTTTGGTCCGTCGTGGGGGTGGGGAGGGTGGCCATTACTTCACGGCCAAGGCTGCACAGATGTGGCGTTATATGCCACAGATTATACTGCAGTTTCCATACAGTGGGATAGATTTTCGGGATGACCGAGAGAGGTATTCGACCACCGATGTATGATGTTATTTTTTTTGGTTTTTGATTTGTTTAGATAGTATAGCATATGGTTGATATTTGGATGGATGTTGATGCTATCATGTGTTTGTTTGTGTAGATGTGGGACTAGGTGGACGATAGGTTGAGCTGATCAGAGCGTCGGCGCGTCAGGGGCCCGTGAGACCACCGCGGGGAGAGTCGCAAGTATGAGAGAGACGACATCGAGAGGATGTTGGGGCGAGGCCTGGTGATGATGATAGAGCGGCCAGGAGACATTGTTATGATGACCCCGGTGCAGGGCCATCACATGCTCCTCTGGCTAAGGCCGGGGGAGAGTTTGATGATTTATGCCGCTGATTAGAGGCGGTTCTACAGGGAGTGCCCTAGGGGATGTGGGTGCGGATCCAGGATGAGGGGATCCTCGAGCAGTGTATTGGGCTGCTGGCATAGTCTAAACTATCTGTCAATAACACAAATGATAGTTTAGACGTGAGGTATGGAAAAAAAGATTAAAAAAACTACAAAAGAAATAACCTAGTGTAGAATGGCTACGCTCAGGCATAAAATTTATTTAAGTACAACCCGTTGATGGGTTCTTTGAGAGGGTGGCCCTCAGGGGAAGCCAGGATGTATGTGCCTTTAGTGAGGCAATGTTGGATAATGTAAATTCCATGCCATAGTGACTCGAATTTTCCATGGCCGAGGGTATCGTGAGCGATATCGTAAGAAAGGACGAGGTCACCTTCATGAAATGAGTGAAGGTTGACATGGAAATCAAAGGTGGCTTTTGACCATTTTTTGGCTGCCTCATTGTTCTGTAATGAAGATCGACGATCTTCATCCAGGGACTCTAAGTTCAGCAAATGCTGCTCCATTGGAGCAGTGTCGGGTAATATTTTAATCGCGGTGCGTAAGGTGGGAATTTCGCACTCGATAGGAAGAGTGGCCTCGACCCTGTGGACTAGATGAAATGGTGTGAAACCAGTGGCAGTTTTCACGACCGTACGGTAAGCCCATAGCGCGAAGAATAACATATGATGCCAATTGGTCTTATGTTTGTTAATCGTGCATTGCAACATGGTTTTGAGGACCTTGTTAACTGCTTCAACCTGTCCATTGGACTGAGGGTAGTATGGTGAGGCGAACTCGTGGGAGAAGCCTAACCTAGATGAGAGTTCGATGAAAATCTCATTCTCGAAATGTTTCCTATGATCAAAGACTAGTTGGAGTGGTACTCCAAAGAGGGATATGATGTGGTTAAAGAAAAAACGTGCTACTGCGTCAGCGTTGTTGTTGAAGGTAGGCATGGCTTCAGCCCACTTTGTGAATTAATCGACTGCAACGATGATGTATTTGTGTCCATTGTTGGATGGACGGTTGCAAGTTATGAAGTCGATGCCCCATTTACAAAAGGGGCCTGCAGTAATGACTGGGTCTAGAAGAGTAGGTGGTGCTCATGCTTTGTTGGCATAAAGCTAGCATTTATCACATCGCTTCACGGCATGAATGCAATCGTGAAATAATGTAGGCCAAAAGTAACCTGCGCGGATGATTTTCTGAGTGGTGGACATCCCTGAGAGGTGGCCCCCGCAAGCATCGTCGTGGTAGTCGTTCAAGACTCTATCAGCCTCGTCAATAGTCAAGCATCGACGGAGTATGGTGTAGACCCCTCGCTGATATAATATATCCCCGATGAGGAGGTAGTGGGAGGCCTGATGGTGAATACGTCGACGATCATCTCGTGAGAGGTGGTTACCGAACTTTTGGGTTCGGAGGTAGACGAGACAATCACCGTACCAAGGGTCATCCGAGGAGATGTAAAAGAGATGTTCATCAGGGAAGTCAGTATTGACAGGGGTATTGATAGTATCCGAGGGAAAAGTCGTGATGAGTTCGACGAGGATGAGGGATTTCTTGCTCTTGGGTGTTGAAAATTCGAGATTGTACTCCTGACGGATGACAATCCATGGGCAAATTTACCGTTAATTTTTCGACGACTAAGCAAGTATTGCATGGGGTTGGAATCTGCTACGACTTTGGTTGTTTGAAGCAGAATGTAATGTCGCGGTTTCTGGACTGCGAGGACAACTGCAAAGGCTAGTTTCTCTTCGTGATTGTATTTCAAGGGTGTCCTTGAGAGGTTTTTACTAATGTAGTAAATGACATGCTCATGATCATCATCCCCTATTTGAACGAGAACTCCTGCTACTGAAATGGCTGAGGATGATATGTAGAGGATATAGTCGCGGTTAGAGTCAGTGGACTAATCAAAGGGGCGTTGGAGAGTGTCGTTTTAAGATCGTCAAAAGCATTGGATACTAACCCTAGAAGACAAGTCAACTCAAGATAACATTTAATATTGAGTTATTAGCCTCCAGAAAGAGAACTCGACCCAATCAAGTGAGATAGAGCAGTATAAATAGAGGGTGTTAGAGCTCATTTGATACACTCACTCACAACTGCATAAGACTAGTGGTGCGCAAGTTTGGAGAGCGAGTGTAGTTGCAATTATTGAAGCTGGGATTTTGGCTTTTGGTTGGACTTTCTCTTGGTTATGGTTTGGACTTTTTGTTTGGTGTTTGGTTATTCTTGCTTGGTGCAATAGCCTTGGAGGAAGGTGTTCTACCTTGGTTGGCAATTGTTCTTCTTTATTATGTCTCTCAAGGTTAAGGTGCTCGGGGTGGCCTTTGTGCCTATGGTTGGGTGACAATATTGCTATATTGTCTATGGAAAAACGAGCACATCTCTTTATTTCTAACATTCCTCATGATGGGTGAAGTGTTCACTCTAAATGTTGTGAATCCCAACATTTCAATTTTTTTGATAATGTCCCTAGAATTGTATTTTTTGTGCTCCAACCTAATCGCAAGATCCATGAGATGTAATTTTCTTTAACTCTTGTTTTTATGGATTTAACAAAGCTCTAAATCTTAGAGAACTTAGACTAAATAATCAAACATAGATAACGTCATGTTAAATTTACATATTCCTTGAGAGACACAAAGTAAGTAAGCTCTCTTATAGGTTCTTTTATTGTTTTGAAAGAATTTTCCCAAAAATACATTTAAAATTACAAAATATGTTTATTATTAGTTTTTTTTACTTACAATTTATTTAGTAGTTGATTAATTTTTAATATTGTAAAAATTGAAAAAACAATATTTTTTTTATAAACATGTATTTAATTTATTATTATTATTTATTTTTATAAATTTTTATTATAGAAAAAAATAAATAAATATTTATTCTTCTAATTAAAATTAAAACTAACCTTTCGAATCTGATAATGAATATCTTTTTACATTTAAAAAAATAATTAAAAAAAAAAAAAAAACAATAATTGAAATAAAACTAACTAATGTTGTTCCCTGTATTTCTATTAAAAAAATTAAAGAGATAATAATTGAAATAAAACTAACTAATGTTGTTCCCTGTATTTCTTTATGGAAAATGTTACAATTGATACCCAACATTGTTAGTTATGTTGCTTTATGGAAAATGTTACAACTGATACCTAACATTGTGTATGGCTTTGCCAAACGTACTTGTAATTGGAATGTTACATTCTCTTTTAAGAAAAGGAAAAGTGGAAATTAATTAATAAGATTAATTATGTACATTTATTGAATTATTCAAATTACTCTCATCTTTGTACCTTGCAGAGTAGGACCAGTTTGACACAAATTTACAACCGTTCTATTGTACTCTCATCGTGACAACCGTTCTATTGTCCGGCAGTTATTGTTTTGGAATAGGATGAACAAGAATAAATATTTTTTTATAATTTTTGCAGGGATTGAGAGGAAGAATTCATTTTAATCTTACGTTAATTTTAATTTTAATAGATTTGTTTTAGGTTTTCAACAATAAATTATTATTAAATTATTTATAGTAAAAGAACTGTGAAAATGAAGTTTTATGAGGTTTTTAGTTCAACTTTCCCCAATTTAATGGGCACACCTGGAAGTTATAGTGATAACAGTTGGATAACATGGCCACGTATAACACGAGCACGTACCCAACTAAACATAATATATATATATATAATAAATTTAAAGTTTTTTTTCCAAAAAAATTGATAAAATTGTCTCCTTCCTCTTGGGCATGCTCTTTTTTTTGGATAAAATTATAATTTCATATAAATTTATTTAACTGAATTCCATCCAAAAATAAATAAACCGTGGAGTGGTGAAAGATTGATGCTTTGCACTTTATGTCGATAATTGAATGATATGACAATTAATTTAATGGTTCTTTTACTTTATGTCAATAATTGAATCATGTTAGCTCTTTATGGCAATTATTCAAGTAGCAACATAGATTTTTCCTTGTTCCACGTATTTAATTTATACCTGTAAATAATTTATACCTTGCATTTATAGGTAAATTTTCCATGTTGCAGAGATTTGAAAACCCAATCTAGGGTTTGATTTCCTAGATTTTTATTTTTATTTTTTTTAAAACCCAATCTAAGGTTTGTGTAAGGAACTCCAGATTTTTTTTTTGATTTCAGTCAAGCAACTCCAAAATTGTAGTATGGTCGGGCATTGAGTGTCATATATTTGGTTTGAAATAAACAATTTCCTCTGATATTGAAAAATAGTAATAATAATAATAATAATAATCTATTTTTAAGATTTCCTTTAAGCCAGACACCAAATTAGTGTATGAGACCCTTCCTTCCAGGAACTTGACTGATAAAGTCTACTGACATATACATACCCTACACTATGCTCTGATTTTTTAAGTGATATCTAAATTTATTTTAAAGACTAAATTTATAAATTAACAATGGTTAACAAAACATAGTTATATAGAGGATGCGGTCAAATCTAGTGGGACTATCACATTATAAAATAAGCCTGGATTTTGTGTCTTGAGTTGGTTTAAGCGATGTAATTTGTTTTGTCTGATGTTAAACCTGATGATTGTTTTATAGAGCTTTGGCAGCGGCGGACCAATATTTTTCAAAGTTCAATGCCAATATTATTGATGCCTGGATCCTTATTCAGATCCCAGGGTTGATGCGACCAGCTTGCTTACAAATATGAAAGCATCGGCATCGGAGGCGAACTATCAAACTATCAGTGAATGTGGATCATTTTGATTATGTAAATAATGATTTACTTGCGCTATCACTATAAGTAAATCGGGGTGAGAATTGAACTTGAGACCTTCTTTATATAGTTTCTTTCATTTACACGGCACATGTCAATTGGTCTACACTACTGTGGGCGTAAATAATGATTTATTACTTCCACATTTGATCCGGATTATTTTCGGCACGAAATGAGAGCGGAGATATAATAAAGAAATGCACAGAGATATTGCAGATATTCAATAATATAACAGAAATGTATCAGAGATGCAACCATAAACATAGATATACAGTAACACACGATTTCTATTAATCAGAGAAATGTA
>ML785221.1:198446-209770 GCA_009831015.1 Picea engelmannii | reverse complement strand
CCCTCTGTCGCGTGAGAGCTTGCTCAAGCAACAGACTGATAGGATCGTCTGCTCCATCATTTTTCTTTTCTTCCGCCATTGAGGGTTTCTTGGGTGTGCGAGAGCGATTTTCCTCGAGAGAGACAAGCTCAAGACCCAACTTTCTATACTCGGACCTCGTCGGGGACATGCACTGAAAAACGATCAAGAGCAGCCTGCTCTGATACCACTGATCCAGATTATTTTCGGCACGAAATGAGAGTGGAGATATAATAAAGAAATGCACAGAGATATTGCAGATATTCAATAATATAACGGAAATGTATCAGATATGCAACCATAAACATAGATATACAGTAACACACAATTTCTATTAATCAGAGAAATGTACAGAGACTGTAAAAATACATAGTGAAAGACTCGCTAGAATGGTGGCAGCTTATCTCTGAGAAGAGACGTGACGACTACTCTCATTCGCAAGAAGATGATTACAATGAGGCTCTGAAGGCCCTTTTACAATAAATGAGAATGCCAAAAGTCATAGACATCCAAAAACCTAACCCTATGAGATGAAGCGCCAAAAGTCATGTGGGCCCCGTTTGGGTAAGTGAGTACATCAACTTCCCGGGGTCGTAACTTTTGCATACGATCTCCGTTTTAGGCGTGTGATAGCTCGTTGGAAAGGTATTGTCGAGGAGATTCATTTTGGGGGCTCAATCATGCCTTCAACTATCATTGAGAACCTCAATCCCGAAAAAAATTCATTTGGACCCTCAAAATGGCCCTGGAAGTTAAAACCTGCTAAAAATAGTAAATTGCCAAAATGGCCAGAAAACTGTTTTGAGCCATTTGGAAAAGGTGGGTGGCCACCGATATCCACCTGGATCAACATTAATCGCTCTTTTAATTAGGAATTCGGAAGGGATCAACGTGATTTATTTAATAGGGAATATTTTTTGTCATCACACATAATGAAGGGTTGTGATTTAATAGCATAAGAGTTGTGATTTAATATGGTATTGTCCTTGTAATTCAAAATACATGCGTTAGTTATTAGTAAACATAAATAGCACAATCACATAAGTAAAAGTGGTTGATATAGGCCCATAGGTCCACCTTTCAAAATTAATGGGGTTGGCTTATATTATAGTCACTTTTACCATGATTTCCATTTTTCACCTTTCAAAACTAGTGGTTGACTATGGTTATTTTACATTGCCTAAGATAGACTATAGTTAAGTATGGTTATGTTAAATTTCTATGTTTCTTATGTGTAATTGTTATCAGTCTTGTATGTTCCCCGAGGGTTACAATTTATAGTGATGTTCCTAAAAAACATGATGCATTGTGATATTTATTTTAGTGAACTTATTTGGAATTCCTATATACTTTTTTACTATCTCTATTTATGTTCATCAAGATTCAAGACATATGTTTCATTGTGATGTTGTTTAAAAGTTGTAATGGTTTTGAAGAGTTATAAATTCTAAATAAATAATAATTAAATCTTTTTAATCATGATATATAATTAATACTTCCTAATGTATATAGAGATTTAAATATTTTATTGTTAACTTTTTAGTTATTTTTAAATAAATTGAAACATTTTGTCTTCATCATTTATCAGGTTATAAAAGTTTTTATTATCCATATATATATATGAAAATAAATGATTATTTGTTGCAATTGCAATGAAAATAAATGATTATTTGTTGCAATTGCAATGCATGATTCTAAATAACTATATTTATACATAAATATTACCATAACTATTTATAATAATAAAAAAATTCCATTGGAGTGAATACTTATATTTTAAAAATACTACAATATTTACAATAAACGTTTATTGGAAAACTAAACAATTATAGCTATTTATAATAAATGGTCATTGGAAACAATACTAACCATTTATAATAAATGTTTTAAGGATGAATGTTTTATAAAGGATTATGCAATAATCACAAAATATTTATACATATGTGTTAATTAAGTTCTCTATTGCATCGACAAAAGAATTAATGCGTCAACATAAAATTAAATTATAATTTAAATCATTAACGGTTATGTCTCATCATTTTCAATTTTTTTTTTTTTTTGTCTTCTCATTATTTTACAATGAAACACCATAAAGATGGAATTATAAAAACAATATATAAATATAAATAAAGAAAGAACAAGCTTTCCAAGGTATGAATAAGTTTTTCAAGGTGTTATCACATGAAATTGTCAAGGGTCACAGGCGAACAGGCGGGTACAATTTGTCACGGCAGAGATCCCCTGTGCATTTCGATTTAGTGCCATCTCTAAATGCAGTTGGAAGGATTCCATGGTTGGCAGACGGATAAAGATTTAGCGGGGGTGCTAAAATAACAAGTGCACCCCGATCACAGATCACGACAAGATCAATGGCCACAAGTCATTTCGGTGCTGCAACATGCTCGAGTGTTAAAATTCCTTGAGCGAGCCAAAATCCAAACCACGGTATTGCAAGAGAGCTATGTGGCGGAAGGTGGTGCATTTCGGGCCCAAAAGTGGTGTGGGTCCAAACTGCTTTCAACAGCCCTAGAATCACGTGCTCTTCTAGTGCCAAATCCAACAGTAGCACGTGGTCACCCCTTAGTTGTCAAGCCGCGTCCCGATCACGAGGAGAATTCAATTAATTAATAAGGATTGGTAGTTGAAACCTCATTTCACTCCATAAATAGAAGGCATGGAAGCTCTGGCCGAGGAGACAGGACTGTCAGCCCGAGGTACCACGATGGATGGTTTTTCCTGCAGGGCCATACTGGTCTGAGTTTTCGTTTGACAGGAGGAAACATGCACAGTCTGACAGAAGGGTGTGCAGATGAAAAGCCTTGGACGTGATGGCTAGATGACTCTCCTAGCGGTTTTCCACTGATCTGAGTATAAATAGATCAGTTCAAGATTTTGTTATGGGGTCGAATGGTTGAGCAACGCTCCCTATTTTGTAATATTTTGATACCAGAGATGTTCTCTGGTTATGTATGAGACCTGATTCTTTATCATTAATAGAATTCAACCTCTTTCATCATCTTGTTCACTTTTATGCTGAAATGCTCGTGCATGGATGATCCAGACGAGTTATTGTAGTTGTATAGTAATGGAGGTTCGATTATAATGTTGTTGTGATCTGTCTCAATATTTTCTTTCGTTGTCTTGTTTCCTCTTATGTTGAAATGCTCATGCATGGATGATCCAGACAAGTTGTTGTATTTGTATTGTAATGGAGGTTTGATTGTAATACTGCTGTGATATATTTCAGTATCTTAAACTTGAGTTCAAGAGTGCTCTTGTGTCTGAGTTTCTCTTCACCAAGTTGATTGAAGGTTGGATGCTCATGGCAGACTTGTTCACCTTTCTCAGTAATTCTTCCTTCTTCTCACCTTTAGCCTTAAACCACTCACTGAAGTTAATGAGGACCTCATTTCCTTATGCATTGCTCATCCAATTTCTGTGTTAAAACATTCTTGTACTGAGATTTTCCCATTTGACCTCCACTCATAAACCTACCTCCACAAACATTTTGATGGATGTTGGGCTTATCCTCCTGCAATCTGAGGGTGACTTGCATCACCAACACAAGGTATTTATACATATTTGTTAATTAAGTCCTCTATTGCATCAACATGCGAATTAATGCATCAACATAAGAATTAAATTATAATTTAAACCATTAGGGGTTATGTCTCTCATCATTTTCATTTTTTTATTTTTTTGTCTTCTCATCATTTTACAATGAATCACCATAAATATGGAATTGATAAAAATAATGTATAAATATAAATAAAGAGAGAACAAGCCTACCAAGGTATGAACGAGTTTTCCAAGGTACCAATGCAAAAGAGATTGTAGAGGCTCATGGCATGTCATGAGAGCTTCAATGGATGTAGATGCTTGTTGTATCGATAAAATTCCCTTGAAACAATTTGGTTGCATCAATTCCCTTGAAACAAATTGGTTCCATCTCACCTAAACATGTAACGATAAATATATTTGAAATTAGCAAATCCCCCTTAACTACTGAGAGAAGATCAATAGAAATGATCAAAAAAAATAATTTAATATAAATCAACGTCAATAGTTTAAAATAATTTAATAATAGTAAAATCAACCACTGTTGGCATCAAAGAATATCCCAAGTGTGGACCAATAAACAATTAGCTAAAATGTGAATGAAGAGAGATTGTTTGAAAATCTATTATTACTGTAAGCCTAAAAAGACAAAGACACGATGCATGTTATTATCTATAATCTCAAACAATAATTGTCCATGTTGTAGCCACAATGGAAGATTCCCCAATGCAGTTGAAATACAAAATAATGAATGCATGAACGGGCTTATAGAAAAATATAGTGAGATGCATTTAACCTTAACTTTATTATCCTATAAATTGGAAGAACATAGTGATAGAGTCACTCCAAACCTCAAGGTATCCATGGAGGAGCCCCACCATCAATGATTAGAAGGATCCCTAGTGGGTCGTCCCAAGTACCATCAGAATGCAACAAAGAATGCATAGACAAGAAAAATGACAAATCACTAATTTCAAATCCCAATACCAACTCATGAACTTGCTCTCTCAAGAAACCTCTCGCTGTGGAAATAAACACGACCGAGACCACCTTCTACCAGTCTGACCATTCCAGCGAATGGAAGTCGTCGCAGTCATTGTCACCAGGCTGAACGTGGGCATGAGCGGGCCAACAATTCTCCTTTGAAGTGTTGGAAATACTAATTACATGTTGGTGAGATTTACGTCTCTGTCGATTTGTCAGTCAGCCAGTCAGTAGTCAATCTATAAATACAAATTCACAAGTTTACTCAAACTCAGTTTTGTCAGTCGACAAGCAGGGGAGTTATTTAATGAATTTGATCTTAATATTTCTCAAGTCTAGTTAAGTAGATAGAGGTCAATCGAATTTATTGTTGTATTTATTGTTGAGTCAGTGCTTACTTCTATAGGAAGTCTCAGTTTCATCTTTATAATTCTGAGTCTTTAGTTATTCGTTTGATCTGAATTTTATGAGCAAAAAAAAATGACTACAGATTATTAACAGGTGCTTAACAAAAAATAACAGAGATACAGTAAAACTGATTTTCTATTCAATAAGGAAATAAGTTGAAATTGTAAAATGCAGCGGAAACAAGCTTGCTAGAATGGTGGTGGCTTATCTCTGAGAAGAGATGTGACGCCTACGCTCATTCACAAGAAGATGATTACAATGAGGCTCTGAAGGCCTTTTTACAATAAACAGGAATGCCAAAAACCCTAGAAATCCAAAAACCTAACCCTAGGAGATGAAGCACCAAAAGTCATGTGGGCCCCGTTTGGGTAAGTTAGTACATCAACTTCTCGGGGTCGTAACTTTTGCATACGATCTCCATTTTAGGCGTATGATAGCCCATTGGAAAGGTATCGTCAAGGAGATTCATTTGTAGGGAAATAACAAAGGAAGTTCCATATTGTGCCCCGTTTTCCCAAAAAACATCGTTTAGGGCCTCAAAATGGCTCTGAAAGTGAAAAATTGTTAAAAATAGTAAATTACCAAAATTGCCAGAAAGTTGTTTTGAGCCAGTTGGAAAAGGTGGGTGGCCATCAATATCCACCTGAATCATCATTACAGCATAAAACAGAGTGTGTTATCTGAAAGGAAGAGTAGTAATAAATGAAGGTAGTCAAAGAAGTCTGAGAGCACAAGCTATGTGAGTGTTTTTGTAAGTTGCAGAAATAGTTTATAAGTTGTTGGAGCAGAAGCTCGTTAAGTCATTTTATTATGTATTAGCATGCAACACTGAAGTTATTAATATCAATTATTTTGTGTGTTGACAAGTTATGTTGTATTTATGAGTTTATATGGTAAGTATAGCACTATGTTTTTTTTGAGATAATAAATCGTTTCATTAAGTGTTTTATCACAGTGCGTAGTATATCGAGTAGTTTTCCCATTACGCTGTAAGTCTCGATAGTTCATCGACGAATTTTGTGGCGCACAATGTTTTGTAACTGTGTTGTGCAGAGTAAGTATGTGTGCTATAGATCCAATATCTGGTATCAGAACAAGTTTATTAGAGAAGGGTTTATTAGAACAAGTTTCAAGAGAAACAACTTTGTTGCAAAGTGAAATATGGATTCTACTTCAAATTTGCAACCTCCCACTTTTACAGGAAAGAATTAAGAGTTATGGTCCTTGACCATGAAGACATTATTTCAGATTCAATATGTATGGGAGATAGTCGAGAATGGCTATGTGGAACCAACAAATCATAAAACATACAATCATGCAATGCCCTCACACAAGCTGAGAAGGATGTTTTGAAAGATCAAAGGAAGAAGGATGGAAAGACGATGCTTTACATACATCAAGCCATGCATGAGAGCATACTCCCAAGATTTTCATCAGAAAAACAAGAAAAGGAGGCATGGGACATATTACAAACTTCTTATCAAGGTATGGACAAAGTCAAGACTTCAAAACTACAAATTCTTAGAAGAGATTTTGAAACTCTATCAATAAAAGATACATATTCAGTGGATTCATTTTACACCCATGTTATTGGCCTGATAAATCATATTAAGTCTCATGGTGAAACCATAGAAGACAAAAAAGTTGTTGAGAAGGTACTTACAAGTCTTCCTCCTAAATTCGATACCCTTGTTGTGACTCTGGAAGAAAGCAAAGACCTGAGTCAGTTTACTCTAGATGAACTGCAAACTTCCCTCATTAATCACGAACACATATTAAATAGGTCAAATATTCCATTAGAGAATTCATTTTCCACATAGTCATCAATAAGTTGTGGAATAGGAAGGGGGAGAGCTCACTCTAGAGGCAGAGGAAGAAGCTTTGTCAGAGGTGGATGCAATAGAAACCTGAAAACAATGGTGGAAGAGGTCAGGACCCAAATACCAGTCAGCCAAGTAGTCAGAGAACTGAAAAATCAAATATTCAATGCCATTACTATAAAAAGTATGGACATTATGCATATGTGTGCAGGAAGAGACAGTGTAATCAGAACAAGCACGGTCAAAATAAATCACATAGTGAAAATAGTCCCTCCATTACCATGGTTATGGCGCACGTTGAGGCAATGCCCATAGTTTCCCCAGTTGAATGCAATGTTGCTAAAGAAAGTCCATACGACACATGGTATCTAGATTCAGGCTGTAGTAATCACATGACATGAAACATAGAATTTTTTTCTAGTTTGGATAAGTCAGTCCAAACTAAAGTTACACTTGGAACAGATATCCAAGTCACTATCTTAAACAAAGGAAGTATTAACATTTTAACTAAACAAGGAGTACAAAAATCTATGCCTGATGTATATTATGTTTCTGGTCTGAAGCATAATTTGATGAGCACATGACAGTTGTTACAGAAAGGATACATAATCTACATGGAAGATAATCACTGTGTGATTATGGATAGATATTTGTGCAATCATCTTATTGCAAGAATTCAAATGATAAGTAACAGAATGTTCACATTGACATTGAAGCCAACCAAGAAGAAAAACACATCGCTAGTTGTTGGTAAAGGAAAAGATGTGCAGTTTGACACTGCATTCAAAGAAAAAAGCGAAGCAGTAAGTGCGTGCAGTTCCGAAAATAGTGTGTGCAGTATCAAGAAAGGAGAAATTGACATAGAAATGCAGGCAACATTCCAATCTGAAGTGCAAGATGATTCCTGGCTATGGCATTTCAGATTTGGACATTTGAACTTTGGAGGTTTGAAGCTGCTACACACAAAGGATATAGTAAAAGGTTTTCCATTGATTGAAAAACTAGAAAGAATATGTGAAGGATATATTTTTGGAAAGAAACATAAAGAATCATTTCCAGTTGGAAATTCATATAGAGAAAAATATCCATTGGAAATAGTACATTCATAAATTTGTGGACCAATGCAAACTCCATCTATAGGAGGCAGTACATATTTTCTGACATCTATTGATTATTTTTCAAGAAAGACATGGATTTATTTTCCAAAACATAAATATGATGCATTGGGTCATTTTCAACAGTTTAAATCACTTGTGGAGAAGAAAAGTGGTTATTGCATCAAGTGTCTAAGAACTGATAGAGGACGTGAAAACATTTCAAGAGAATTTCAAAACTTTTATAAATTTCATGGCATATAAAAGCAATTTATCGCGCAGTATACACCACAATAGAATGGTGTCATAGAAAGAAAGAACATAACCATGATAGAGATGGCGCATAGTATGTTGGAAGCCAAAAAAAATTCAAATTACTATTGGGTTGAGGATGTAGCAACTGTAGTATACATCATGAATAGATGTCTGATAAAGAGTGTTAAAAACAGAGTTCCTCAAGAAGCCTCGACAAGTATGAAGCATAATGTGGCACACTTAAATGTTTTTGGTTGTGTCACATATGCACATGTTCCATATGAGCTGAGAAAGAAGTTAGACAACAAAGGACAAAAAATTATATTTGTTGGGTATTCAAAAGATACAAAAGGATACAAGTTGTATGACCCTATTGCAAGAAAAGGCATGATTAGTCACAATGTTTAGTTCATGGAGAATGAAGCATGGGATGGAAGCATAACAAAGGCAGTCAAAATCATTGAACATGATGAAACAGAAGAAGAAGAGGTGGTTCAAACACCATGTACAAGTCAATGCACAGTTCCTTCTACAACTACGACACAAATCCCAACACAAAATACTCCAGTAAGATCAACAAGTGCTCAATCCAAACCGAGAGTGTAACAAACTCCAACAAGTAGTCCAAGTAGTTCTACATCTCCAAATCCAACATTAGCAAGTTTGTTACCAAGGAAGACAAGAAGTCTGCGTGACATCTATAATGAGTAAAAAACAAATTCATTTTTAGTTTTTGCTCTATTTTCACAAATAGATGATCCATTAACTTTTGAAGAAGTTGTCAAAGATGATGTATGGGAACAAGCCATGGATGAAGAAATTAAAAGCATAGAGAACAATCAAACATGGAAGTTGGTAGATGTACCTAAAGAAAAGGATGTGATAAGTGTCAAATGGATTTATAAAACCAAGCAAGATGCAGAAGGAAATGTGCAGAAGCACAAGACAAGATTAGTTTCAAGAGGTTTTACAAAACAACCTCGAATTGATTTCAATGAAAGATTTGCACCAGTTGCATGCATGGACACGGTCAGAATTGTGTTAGCCATTATCGCACAGAACAAATGGTCATAACCAATCCAGACACCAATTGGTGTATGAGACCCCCTTGTTTGTGGGACAAGGGACCCCCTCCACACACTGATTTGACAACTAAAGTCTACAGATGTATACATATCCTAACCCCCTCTAGATTTGAACCCGTGACCAAAGAAAATTAAAAAAACTCTAAAAAGAACTCAAGAAAATAATCATTCTTCCTAAAAAAAATTCTTCTTAAAAAAAAAGAAACGAAACAACCTATTTTAAGTAAAGAAAGTGACAGAGATCAAGGATAAAAATCAAATCATTCTCAACATTTCCAAGAGGTTCATTCTTGTCATAGAAGTGTAACTCAAAAATCACGCTTCAAAAAAAATACAAATTTTGAATTCACTTGTCATTTATAAATGACAACCAATATTATAAATTTTTAGAAGACCAATCAGATTTTCGACAACCTATCAACTTCACTACTGCCAAGGCATGAGGGTTCAATTGTCAATGTACCTTCAAATATTAAATGAGGATAAATGTAAATCATAATCAAGATTTAGGATTCAAAACCCTCTACTTGACTTTGGCATCTAAAGACTAAATCATATCAATTCTCGTTCTAAAATGTACCCTCCACAACATTAAATCCATCACATAACTCATGATCTTAAGTGCCATTCAATGAAAACTTGGGAAACTTGTCTTCTTGAATGCCCACATGAATTTGTGTTATAAGAATTTTCAATCCTCGTCAATCCAATTATTGTCATGTCATTTACTCTCCATACTTAATGTGGCCAATGCCCACACCATAATTCCATTTCTTTTTTTTCTCTCTAATCTTCACTCTTGGTGTTATCACTGAAATTTCGTCTGCACATGGCAACAAGAACTCCACATCATCAAAACAACAATGAAGTCATTCACGACACTGAATTAAGTTCACAGCATTCCAGAAGGGTCAAAAACTATACAAAGTAACCAAAAATTGAAGGGCACTTTTACAGCAGCTTGCTGCGCGCGCATATGCGCGGGACAAAAACGTGTTTCTGGCGCATGTGCGCCCTGACGCGCGCCTGTCAACATAAAAAGCTGCGCATCTTCTAATACGGTGCATTAATTGCTTAAGTCGGCCTCCTGACCGCCTGTGGACCGGCCCCCAAGACGATTTGACCCTCAGATCAGGGTCGGCTCTGCAAATTCGGCGAATTAATGGCTTAAGTGAACCCTAAACAGGTCTGTGTTTACACCGGAAGCTGGTTACGTGACCGCCTGGAAAATGCTATAAATAAACGTGAAGACTCATTGTTTCGGCAGAGAATTCAAAGCAGAGTTACGCTGTCCAGATGAATCAGAGCTTAGCCTGTGACAACCAGTCCATCAGCTGTGTAATCTCGAGTTCTCTCACCACCCATTTCTATTCTGTTCATTTTGTAAGGAAGGCATTCAGTTGAGGATCCCCGAAGGACCTTCCACTGGAGGGAAGAGGAACCATTATCCCTTTCTTCAGCGTGTGCTATGGTTTTCGCTAATAGATCAAGCCTTGAAACCATTGATAACTCCCTTGTCTCACATTTGACGTTTTTGTTTAGTTTTGAATTGTTATTTGCTTTCTGCTGTTAGATAGGTTGTATTCTGTTGTGTTTTCCGTTTTCTGTTAACCCTTTTTGCTCCACAGCATCCTGTTCTACCTTGCTGAGCCCAACAGGGCATGCTAGTGCTCCCATTTTTGCTCAACCGGCGACGATGCGAGCACGAACAGACTGGCGACTCCGCTAGGGAGTTAAGGTATTAAATCCTCTTTCAATTGGGTTCAATTCGCTTTCCTTTTGTCGTTTTTAACTTGCAGGGATTCAAACCGTCTCTCGCCGACATGTTACCCGGTCGATTCATAGCAGAATCGAGAGAACCGGTGTTTTTTCTCAAACGCGCGGGTTGTCCACCCCACAGACGCGCGCATGCGCTCTGACTGTTTGATACAGACCGCGCGCACACGCGCACCTGTCCATGCTAACAGCCGCGCATTTGACTAAAATTTTTCATTGTAAAGGTTCTGGATGTGGTTTTCCTTTTCAGCAATGATGTATGTATGCTTTAAACACTGCACAACTTAGGCCCCTCAACTTATAAAGGGGATAGTCAAACATAGGCA
>ML785221.1:150582-185161 GCA_009831015.1 Picea engelmannii | reverse complement strand
AGAAGAAACATTGATGGATTTCGGCTATACGTATGCTCCTAACCTCATCCATCAGGGGGCATCTGTTATCACTGAAATTTCGTCTGCACATGGCGACAAGAACTCCACATCATCAAAACAACAATGAAGTCATTCACGACACTAAATTAAGCTCACAGCATTCCAGAAGGGTCAAAAACTATACAAAGTAACCAAAAATTGAAGGGCACTTTTACAACAACTTGGTGCGCGCGCATATGCGCGGGACAAAAACGTGTTTCTGGCGCATGTGTGCCCCGACGTGCGCCTGTCAACATAAAAAGCCACGCATATTCTAATACGGCGCATTAATTGCTTAAGTCGGCCTCCCGACCGCCTGTGGACCGGCCCCCAAGACGATTTGACCCTCAGATCAGGGTCGGCTCTGCAAATTCGGCGAATTAATGGCTTAAGTGAACCCTAAACAGGTCTGTGTTTACACCGGAAGCTGGTTACGTGACCGCCTGGAAAATGCTATAAATAAACGTGAAGACTCATTGTTTCGACAGAGAATTCAAAGCAGAGTTACGCTGTCCAGATGAATCAGAGCTTAGCCTGTGACAACCAGTCCATCAGCTGTGTAATCCCGAGTTCTCTCACCACCCATTTATGTTCTGTTCATTTTGTAAGGAAGGCATTCAGTTGAGGATCCCCGAAGGACCTTCCGCTGGAGGGAAGAGGAACCATTATCCCTTTCTTCAGCGTGTGCTATGGTTTTCGCTAATAGATCAAGCCTTGAAACCATTGATAACTCCCTTGTCTCACATTTGACGTTTTTTCTTAGTTTTGAATTGTTATTTGCTTTCAGCTGTTAGATAGGTTGTATTCTGTTGTGTTTTCCATTTTCTGTTAACCCTTTTTTCTCCACAGCATCCTGTTCTGCCTTGCTGATCCCAACAGGGCATGCTAGTGCTCCCATTTTTTCTCACCCGACGACGATTCGAGCACGAACACTTGGCTTGCAAAATAGGAAATAAATTAGTTATGCCACAAACATATTAGCAATATTAACCATAAATGCATGGCTCAACGACAATTTTGAAGAGAAAAAAACATACATTGAATGAATATGAGGGAATGAGTATCTCATTTTCTTCACATTCACACATTCCATCTCTCTATAGGTATCTAATACGTCGATTCATTGTTATTTTGTTGCATTGGTGATTGTATGTGTCTATCTATCATCCATTGTGACATGGCTATTATTTGAGTACATTAGCTAGCCTCTCAACCATGTAATATGCAATTCATGACATCCTTGTTATTACAGTAGATGTACCTAATGGGAACACAATGAAAAATTAATACTTGAATGTAAATCTCTCAAAAATCCATTGAGATCTTGAAGAATTATGTTCAAGCTCATAGTAACGATATTAAGTATCTTTTTCTTTGTTTCACATATAAGTTTTTTAATGATTCAATTTGGGATACACAACTCTATCAAGCTCAATGCAAATTTCTAGCATGTATGATCTTGATTAAGTTTAGATATAAACCTATACAAAATGGACCTTTTCAATGTAGCAAAACTTAAAATGGTGATTAGAATGATGAGAATTACGATTAATTTTGTTTAGTTTTTGTATCGTCAAATCCACACATGTATTTAAAAATCTCAAATATAAACAAAACCCTCTACATTGTCAAGGTTTTTACCGAATTCCTGATCCTATGATAAAATTTACATGGGTCAAATTGACCATGAAATCCAAACCTATCTTAGGGAACACATAGCTCATACCCTTCACAATCGTCTCAATTAGAGAAACCTCGGAAATTAAGAAACATCCTAATAACTTTAATTGCAAAGATGGGCCAAGCCATAAACTAAATTGGTGTATGAGACCCCCTTGTTTGTGGGACAAGGCTCATAGATTTGATTGATTGATCCAGGTGGATATCGATGGCCACCCACCTTTTCCAACTGGCTCAAAATAGTTTCCTGGCAATTTTTGTAATTTACTATTTTTAGCAGTTTTTAACTTCTGGGGCCATTTTGAGGCCCTAAACGATGTTTTTGGAAAAATGTAGAGCAATATGAAAGATCCTTCGATATTGCCTCCAAAATGAATCTCCTCGAAGATACCTTTCCAACGGGCTATCATGCACCTAAAATGGAGATCATATGCAAAAGTTACGACCCTGAGAAGTTGAGAAGTGATGACTTTTGGCCTTCATCTCCTAGGGTTAGGTTTTTGGATGTATAGGTTTTTTGGGATTCCTATTTATTGTAAAAAGGCCTTTAGAGCCTCATTGTAATCATCTTCCTGCGAATGTGAGTAGCCATCACATCTTTTCTCAGAGATAAGCTACCACCATTCTAGCGAGTCTTTCACTCTGTATTTTTACAGTCTCTGTACATTTCTTTCATTAATAGAAATTGTGTATTACTGTATATATGTCTTTATGGTTGCATCTCTGATACATTTCTGTTATATTATTGGATATCTGCGATATCCCTGTGCATTTATTTATTATATCTCCGCTCTCATTTCGTGCCGAAAATAATCTGGATCAGTGGTATCAGAGCAGGTTGCTCTTGATCATTTTTTTCAGTGCATGTCCCCGACGAGGTCCGAGTATAGAAAGTTGGGTATTGAGATTGTCTCTCTTGAAGAAAATCTCTCTCGCACACCCAAGAAACCATCAATGGTGGACGAAAATAAAAACGACGGAGCAGACAATCCTATCAACCTGTTGCTTGAGCAAGCTCTCACGCGACAGAGGGACGAAATGATGGAGAATTTTTCCCACATCCTTCAATGCCTACCGATAGCAGCAGGTGCATCTTCATCAAGCGGCCACTTTGGAGGCACCTCACCTTTCAAGGTACAATTTAATTTTGATATTCCTGTATTTGAAGGACAGATAGATGAAGAAGCCCCAGACAAATGGTTAAATCTGCTAGAAGGTTATTTCTCTGTTCATAATTTTTCCGACAGAGAAAAGATCACCTTCACACTCCTTAAATCTCTCCCCCATGTCAAACATTGGTGGGAAACTTACTGGGAGAAAAGTTCCACAGAGGAGTATGGAATATATGGGGCCGATCCCACTTGGGATTTTTTTGTGGATGTAGTAAAGGAACAGTATTACCCTATTGGAAACTATGAGGACCAATACATGAAATGGACCACACTATGGCAAGAGAGGAGCCAAGTAGTTCTAGAGTTCACCAATACCTTCCATACCTTGCGCACCAATTTTGGTATCAAAGACTCCAAACAAGATTTGGTTATGAAATACCATGGGGCTCTACACAGATACATCCAAACTGAAATGGATTTTTTGGACATCTCATCACTTGGTGCTGCTTATCGATATGTTGTTAAAATCGAGCATAAATTTAAGCACCAGAAAAAACGGGAGTTCGGGTCTGCAAATCCGCAACAACCAAAGTATGACAAAGACGTCTCTAACAAACAGTCTCCTAAAAACCAGTCCCATAGGAAAAGAAGGGTCATAGGAAGACAAAGAAGGACACCGGAAAATGGTGCAATTTCCACAAAATCCTTTGGCACAACACTAATGAATGTCGCTCAAAACAGTCATTGGTGGCCGAGATCAAAGACAAGAAGCCGAACCCTGATTCAGAATCTGATTTTGAAAATACTGGTAAAGGATAGATCATTGACGTAGACCCCACTGCTATTGTTGCGACCGCAACAATTCAACTAGAAGAACCAATAGATCCTAAAGAGGGGGAGTGCCTTTTTCATTCACAGATGTGGGTGAAGGAGACCCTGCTGCATTTAATTGTTGATAGCGGAAGCCAGAAGAACCTCATCTCAGCAGAGGTCGTCAAACAGTTGGGATTTTTGACAACACCACAGCCGCAGCCATACAACATTGGGTGGCTTTGCCAAGGATGAGATCTCTGTGTCAGCCAACAATGCAGATTTTCATACAGCATCCAACCCTTCAAGGATTAGGTATTATGTGATGTTGCCCCACTGGATGTCTGTGATGTCTTCTTGGGCTAACCATATATGTGGATATGCCATGTTGTTTATGAGTCTCGACCCCGTAGTGTCATTGTTACTTTGGGGGGTCATCTCTACAGAATACCATAGGTAGTTCCAACTATTGTTCCACCTAAAAAGTGTCGCAAGATAGTATCTCATACTGCAAAATTCAGCTTCTTCACAATCAGTTCAAAAGGGGAACATAAGGACACTGCAACCACTACAGCCTCGCCCCAAGCACCTTCTATCCAACATAAGCATGTCGACAAGGTTGCAACAAAGCACAAATATTCCTTCTGCACACCATCCTCTCATGTAGCTCAACTTGTTTAACAACCTCAGCCTCAACAGGTTTGTGACAGACTTCCACAAACTGAGCAACGCGACGTCTCCAGCAAGGCAAGCAGCTCACCAAGATTCAGATTCAGCAAACATTTTTTCCTCTCCCCCAGGCACTCAAAGAAATGGAGACCATTGCTTCCTAAGGGGGGAGGATTGATCTAGGTGGATATTGGTGGCCACGCACGTTTTCCAACTGGCTCAAAACAGTTTTCTGGCAATTTTGGTAATTTACTATTTTTAGCAATTTTTAACTTCCAGGACCATTTTGATTCCCTAAACGATGTTTTTGGGAAAATGGGGAGAAATATGAAAATTCATTTGATATTTCCTCCAAAATGAATCTCCTCAAAGATACCTTTCCAACGGGATATCATGCGCCTAAAACGAATATCGTATGCAAAAGTTACGACCCCAGGAAGTTGATGTACTAACTTACCCAAACAAGGCCCACGTGACTTTTGACCTTCATCTCCTAGGGTTAGGTTTTTGGATGTCTAGGGATTTTGGCATTCCTGTTTATTGTAAAAAGGCCTTCAGAGCCTCATTGTAATCATCTTCTTGTGAATGCGAGTAGTCGTCACATCTCTTCTCAAAGATGAGCTGCCACCATTCTAGCGAGTCTTTCACTCTGTATTTTTACAATCTCTGTACATTTATTTCATTAATAGAAATCATGTATTACTGTATATCTGTGTTTATGGTTGCATCTATGATACATTTATGTTATATTATTGGATATCTGCGATATCCTTGTGCATTTCTTTATTATATCTCTGCTCTCATTTCATGCCGAAAATAATCCAGATCATTGCTAAAGTTAGGCTAGTCCAATTTATTTTCAACTATTTCTTTCTTGTTTAGTTATTTAATAATATTATTTTAACTAATTTATTCTCGAGTTATAACTGTCATTTCAATTCATAATTTATTTAAACTCTTTACTAGTTATTATTCTCTACTATATTAAAGCTTTTGATTATTCTCCTTTTTGATATTATGTTAGTTGTGGTAGGTATTAACCTCTACATGTAACCTTTGACGAGACTAGAATATTCCAGGAAGCAAGAGAAACCCTAAAACATTAGATACTAACCCTAGAAGACAAGTCGACTCAAGAGAATATTTAATATTGAGTTATTAGCCTCCAGAAAGAGAAGTCGGCCCAGTCAAGTGAGATAGAGCAGTATAAATAGAGGGTGCTAGAGCTCATTTGACACTCACTCACTCACAACTGCATAAGACTAGTGGTGCAGAAGTTTGGAGAGGGAGTGCAACTGCAATTGTTGAAGCTAGGATTTTGGTTGGACTTTCTCTTGGTTATGGTTTGTACTTTATGTTTGGTCTTTGGTTATTCTTTCTTGTTGTGATAGCCTTGGAGGAAGGTGCACTACCTTGGTTGGCGATTGTTCTGCTTCTGGAATTATTCTGTCTCTCAAGGTTAAGGTGCTCAGGGTGGCCTTTGTGCCTATGGTTGGGTGAAAATATTTCTATATTGTCTATGGAAAAATGATCACATATCTTTATTTATAACAGGTTATGGGCCCACACTATATTTAGAAAGTATAACCATTAGAAGATATATAGGGAAGTTATTTTTTAAGCTCGTTATGGCACCGGTTATAACTGCAGCTAGTTTTTCTGATTATGCAGTTGCAACAAACCCTAACCCTTGTGTTCGGGCACTTATGGTGAAACGTTTGACCTAATTCCTTGACATTGTGGTGCGCCCTAGCCTAGCGCACCTCTTGGTACTCTTATCTAGAAAAAATGTCAGGTTTGAATTTTTGGTCAAAGTCAAAGTTTGACTGGTCAAAGTCAAAGTTTGACTGGTCAAAGTAAAAGTAAAAGGTTGACTTCCGATCAAATTGATTTTGTAGTGAAATTTGAAATTTCAGAGTGTTCTAATCATTGAATCTTGTGATTGAGTTTCTAATCTCTTCTTGTCAAAATGGTATCTAGTTTCAGATTGGAAGACAAGCTGGATGATGCTACAAGACTTCAAAGGTATGCACTTGTGTAATACCCCTAGGCCCGACCCAATTGTAAATGTAAAATGCAAATATACTTAAGATGGTGATTTGTTTGATATCATTTTTGTATGCACCTTTCATGGCATAGTGCGTGAATGTACTATGCACTAAAATGACAAAGTGTGCACATTCCAAGATACCACGCGCAACAACTTAAGTGGGCGCGATTTTGAGGCCAGGGAGCCTTTGTGTATATGTTGTGTTTTATAGGCTGGTGAGGTAGTTATTATAAGATAGAGGTTTATTCTTGTATTAGGCTAGAGAGCCTAGATGCTAAAGGCCAATGCACCTATTTTTGTATATGTCTCATCATTAATATAAAATACATCATTGCGCGCAGATCGACCATGATAAAAGAGTATGGGGGCCTAAACTCCACTAGTTAGAGAAAAATTTGTTCCAGAAATGTCAACCCACAACGTTTTGTTGTTGCAGAGATTGAATTGGTGTTATCGGGGTGAAATTGAACAAAATTCATAGTTGCAGAATGTCTATGGTAAAAATTGGGAAAAATTTAAGCAAAAATCCCCAAATTTCTGCAGCGAAATTTACGATGAATCGATGTGCATAAAAATGATTGTGCATAGGTGGGCGCACTAAAAATGCATGATACACAGCGAAAATCTTGTGATATGTAAAATTTATCATTGCACGAAATAATATTGGCGTGCTGGTAGTGGCGCCAAAATTTGGCACTGCGCGGAAAAATATTGGCGTGCGGGTACGCGCGCTAAAATTTGGTGTTGTGCGAAAAAATATTGGCATGCAGATACGCGCGCTAAAATTTTGCGTCGCGCAGAAAAATATTGGTGTGTGGGTGCACGCACAAAAATTTGGCACCGCGCGGAAAAATATTGGTGTGTGGGTGTGCGCAATAAAATTTAGCGCCACGCGGAGAAAAATTGGTGTGCGGACGCGCACACTAAAATTTGGCGCCGCACGGAGAAATATTGGCATGCAGGTGCGTGCACTAAATTTAGCATTGCACGGTGCGAATTGAGTGACACATGCATAAGACTGGCACACGGTGTGCATATGCATAATAAGGTGTGTGCAGTGTGCACACACATACTAATGGCGTGCGTGGTGCATGCAGTATTGAAAGAGCGTAGTCTAAATTTGTTGGTGCGCGCGCAATGTGGGTTTATGCTGTCGCGCGACAATTAAATTAATGGTGCACATGGAGTACTGGTGCGTGCTGGGGGCATACTAAACTTTGGCATGATCCAACACGTAGAGTAAAATGTGTGTGGAATATTAGCGCGCGACACAGAAATGGCGCGCAACAGATATTAATGAAAGAACCAAAATTATGTGTAGTGGATATTGGCGTGTGACACAAAAGTAGTGCACACCAGTTATTGGCGTGACAAAGAAGTGATGCACAATGGTTATAGGTGTGTGGAGCATGAATTATCTTGTGGTGTTATTGCACATGCTAAATATGGGTATAAAGGTTGAAATTTTTGTGCGTGAAGTCGTTTGGATGGTGAACAACAACAAAAAACCAACAAATTTTCGTGACATTTTATACTATTTGAACGCCATCTTTTTGCAGCGCGTTTTTGAGGCCCTTAACAACGATTTTAGCGACTAAAAAATAACGAGAACAAAGTATACCAAGGTACACTATGTCTATGCATCTCAAATAAAAGATCTTGGAGAGAGATTTCTAATGGTGTAAACCGTTCGTCAAACAGAGCTTTTATGAGAAAGTTACAGCACAAACAGTGAAGGGTAAATTTTAAGAGCCAACTAACTTCGAAGAGCCATAACTTTATGCTCCAGAATCAGATTGAGGCACATAAGAATTCAATGGAAAGATATTGAGCCACAAAAGATAATCCTGGAGATGAATTAAATTTATGGGCATGTTAAAAATGTTTAAGATGGCAAAGAAGGTACCTGTAGCATTCCATCCCAAAAACACGAATTGGCCTAGAACTTCAACAAGCTATAACTAGCAGCCCAGAACCCAGAAAGAGGTGAAACTTGGACATACTATCCCAAATATGTATATGAAGAAACCCAATTGAACTCCTATGAAAAATTCAATGGAGTAGGTGAAAAAATGCATAATTACAGCGCAAAGTTGCGCCAAGTTGAAGTGTGAACAGAAAAATTAATGGGTAATTTTCAAATAACCATAACTTTCTGCTCAAGACTCAGAATTGAGCATGGGAGTAGGAGTTGGAAAGGTGTTGGACAAAAGAATATAATTATTCACCCAGAAAATTGATCTGGGAATTCAATTTCCAGGAAATCAAAATAAATAATTATGATATATTATTGAACCAGAATGGTTCATATTTTTCGTGAAATTGTTGAGTCAGTTAACCAAACAAAGTTTTGTTGGTTGCACATTTTGCAGAGTTAACAACAACTAGATCATATCAGGATCAACACAAAGTCCAGAGGAATGGAATATGTACAGGGGACTTACATCCAGGAAGATGATATCATAGGGATGGATGTCCATTTGGGCATTGAGGGAACAAACTCCAATGGACATGGAGAAGGAAGGGATGAAAACATGAATATGGTAAAAACCATTAAAAATTTGTATAAGGATTTCCAAATCCATAAATTTGATAATGAAAGGCTTATGAGATCCAAGGAGCAGCAAGAGGACTTCAACATGAAGTTAATGCAGATCTTGAACATAATAGAAAATAAATTGGATAAGGAGAGTGGCTCATGAAAATCAGGAAGTCACAAGTCTCCTGATGAGAAAATAAGAACAAGAAGTGTTAGAAGACATCACTTTCACTCCCCAAGGCATTCCAATAAGAGAGCACACAACAGCTCAAGTCCATCCCCTGTCAGGAAGCATAAGAGGAGAAATGAACAAAATCAAACCTCCTACATTTGATGGTGAGCACAAGAAGGATGAAGATGTAGAGACATGGCTGTTGGGAATGAGAAAGTATTTCCAATTTCATAATTATTCATCTCATGCAGAAGGAAGAATTTCCATCTATCAACTCAAGGGAAAGGCATCCATGTGGTGGGATCATCTTGTGCATGTGCAACACATTAAAGATAAAAGTGTTACTTGGAGGGAATTCAAGAAGTATTTTGAGAAGAAATACTTGACTAAGAGATACTATGACAAGAAAATGAAAGAGTTATTTGAACTCAAGCTTGGGAGTATGACCATAGATGAATATGAAAGAAGGTTTTTAGAAATGTTGAAGTATGTTTCTTTCATCAAGGATGAGACAATTAAGATTCAGAGGTATTTGAGTGGATTTCCATCATTCATCAGTGGAAAAATACAGTATGATGATCCCAAGACATTGGAGGAGACCATAACGCGAGCTAAATGCCTATATGATCAACAAACATCAAGGCCAACTTTCCAAAAATATTGGGAAGACAAAAAGAAATTCAATATGGATCAGAGGAAGAAGGGAACTGAGGCACCATTCTTCATAAATAATCCCCAAGGACAACCAAATTCTAGAGAACCCATAATGATTGAGATAGGGGGTCAAAGGCCAAGGCAGCCACCTATTCAATGTTGGGGTTGTAAAGGAGATCATATGTTCATAGATTGTCCTCACAGAGGTGAAAAAGTGAGGATTGTTCACAATGTACAACAAGATAAAAAAGTGGAGGACATAGGCATAAATGTACCAAGGATATATGTAGTCCTGGACAATAAGCAAGCAGAGTATCAGTCACATATGATTGAAGTGGAAGGTATGATCAACAACCAAATCATTGCTATTTTAATTGATTCAGGAGCTAGTCATAGTTATATAGATCCTAAGATGGTGGAAAGTTTGCATTTGCCAAGAAGAAAGCATGGAAAATCTTGGTTGGTGTAGCTGGCTACCAGAGCCAAAATAAAATTCTACTGTAGACAAAATAAAAGTTAATGAAATGGTTAAGTCTTGTCTTATGGACATGAATGGACTGAACACCAGGGAAGATTTAAACATCTTGCCTTTAGTTTCCTATGACTGTCTAATTGGGATGGATTGATTGGAACAACATCATGCTATCCTAGACTATCATAACAAGGAATTTACTTGCTTGGATGAGGAATGGAACATAAGGAAAGTGCAGGGAATTCCCAGGGCAGTAACCATCAGAGAAATTTATGTTGATTAAGGTTGGTTGTCATTCATGTCAACCCTTGAAGAAAGTGTGATAGCAAAAAGGTTTGGGTAATGGACCCAAGTTTGTTTGATGTAAAGTTGAATCATTATTGACTTGTCATGGTTGATAAGAAGTACAAATGGATGAACTCCAAAGTGGTCCCCTTATGGTGAAAGCCCTCACGGGAAGACGCTTTACCAATTGAGTTGTCCTAGAAGTATGGTTAGAGAACCCATGCTTAATTGTGGAATAATGAGATGAAGGTCAGTGAATTTTTCAGTGAAACTATACTAGATGGATAGTTCTTGTCATGCCATTTCCAGTGGTATGTGGAACGTCACATAACTCCTCATGATTAGAGAGTTAAGGCCATGCGAAGTTGGAGAACCCTCATGAGTCATCTAGAAGCCCCAAAAAGTCAAAGTGTTTGCAAAAGAAATTATTTAAATAATAAAGTTAATGGAGAACTCCCTAAAATAAGGAAAGTGGAATGCTACATGAAAGTATAAATAAGAGGCAAGACTCTCTCATTTTAATAACACTTGAATATCATTGAATATCTATTTTTGTGAAAGGTTATTTTTGGGAAGGTATTATTGATAGAGAAAAATTGTAGCAGAAAAAGTGCGGCAGGAAATGTGCGGCAGAAAAAGTGTGGCAGAAAAAGTGCGGCATAAAATTCGTGGTAGGAAAAATGCGGCAGAAAAAGTGCAGCAGAAAAAGTACGGCAGAAAATTCGTGGCAGAAAAAGTGCAGCAGAAAAATCGCGGCAGAAAAAGTGTGGCAGAAAAATCATGGCAGCAACATGGTTGGGGTATATTTATGAGAGATATGGAACATCTTGTTTGAGGTATGTTTTGTGAGCTAGGGTTTATCTCTTGAGATGGTATTGGATGTTCAGTATTGCTGTATATATCAGATTTGTTGAGGGATACAATTGGTATTTTGTTGTTGGTATTTGGCATATGGGTATTGGTCTTTTGGTTTTGATGTGTTGCAGAAGTTGTTGGTTTAGCTTGATGCTACATAACATTGAGGTTGTGGCACATGGTTTGATGTAAGGGTTTATGGTATTTGGTTATGGATAGTGTGATGTATTTCTAGAGAAATTTTGATGGTTATATTGGTATATGTACTTGGTGTATGGTTGAGGTACATGGTTTAGATAAGTAGTTGATGAGTTGGCACATACATGAGGTGTATACTTGATGATGTTGGTACATCTTGATGAGTCGTAATTTATGTGTATTTGATGCATGATTGGTACATATTTGGTGCATGGTTGATGCACTCGTTGATGGTACATGTTGAGGTATAGGTTGGTGCATGGTTGATGCACTTGTTTATGGTACAGGTTGATTACAGGTTGTTTGGACAGGTTATTGTGACATGTTATTTGTATAGGTTTGGTGCATGGTTTATGCATTCGTTTATGGTACAAGTTGAGGTACAGGTTGATGTATGGTACATGTTGGCACAGGTTATTGGTACAGGTTGTTACAGGTTGATTACAACTTGATTGGTACAGATTTACAACAGTATATCTCACAGTGATAGTGTGACAGTGGTTCCATCATTCTACTTCTACGTCAGGGCGGTTGGACGGGGCAAGTACAGGTGGTTTTAGCCACCTTCTGGTTGTATCTGAAGAACATAGGGGGTTGTATCCTCCTTCTAGTTATAGCCAAAGAATGGAGGAGTTGGAGATTCCCCAGGTTGTAGCCTGAGAAACTAGGGGGTTGGAGCCTCCTTCCAGTTGCAGCTAGAAAACAAAGGAAGTTGGTGCTTCCAATGAATGTAATTCTTCAAGACATATAAGAAAAAACATTCCATGGTTTTCTCCCACTTTGGGTTTCCACGTAAAACAATGGTGTACTGTGCATGTGTATGATTGTTCATTTGTTTATTGCTTATTTACTCTGCAGTTATTGGATGATAATGCTACATTGACATTTCACTTGGATTATATGGTTAAAAAGGATTAAATTGTTCTATTACTGATTCACCCCCCATCTCAGTAATCCAACAATTGGAATCAAAGCAGGTTCCTTCAGAAATCAATTTAACCACTGAAAGGTAGATCATGGAGAGAAACAACTTGTATAAAAATGGAATACCATAGTTTGATGGACAAAAGTATGCATTTTGGAGCATAAGGATGAAGACATATATACAAGCACAGGGATTTGAAATTTGGCAATCAATTGTAGATTGATACATAGTACCAACAGTTCCACCAACAAATGAAAAAGCAGTGAAACTCGGTCAGAATAATTCCAAATCCACAAATGCACTTCTGAATGGTCTTGGTGAAACGGTATTCACCAAAGTTTCACATTGTAAATCCACTAAAGAGATTTGGGACAAACTTCAAAATACTTATGAAGGAGATTCAAAAGTCAAAGCAGCAAAGCTTCAAAATTACATAGGTCAGTTCGAACAACTAAAGATGAAGGAATATGAGAATACTGCAGCTTATTTCTTACGAGTCGATGAAACAGTAAATACAATCATGGGATTGGGAGAAGAAATCAAAGAATCAGTAATTGTTCAAAAGGTACTAAGATATCTTCCCATGAGATTTGACCCTAAGATATCAACACTAGAAAAAAGAGCAGATCTAAACTCAATAAGCATGGATGAACTATATGGAATCTTCAGAGAATATGAAATGAGAACTGAACAGGAAAATCCAGATGTAAAATAAGCATCCTTCAAAGCATCCAAAAGATCAAAGAAAAAGGGAAAGAAACAAGAAAAAGAACATAGCAGCAATAGTAACGTTTCAGAAGATGATGAAGAAGTGGCCAACTTTATCAGAAGACTAAAGAAGGGAGTCGACGATAGGTATAGAGGCAAGCTTCCTTTATTTTGTTTTAATTGTGATGGTGTTGGTCATTTTGCTAACAAATGTCCTCATAAAAAAAAGATAAATGAGGAATGTGACTCAAAAGAAAAAAAAACATATAAAGGCAAAAGAACCACAAAGAAAATTTTCAAGAAAAACTTATGCACCAAAGAAGACATCTCATCATCAGATGAAGATGAAGTCAGTGACAGTGAGAAAAAAAGAGTTCTATTTATGGTAGTAGAAGACTCTGAAGTAGAATATGAAGAAGCCGAAGAAGAAATTGAAGAGGCAAAAGTTGACTACCGAGAGGAATTGACGAGTGCCATAGAAGTTAACAGAAGAGAAAAGAGGAAAAACAAGAAGCTACAAGAAGAACTAGACAAGAAAGAAGACACTTAGGAATTATAAAAAATGATCACAAATTTGAAGGTTCAAATTGAAGAAGATAAAAGAATTGAAGAAGCACTCAAAGAAAAACTAGAAGGAAGAAACATGATCATTTAAAATTTGGAAGCAGAAATTGTCACGTTAAGAAAAGATCTTCAAAAGAAAAATATGCAGAACAACTCAAAAGTTTTGAATGACATTATCAGCAGTCACAGGCCTAATCATGATAAGTCTAGACTTGGATACAATCAAACAGAAAATGGATCAAGATCCAAAAAAACAAAACAAGAAACATATCCAAAAAGCTATGCAGAAAAAATCAAAGGGGATAGGAAGGTCTACAAAGAAAATTAGAGGGACACTCCTCCACCGAGAAGATTCATATTTCAGAATCAACGACCGACAGAAACAGATAGGTCTTAGGAAGAAGAAGGATTCATAAGAGAACCTCCTTTCAGAAGATCTTCAACTCCCAGGTATCAAACTATCTTTTTTGGTTTATGTTATGCATGTAATAATTTTGGACATAAAGCTGTAAATTGCAGAGCTAACAACAGGAACATAAAAAACTTTGAAAGTCATACAGAAAAGGGCTATCCAAGAAGGCCTAGTGAAACATAGAGAAGAAGTTACAACATGTTTGAATCATTGAGCATTGAAGTGTGTTAGCACCAGAATTCACCACTGGATTGCGATAGAGGTAAGCCTGATACCCATCAGAGTTTTATGTCACAGGTTGGTTATAAAAGGGGTCGAATGGGCGCAATCTCAGGAAAGTATAATCTTAACTCAAACAACTGGACTGGTATGGTCAGATAGGTGAGGTCTTGATCTAACTTCAGTCAGTAAGTTGTAGTAAGGGTGAGTAGGAGGAAGACTTAGTGAGGAAATGTAAAGGTCTGCTATGAACATCAGGTCTTCCAACAGCCTAAGGAGGAAAACTCAGAAAACAAGATCTTCTTGAATTCGGAGTTTCAGGAAACTGAAAACACTATAACAGAGTTGCAATCAAACATCCATTACAACACAATTACAATAATTCATGTGAATCCTTCAATCATAAACATTCAGTATCATAGGAAAACAAGATGTGGTAAGGAAAGATGATTTTTATTAAACAAGAAGTATCAAATACAAATGCATAGCCAGAAACTAGAGGCTTTCTTAAAACTTTTACAATACGGGAGATTTGCTCTACAATCGACCCTTACAAAATATAAAAACTGAGTCTATATACTCAAAGAGACTTGCTCCCTACAGAAACGCATTTTGATCACTACATTCAAAGCTTCGTGTTTCTTCTCCTTCTGTCAGACTACACATGCTTTCCTTTTTCAGACGTAAATCTAAGACGGTATGGGCTTTGCAGGAAAATTCATGATAGGGTAACCTTGGGCTAACAACCTGCCTCCATGATCGACCCTCCATTCTTCCTATTTATGGTCGAAATGAGGTTTCAACCAACTTCTTCAGTTTCATTAACTGCCCTCATTGGGATCAGGACGAGCCCAGACATTCATGAATGCTCTTAGGCAGTGCTCCTGGCTTGCTAAGTTAAACTTGGCGCCTTGAAACCATGTTGCCTTCTTCTGCAGCTAACACAAACTCTCTCGGCCCCTTGGACACGGCTCCTTTCAACCACCCCATGTGACTGCAGGCCATGATCTCATGCTTATCCCACATGATATTTTGGGGGCTCACATTTTGGGAGTTTTCACTCCATCTTAGCTTCAATATCGCAATGCCCGAAATCGCGAAACGACCATTGAGATCGACGGTCAGACTCGCTTCAAAATGGATGGCCATGATCACTCCCATGACAATACAAAATGTTGGATATGAGATGAGTGCTAGCCCCCCTTCTCGGACCTTCTTCCTTTGTGACCGGTCGCTAGGACCATGGGCCCAATTCTCGGGAGTTTTCGCGATTTCGTGTTTCAGGAGAAAGAGATGTTGCTCCTGTGAAACCTCCGATTCGCAAAATTGCGTAATTGGAATTTCACATTTCGGGGTTTTGGGCTATGGATGCACTTGTCGAAGAGAACCCTGAACTCTCGATTCTCGATCCTCCGAAATCGTCGATGTCAATTCAATGGCCCTCTTCTCCTCACAATCGGATGACCCATATCTTCCCTTCGCGAATCGGGATTTTGCGATCCTTGCTGCATAATCTCTCAACATTTGAAATCTTGATTCCTGCGCTCACTTGAATCCATATAAGACCGCTCTCAGGGTTGCGGCCTACAATAATGAATACTTGGACGGCATGACTAGGACTTGGGAAAAACGAAAACTCAGTAACAAAGACAAAAAGAGAAGTAATCAACCTTAGGGAGAACAAAAAAATCTCGAGGCCGATATCTCTCAGGAAAATTTTGACAAGGAAAACCAGTCGACCAAAAGGATGAGGGAAAAAAAACAAAGAAAAATATACATCGTGAGGAGAAATATATGATATGGTCTACAAAAAGGGGGAAAAGATAGGCAAAATCATAGACCTAGGCCAAAACCACAATTCACAAGAACACGATAAGATTAATCGCTAACAAAGTGGAATGCTATAAGTGTAACAACTTTGGACACATGGCCAAAGATTACATAATGACAATCCCTCCTAGAGAACCACAACAAAATAACAACAACCACAGACATGAACCTCATAAAAGGACATGGATAAGAAAGCATAATCAATACAATAACAATGAAGGATGCACAATCGCTCTACAAGCTAAGAAAAAGAAATGTGGTTGGTATGTTGACAGTGGTTGTTCAAAACACATGACAGGTGATGGAGAAAGGTTTCTTACATTAATAAAGGAAAGAGATGGATCAGTCTCCTTCGGAAATGATGATTAAGCTAAAATAATTGGAAAAGGCACAGTCAGAATTGGGAATAAGAATACAAAGGAAGAAAATGTTCTACTAGTAGAAGATATGAAACATAATCTTCTAAGTGTGAGTCAAATGTGTGACCAAGGTCAAAAAGTTACTTTTGATTCACAAAAGTGTGAGATAAGAAAAGAAGGTTCAGGAAAATTGATTGCTACAACTGCGAGAACTTCAAGCAACATATATGTGTTAAGTGAAATTGGAAATGAAAAGTGTTGTCTAGGAAAGGAAGATGAAAGTTGGCTATGGCACAGAAGAATGGGTCACATACATTTTGATAACCTTGTCAAAGTCAGCAAAAGAGAAGCAATCAGAGAAATGTCCCAGATCACGAAACCAACCAACACTTTATGCAAGCATTGTCAATAAGGAAAGCAAACAAAGACCAGGTTCAAATCAAAGGAATATTCAATGATAAGACCACTGGAAAGTGTGCATACTGATCTAGTTGGACCAACTACAACAAATGGTTTAAAAGGTGAGAAATACTTTATGTCATTAGTTGATGATTATACAAAAATGACTACAGTTTTCTTTCTCAAGAATAAGTCAGAAGCTTTTGAAAACTTTAAAATCTACAAGGAAATGGTTGAAAATGAAATGAATTCAAAAATTGAATGCTTAAGATCTGATAATGGAGGAGAGTTCACTTCAAATGAATTTATGGACTACTGCAATAGTCATGGAATAAAAATACAATTATCCATTGCTAGGACACCTCAATAGAATGGATTTGTTGAAAGAAAGAGCAGGACAGTACAGTACATGAAATGGCTCGAACAATGCTAACAGATTCCAAATTGAAAGATATTTTTTGGACATAGGCAATGCATACAACATTTCTTATTCAAAACAGAGTAATGCTCAGAAACAACACTGAAAACTCTCCCTACGAGCTATGGAAAGGAAGACCAACAAATGTGAAGCACTTTAGAGTTTTTGGAAGCAAATGCTACATCAAAAGAGAAGATGGCAGAATGAGAAAGTTTGACTCTCATGTGGACAAAGGAGTACTTGTTGGTTACTCAAGTACAAGGAAAGCATACAAGTGTTACAACCTAAGATTGAGCAAAGTTGTGGAAAGCATCAACGTAACAATTGATGAAACAGGTAGACAAGAATTAAAGGAAGAAGAAAATGAATCGACAGAACGACTTTATGAAAAAGAAACAAAAGATGAAAAGAAGGGGAATATGAAGAGGATCCAATAGAATCAAAAGATCAAGTTCAAAAAGTGCCTCCAAAGACACCTAATAGACGAGTACAGAAGAATCATCCTTCAGATAAGATTATCGGAAACAAAGATGCATGAGTTGAGACTAGAAGAAGAATGTGTTCACCATAACAAACACACCTAACACTCTCATCTACGATTGAACCAACCTGTTTTGAAGAGGCTAGCAAGGATGAATTTTGGAATAAGTCCATGGATGAAGAATTGGATCAAATAGAGAAAAATGACACTTGGGAATTGGTTCCAAGACCAAAGGATAAGAATATGATCAACAAAAAGTGGGTATACATAAATTAATTGAATGAAGATGGACAGGTTACAAGGAACAAAGCTAGATTGGTATGTAAAGGATATGCACAGTTTGAAGGAATCAACTTTGAAGAGACATTTGCCCCAATAGCCAAAATGGAAGAAATGCAATTGATTTTAGCTTATGCATGCTCCAAAAATATTAAAGTGTATCAGATGGACATAAAATCAACTTTTCTGAATGGGGAACTTGAAGAAGAAGTCTACATTGAAAAACCAGAAGGATTTTAGTTGTCATAGAACACAAATTACGTGTGTAAATTAAAGAAGGCCTTGTATGGTCTAAAACAGGCTCCTAGAGCATGGTACTCTAGACTAGATAAATATCTACAACAAGAAGGGTTCAAAAAAGGAAGTGCAGACAACAACCTCTACATCAAGGTAAGTGAAGATAGTATTTTATTAATTGAAGTTTATGTTGATGATATTATTTTTGGTAGTGACGATGACAGGTTAAGCCATAAATTCACAAAGGATATGCAAAATGAATTTGAAATGTCATTACTTGGAGAACTATCCTTCTTTCTGGGTCTTCAAATACGTCAAAGCAACCAATGAATTTTTATTTCTCAAACCAAGTATATCAGAGAAATGATAAAAAAGTTCAGAATGGAAGATTGCAAACCAGTTATCACTCCTATGAAAACCAGTTGCAAGTTGAGCAAAGATGATGATTCAAATCCTACAGATCAGAGGAAATATAGGTCAATGATTGGTAGCCTACTATATGTGACAACATCCAGACCAGATGTAATGCAGGCAGTTGGAAAGGTGGCATGATTTCAAGTAGCACCAAAAAAGACACATGTCTTAGCAGTGAAAAATAATTTTCATATATCTCAAAGGAACATAAGAGTTTGGATTATGGTATCCAAAAGGAAAGGATCTATCACTTATTGCATACATAGATGCAGATTGGGCAGGTTGCATTGATGACCGACGAAGCACCAATGGAGCAATGTTCTACTTAGATGAGTGTTTAGTATCATGGCTAAGTAAGAAACAATCATCAATATCTTTATCTACAATCGAGGTAGAGTATATTGCAACAACAACATGTTGTACACAGGTTCTATGGATGAAACAAACTCTGACAAATATACAGGTTGAGTATGATGAGCCCATTCCAATATGTTGTGATAATATAAGAGCCATCAGTATCTCAAAGAACCCGGTGATGAAATCCAAGACGAAGCACATTGCAATCAAGTATCATTTTCTAAGGGAACAGGTTGCAGAAAAGAACATCAGAGTTGAATATGTGGGAACAAAAGAACAAGTGGCAGACATCTTTACAAAACCGCTTCCATGAGAATCCTTTGAATATCTTTTCCAGAGACTCGAAGTTATTTCTACTCCAAAATGAATCTTTTTGAATGCATATCTTATATGTCTTCGATGTACATGAGGAAGCACCATAAAGAGGACAGTTCAGGTTGGGAGATCAAATAGTTCAGTTAGGGGAGCAGCCCCAGATGCAAAGATACCTTTGCCATTGATGACAATGGGGGAGAGATTTATCAGATGCAAAGGACAGAGGCATGATTGCAAGGGGATATATGGTCATAGAGATGTAGAGTGGGCAGTGGTCACAGAGATGCAGAGGACAGAGGCATGGTTCCAAGGGGAGAATGAGTGATATGACTTCAGTATTGCATGACATGATTTCAATATTGGGTCAGAGTGTTGCCATCAATGACAAAGAGGGAGATTGTTGATTAAGGTTGGTTGTCATTGATGTCAACCCTTGAAGAAAGTCTGGTAGCACAAAGGATTGGGTAATGGACCCAAGTTTGTTTAATGTAAAGATTAGTCATTATTGTCTTTTCATGGTTGATAAGAAGTACAAATGGATGAAATCCAAAGTGGTCCCCTTATGGTGAAAGCCCTCATGGGAAGACGCTTTGAAGATTGAGTTATACTAGAAGTATGGTTAGAGAACCCATGCTTAATTGTGGAATAATGAGATGAAGGTCAATGAATTTGTCAGTGAGGTTATCCTAGATGGATAGTTCTTTTCATGTCATTTCCAGTGGTATGTGGAACATCACATAAATCCTCACGGTTAGAGAGTTATGGCCATGTGAAGTTGGAGAACCCTCATGAGTCATCTAGAAGCCCCAAAAAGTCAAAGTGTTTGCAAAAGAAATTATTTAAATAATAAAGTTAATGGAGAACTCCCTTAAATAAGGAAAGTGGGATGTTGCATGAAAGTATAAATAAAAGGCAAGAATCTCTCATTTTAATCACACTTGAATATCATTGAATATCTATTTTTGTGAAAGGTTATTTTTGGGAAGGTATTATTGATAGAGAAAAATTGCAGCAGAAAAAGTGCAGCAGGAAAAGTGCGGCAGAAAAAGTGCGGCAGGAAAAGTGTGGCAGAAAAATCGTAGCATAAAAATCGTTGCAGAAAAAGTGCAGTAGAAAAATCGCGGTAGAAAACTCACTACAAAAAATTCGCAGCAGAAAAAGTGCGGCAGAAAAGTCACGACAGCAACATGGTTGGGGTCTATTTATGAGAGATATGACACATCTTGTTTGAGGTTTGTTTTGTGAGATAGGGTTTATCTCTTGAGATAGTATTAGATGTTCAGTATTGATGCACATATCAGATTTGTTGAGGGATACAATTGGTATTTTGTTGTTGGTATTTGGCATATGGGTATTGGTCTTTTGGTTGTGATATGTTGCGGAAGTTGTTGGTTTAACTTGAGGCTACATAATAGTGAGGTTGTGGCACATGGTTTGATGTAAGGGTTTATGGTATTTGGTTATGGATAGTGTGATGTATTGCTAGAGAAATTTTGATGGTTATATTGGTATATGTACTTGGTGTATGGTTGAGGTACATGGTTTAAACAAGTAGTTGATGAGTTGGCACATACATGAGGTGTATACTTGATGATGTTGGTACATCTTGATGAGTCATAGTTTATCTGTATTTGATGCATGATTGGTACATATTTGGTGCATGGTTGATGCACTCTTTGATGGTACAAGTTGAGGTATAGGTTGGTGCATGGTTGATGCACTTGTTTATGGTACATGTTGATTACAGGTTGTTTGGACAGGTTATTGTGACAAGTTATTTGTACAGGTTTGGTGCATGGTTTATGCATTCATTTATGGTACAAGTTGAGGTAGATGTTGATGTATGGTACATGTTGGCATGGGTTATTGGTACAAGTTGTTACAGGTTGATTACATGTTGATTGGTACATGTTTACATCAGTATATCTCACAGTGATAGTGTGACAATGGTTCCATCATTCTACTTCTATGTCGGGGCGAGGACAGGTGGTTGTAGCCACCTTCTGGTTGTAACCGAACATAGGGGGTTGTAGCCTCCTTCTGGTTGTAGCCAGAGAATTGGGGAGTTGGATCTTCCTTCAGGTTGTAGCTTGAGAAACTAGGGGGTTGGAGCCTCCTTCCAGTTGCAGTTGGAAAACAAAGGCAGTTGGTGCTTCCAATGAATGTAACTCTTCAAGAAATATAAGAAAAATCATTATGTGGTTTTCTATCACTTTGGGTTTCCACGTAAAACATTGGTGTACTGTGTAAGTGTATGATTGTTCATTTTTTTATTGCTTATTTACTATGCAGTTATTGGATGATAATGCTACATTGATATTTGACTTGGATTATATGGTTAAAAAAGATTAAATTGATCTATTATTTATTCACCTCCCCTCTCAGTAATCCAACAATTTCAGCATTGCAGTTGAAGAAATGTTATAGAAAAGGGTGTCAAATATTTGCAGCTCATATGGAAGAGACAAATAAAGATAAGGTGCCAAATTTGAAAGATCATGCAGTCCTGGAAGATTTTGAAGATGTGTTCAAGGAGGTACTAGGACTACCCCCAATGAGAGATATTGATTTCTCTTTAAATTTAATGCCTGGAGCAACTCCAATGTCAAAGACTCTTTATAGAATGAGTACACTAAAGCTAAAGGAGTTGCAAATGCAGCTTGAAGAACTTTTGAAGAAGGGCTATATACGCCCAAGTGTGTCACCTTGGGGTGCCCCAGTCTTGTTCGTGAAGAATAAAGATGGGACATTAAGATTGTGCATTGATTTTAGACAGTTGAATAAAGTGATTGTAAAGAACAAGTATCCTCTGCCAAGGATTGATGATCTCTTTGATCAATTGAAGGATGAAAATATATTTTCAAAGATAGATCTCAGGTCAAGATACCATCAGGTAAGGATTAAACAGGAAGATATCAGCAAGGCTGCCTTCAGGAAAAGGTATGGTCATTATGAGTTCACAGTGGTGCCATTTGGGTTTTCAAATGCACCAGCTATATTCATGTGCTTAATGAATGGTATTTTCCAAGAATATTTAGACAAGTTTGTCATTGTCTTTTTGGATGACATCCTTGTATATTCCAAGTCATAAGAAGAGCATGAGCATCATTTGAGGATGATGTTGCAAGTATTGAGGGAGCATCAGTTGTATTCCAAATTGAACAAGTGCTCATTTTATCAGAAGCAAATTCATTATTTGGGACATATCATTTCAGAGGATGGGATAGTGGATCCTGAGAAGATAGAAGCCATTAGAGAATGGTCAGCGCTGAAGAATGTGAAAGAGTTCAGATCATTCATGGGCCTTGCAGGCTACTATAGGAGATTTATTGAAGGATTCTCAAAGATTGCACACCCAATCACTTCCTTACAAAAGAAGGGTGTGAAGTTTCAGTGGACATTGGATTGTGAAGAGAGTTTCCAACACTTGAAACAAGTATTAACAAGTGCTCCAATACTAAGGATTGAAGACCCAAATGAAGACTTCATTGTATGCATAGATGCATGTAAGGAAGGACTTGGTGGAGTCCTCAGTCAAAATGGGTTTGTTATATGTTATGAATCAAGGAAGTTGAAGGAGCATGAAAGACACTATGCCACTCATGATTTGGAGTTGGCATCCATAGTGCATGCCTTGAGGAAATGGAGACACTACCTCATGGGGAAAAGGTTTGAGCTAAGGACAAACCATAATGGTCTAAAATATTTATTTGATCAACCAACTCTAAATGCTAGGCAAAGCAAATGGTTAGAATTTCTCAGTGAATATGGCTTTGATATAAATCATATCAAGGGGAAAGAGAACAAAGTGGTTGATGCACTCAATAGAAGAGTGCATGATTTACATGCTACAACCATTAGCATGTACCAATCATATTTGAAAGACATAATTTTGGAGGCTGCAAAATTAGATTTGCAATACAAGGAATTAGTGGAAAAATTACAACAAGGTAATTTGCAGCAGAAAAATAAAGAATATAAGCTAGATAATAATGAAATTCTCATGTACATGGGAAGAATTTATGTACCAAATTCCAAGGAATTGAAAAATCTAATATTGAGAGAAATGCATAATGTACCTTACGCTGGGCACCCAGGTTATCAGAAAACTATTGCAACTGTCAAGAGCCAATATTATTGGCCAGGAATGAAGAAAGAAGTTGTTGATTTTATTGACAAATGTTTGGAATGTCAAAAGGTAAAGGTTGAGCATAGACACCCAGCTGGTTTGCTACAACCATTACCCATTCCTAAGTGGAAATGGGAAGTTGTAACAATGGATTTCATCACCAAATGGCCCAGAACAAACAAGCAACATGATTCTATCATGGTAGTGGTGGATAAGCTTACTAAAGTTGCCCATTTTATTCCAGTTGAGCTCACTCACAAGGAAACCAACATTGTTGATATTTATATGAGAGAAATTGCTCTATTATATGGCATACCCAAGACAATTGTGTTTGATAGAGATCCAAAATTTACCTCAAATTTTTGGAAGGTATTATTTAATGTATTTGGAACAAATTTGAATTTTAGTACAACTTATCATCCAGAATCGGATGGACAAACAGAGAGGGTCAATCAAGTGATTAAGGATATGTTGAGGATGTATGTGATGGATAATCCATCAAAATGGGAAGACTACCTACACTTAGTAGAGTTTGCTTATAATAATGGGTACCAAACATCTCTAAATGTGAGCCCATTTGAGGCACTTTATCGCATAAAGTGAAACACATCGGTAAGTTGGGATAACCCAGCAGATAGAGCAGTGGTTGGGCCAGATTTACTCAGGCAAATAGAGGAGAAAATGTTGAAAATAAAACAAAACTTAAAGGTTGCCCAAGAAAGGCACAAAAGATATGTTGATAAAGGCAAAACTCACATGGGATTTAAAGTTGGGGAGCATGTCTTCTTGAAAGTGAAGGCCAACAGAAGTTCCATGAAATTGGGAAATTGTTCAAAGTTGGCAGCTCGCTATTGTGGGTTGTTTGAAATCCTAGAGAGGATTGGTCCAGTAGCTTATATGATTGCATTGCATCAATCTATGTCTGTTCATAATGTATTCCATGTATCATTGCTCAAGAAATATATACATGATGCTAATCATGTTATTGTTTGGAATCTGATTCAGGTGGAGCAAGAAGGCACTTTCCAAGTGCATCCGGTATGCATTCTAGACCGAAAAATCAAACAACTCCAGATTCGAGCCACGAGGCTTGTAAAGGTCCAATGGACCTAGTACGGTCCTGAGGATGCTACTTGGGAGCATGAGGATGCAATGCAGGTAAAATACTCACATCTTTTTGAGGATTTTTGAGAATTTATTTGTATATGTGTACCTAACGCAGTGAGGATAGTGCAAAAATAAGGGGAGGGGATTGTAATACCCCTAGGATGAACCCAATTGTAAATGTAAAATGCAAATATGCTTAAGATGGTGAGCTATTTGATATCATTTTTGTATGCATCCTTCATGCCATAGTGCGCGCATGTGCTTTGCACTAAAATGATGAAGTGTGCACATTCCAAGATATCGTGCGCAACAACTTAAGTGCACATGATTTTGAGGTGAGGGAGCCTTTTTGTATATGTTGTGTTTTCTAGGATGGTGAGCCAATTATTATAAGCTAGAGGCTTATGTTTGTATTAGGCAAGAGAGCCTAGATGCTAAAGGGCAATGTGCCTATTTTTTTATATCTCTCATCATTAATATAAAATACATCATTGCACGTAGACCGACAATGATAAAAGAGTATGGGGGACTAAACTCCACTGGTTAGGGAAAGGGGGGGCTAAAAGTTAAGGAAAATGGGCTAAGCTAGGGGGCTTAAGTAAAAAATGAATATTATATTAATATTTCTTAAGTATAAAGTATGGATAATTATTTTATCCTAAGTTCTAAGGATGGGGACAAGTGGGCCAAAGTAACTCCTAACATGACAAGTGTCAAGTTGGGGACATGCATACATATAGTTTGGACTTAGTTCATTTTGGGGGTCATTCATCCATTCATGCAATCATTGAGACATCCATTTAATGATTCCATGATCATTCACTCACTCAGTCAGTTTTCCTCTATACCTTCCTGTCACTGTACCTAAAACCGTATCCATAACCATACTTATTTGTGTACCTGGTTATCTTGGGAGTTGGACTAAAGAAGCGGGTTGTCAGGCCCGTGAGCAATCTCTCTAGGTGAGAGAATTGTTGGGAATTGATTTCCGAAGGTGCTAAACTATAGCTACAGGGCTCTGAGACTTCTTATCCAGCCTGTTACTGAAGCTTAGAAAGGAAGTGGTGTAGTCGAAGGACTATTGAGCAGAGAAGGGGCACACTTCCTGGGGTGGGAGAGACATGTGGGGATTGAGGGACTGTAGGTTGTTAATTTGAGTTGGCACCTATGACAAATTCTTTCCTGTTGTCTTTCATACATCATCCTGGTTAGGAATCCCTTTACCCGGGTGGAGTTTAGTCCCAGCTCGGGGGTGACCTGCTATTGAGAGTGATGAGCAGTGTGGTCTAAGGCTGGGAGGTTCGTGGAAAGTCTACATGTAGTTGGTGATATTCTTACCAAGATAAGTGTCAATTGTGTGATAAATTTACATGCTGCATTATTATTTACATGTTTATTTTTATGGGTTTATCCTATGTGTGGTTATAACTGTCTTTATATTTATGGATATTTCTTATATATGTTGCATGTATATGTTTACTATTATTTTAGTATGAATCCGTGCATTTACAAAATGTATTTGTCTGTTTACGTTTTATATATAAAGTTCTGCAAGAGTTATGTGTGTATGTGTTTTAATTGCATGCAGTTCGAAAAATTTTTGTAGCATAGCTCAGTTGGATGTTGGGCATGTTACAACATGGTATTAGAGAATGAAAACGTTTTATGGAGTAGCATGGACGATATAGGTGGATGTTACAACTTGTATATTCTATCCAAGTTATATAATCTAGCAAAACATGAGTGTGTTTGCAAGAAATGTATTGGATACCTTGTCCAAGTTTTAATCTTGGATTCAGAGGAACAAGCGCACCCTCCACAACAATTGAGGCCTCAGGTTCCAGGTTTGATTAAATTGTTAAGCTTCAAATTTGTGTATATCAAGGGTGATAGTTGTTACATTACAAGTTATGAAAGCAGTGTTTGAAAGACTCTATTATTGCTAGGTGTCATAAATACTTGACTTCATATGAGTACCATTGGTATAGATTCTTATTGTACTTGTTTACAAGATGAACTAACATCTCCTCTAGATAGATATTTCTTGTTTGCTCTTGTTTTTCTTGATCCAGGAAGGTACCCTTGTGAAATATGTTTGATGAACAATCCTTGCAGAAGCTGTCATAAAAGAAGTTTATAAGGATGACACAACTTCTAGATGGGCATCAATCAAAACAAATAGAAACAAACTTAAAGAGACTCAAAGGAGTCAGACTCGAAGGAAGTCAGAAATCAAAAGGAAACCAGAACATGCTTGTGACACTTTGTAGAAAACAAAGAGAGATGCAGCAGACAGAAACATGGACTCTCTTAGATGGAGGGCACTAATCACATAATTCCAAAAGAAGAGCATGCATATTGCTCATTCAGGCATGAAGATGGGATTAGGAGGGAGCTAATGCCCAATGATATGATCCATTGAAGAAGAATTTGTAAAGACTGTGAAGTATCTACCCATGTTCTTCATTGGAATTAGTAGCCATGATAAGCAACATGAGTTCATTTTGACTCTAGAAGAAGTTTTCATCGAAAAGAAGCCTTAAATATCCTTGGTTTTCCATCTACATTTATGTTCCTGTGGCAGAAGGTTGAAGCCTTCAGGAAAGAAGGGCATGTAATCTATAGAAGATTCCATGGACTCCAATATTAAAGAGAAACATGAGGAAGAACATGAAGATTCCAAGAAAGAAAGAAAAGTCAGAGAAACCAATTGAACTAGTTTGAACTCACTAGAAGCAGTCAAGCATAAGGAATGGAAGGAAGCCATGATGAAGAGCAATGTATGTGAGAAATTTTGAAAAAGACTTATAAATGGAAGCATTGATGGGCAACAATCAAAACAGATAGAAATAAACTTAAAGAGACTCAGAGGAGTCAGACTCGAAGGAAGTCATAAATCAAAAGGAAACCAAAACAGGTTTGTGACACTTTTTAGAAAACAAAGAGAGATGCAACAGACGAAAGCATGGACTCTCTCAGATGGAGGGAGCTGATCACATAATTCCAAAAGAAGAGCATGCATATTGCTCATTCAAGCATGAATTCAAGATTAGGAGGGAGCTAATACCCAACGATATGATCCATTGAAGAAGAATATGTAAATATTATGAAGTATCTACCCATGTTCTTCATTGGAAGTAGCAGCCATGATAAGCAACATGTGTTCATTTTGACTCTACAAGAAGTTTTCATCAAAAACAAGACTTGAATATCCCTAGTTGTCCATCTACATTTATGTTCCTATGGTAGAAGGTTGGAGCCTTTAGGAAAGAAGGAAATCTAATCTATAGAAGAATCCATGGACTCCAATATTAAAAAGAAACATGAGGAAGAACATGAAGATTCCAAGAAAGAAAGAAAAGTCAGAACAACCAATTGAACCAGTTTGAACCCACTAGAAGCAGTCAAGTAGAAGGAATGGAAGGAAGCCTTGATGAAGAGAAATGTATGTGAGAAATTTTGAAAAAGACTTATAAATGGAAGCATTGATAGATACAAGGCGAGACTCAAGGCTAGAGGGTTCTCCTAGAAGGAGGGAGAAGTATATGATGTCAGATTTTTCTAGTAACTAGACATACCTGAGCCATTATATCTCTTGCAGTATCCATGGGTTGGAGTTTACATTAGATGAATGTAAATACTGTTCTTCTCAAACAAAGTAATTGAAGAAGAAGTGTATGTAGAGAAACCTCAAGTTTTTGAGGTATACCAGAAAGAAACCCATGTATGAAGATAGAAGAAGACATTGTATGGATTCAAGCAACCTGGTGTAGAGCCTCTCATGTACAGTAGAAGCGTGGTGAAAACTTCCTATGATAGAGAAAGTGTATTAAAATGATTCTTCAGAAGTCTGGGATGATGGATTGCAAATATATGGAAAACTCCCATGATGACACATTTGAAGAAGATGAGAGACTCTAATCTAGTAGAACCATCTCTATATCGACGATTGATTGGCTCGTTAATGTATTTGGAGAATACTTGGCTAGATATTTTCCTTGTGGGACGTTTGAGTTATGATATACAACTGCATGGATTTATTGATTCAGATTGGGCAGGGAGTGCAGATGAAAGAAGAAGTGCTACTTAGATATGTTTTAGTTCGATCTTTGCCATGATGTCATGGGCTAGCAGGAAACAGAAGTACGTTGCACTCAACACTATAGAAGCAAAGTATATTGCAGCTTGTGATGCTTGTACAAAAGCAGCGTGGCTCCGTAAGTTGGTTTATGGATTGTTTGATCAGGTGCATAATTCAACCACGATATATTATGATGATCATAGCTATGCGAAGATTTCAGAGAAACCGGCGTTCCATGATAGGTCGAAGCACATTGAGATCAATAATTATATTATCCATGATAAATCCTAGAGGGGAGAAGTGGTTCTCTAGTATATCTCCACAGATGAGAAGATAAAAAATATTTTGGTAAAGCCTCTGTCCAAGATTAAAAGTTTTCATACTTAAGGGACAAGCTAGGGCTCGTGGAGATGGCTTCCTTATTGAAAAAGGAAGTGATTACTCCTAGGTTGGGAGGGAGCACTAATAAGTTATTGATTTATGGACAGTCATTTTCCATTTCGGAAAATGGTCTAGTTGGTTAGGCATTTCCTTTCCAATCCAGAAAGTGGTTCGGGATTTCTGACAGACAGTCATTTTCCAATTCGGAAAATGGTCCAGATTGGATAGTCATTTTCATAATGAAAATGGTCCGGTAGATTATTGATGTACCATAGACAACGATTCCCCTTGTGGCTAGTGTGGGGGAATGGTTTAGGACAATCATTCTTCTTGGCAATCAATCTGAGTAGTGGTCAAGTAGAATGGTCCACCTCGTCGGGAAGTCATTCTTTCAAAGTTCACATATGTAAGCAATTTCAAAGAATGGTCATTTTTTGGAGGTTGGTGCAAGACAGTCATTTCCATAGGAAATGGTTCGAACAATCATTCCCTAGGGCAGACTCATTCTCTTCAGGTTGCACTGTGATTAGTTCCGGAGGAATGGCCCAATTAGACGAATGGTCCAAGTTCAACAATCAGTGACATGCATTCTCTAGGGTAGACTCATTCTCTCCATGTTGCACTATGATTAGTGCCGGAGGAATGGTCCAGACTCAGAAATCAAGGACAATTATTCTTCTATGCTTGGGAAGAATAGTCCAGATAGCCCATGGCTAATGTTTTACTTTCTGAGGGAAGATGCTCTTTCATATATTACAGATGTGAGTGGAAGAATTGCCCAGATGACTCAGTTTGTATCATGCTATTTTTTATGTCAGTTGATATCAGATGATGTGATTGTTGTGGAGACTGTATGTTTCTGGAAATTAGTTGTATGTTACTGTGTTGGATGTGATCCATTGGTAGTGATTGTGTGTCACTAGTTAGTAGTGGTGTGCTACTAGGAGTGGTTGTGTACCAATGGATAGTAGTTGTATACTACTATGGATAGACACAATTATGCTCTATTGGATGGCATTATAGCAACAATATGCTACTATTTGAGTGCCATGGAGACTACCACTAGTGTTGGAGTTGATTTCCAGCTAGATGGATAGTCAGTGTGCTAGTGGACAGACATTCTCCAGGCGGAGAATGGTCCAGACATAACAAATTGCTGGTGGACATGCATTCTCTTTGTGGAGAATGGTCCAAGTTGGAAGTTTGTTGACATATCATGAAATGGTATTTTCTTAAGGCAAAGATTGTGGCCCGATTAGGAAAATGGTTCAGGATCGATATTTTCTAAGGAATATAGGTAGAGATGACTCTCTATGGTACATATGATCCGATTAGAAAATAATCCTAGACTGACATTCCTATAGGAATGGTCTTTGTAGCCCATGGCATAGCTTTCAACATCTATTGGGACAATGATTCTTCTAGGACATATGTTCGGATTAGTCCTTGTATCACTTTGTGGAGTGAGTGACTTATTCAAGATCATGCCCGATTACTCAGATGGAGTATGGATTTGAGAGATGATGTAGTTGATGCTATCAAATGATATTAATAGTAATGATGTTACTCGTGAGTTGATCTACGTGATCATGAGATTACCTGTGTGACTATGATGATGCTACCGATTGAATGGTTTGTTTGTGCTCAAGAGCATTACTTTTAATACCTCCCTAGCTAGGAGGGAGTGTTGATATTATGTTAGCTGGGGTAGGTATTAACCTCTACATGTAACCTTTGACGAGACTAGAATATTCCAGGAAGCAAGAGAAACCCTATAACGTTGGATACTAACCCTAGAAGACAAGTCAACTCAAGAGAATATTTAATATTGAGTTATTAGCCTCCAAAAAGAGAATTCAGACCAGTCAAGTGAGATAGAGCAGTATAAATAGAGGGCGCTAGAGATCATTTGACACTCACTCACTCACAACTGCATAAGACTAGTGGTGTGTGAGTTTGGAGAGGGAGTGCAGTTGCAATTGCTAAAGCTAGGATTTTGGCTTTTGGTTGGACTTTCTCGTGGTTATGGTTTGGACTTTCTATTTCGTGTTTGGTTATTCTTTCTTGGTGTGATAGCCTTGGAGGAAGGTGCACTACCTTGGTTGGCGATTGTTTTGCTTCTGGAATTATTCTGCCTCTCAAGGTTAAGGTGCTCGGGGGTGGCCTTTGTGCCTATGGTTGAGTGACAACATTGCTATATTGACTATGGAAAAACAAACACATCTCTTTATTCTAACACTCCTCATGATGGGTGAATTGTTCACTCTAAATGTTGTCAATCCTAACATTTCAATGTTTTTGATAATGTCCCTAGAATTGTATTTTTTTCTCCAACCTAATCCCAAGATCCATGAGATGTAATTTTCTTTAACTCTTGTTTTTATGGATTTAACAACCCCCTAAATCTTAGAGATCTTAGACTAAATAATCAAACATGGATAAAGTCATGTTAAATTTGCATATTCCTAGAGAGACACAAAGCAAGCTCTCTTATAGGTTCTTATATTGTTTTGAAAGAATTTTTCCCAAAAATACATTTAAAATTACAAAATATGTTTATTATTAGCTTTTTTTTATTGAACTTACAATTTATTTAATAGTTGATTAATTTTTAATATGGTAAACATTGGAACGATAATATTTTATTTAGTATTTTTTTATAAACATGTATTTAGTTTATTATTATTTGTTTTTATAAATTTTTATTATAAAAAAAAATCAATAGATATTTATTCTTCAAAATAAAATTAAAACTAACCTTTCAAATCTGATAATGACTATATTTTACATTTAAAAAAAGTAATTAAAAAAATAAAAAATAATAATAATTGAAATAAAACTAACTAATGTTGTTCCCTGTATTGCTTTATGGAAAATGTTACAATTGATACCCAACATTGTTCGTTATGTTGCTTTATGGAAAATGTTACAACTGATACCTAACATTGTGTTACATTCTCTTTTAAGAATGTAACGTACTTGTAATTGGAATGTTACATTCTCTTTTAAGAAAAGGAAAAGTGGAAAATAATTAATAAGGTTAATTATGTACATTTATGGAATTATTCAAGTACTCTCATCTTTGTTAAATTCAAAAATTATTCAAGTACTCTTCAGAGAGCAAAGCCTTGCATAGAATCATATGGATTTCAAATCAACAATGGTATCATACACTCGGCAGAATCATACACTCGGCAGAACTGAGCTATGGTGATCATTGCTTGTACATAAAGGTCAAAGAGGAATTTGCCGTATCTAGTATAGATGCTCTGACCATGATGCAGTATAATCATTACTCAAAATTTGAGCCGGATATGGAAGTCCTTGCTAAAGTTTTCAATAGTAGCTGCGATATGCGGAAAGTAGTCATGTGGGGACTGGCGAAGATCCTGGAAATACAAATACTCAAGAGGGGAGTGGCAATACTTAAGAAGACCCTGGATAAAAAACAAGAAGAATCAATAGTGGACAACTTGTTGCAGACTGCGGGCAACAGATATAGGACATTATTTGGTTGAGTTAGTACAAGGGGAATGCCGTGTGAGAAAACCCATACGTTTTGTATCAATGTTTGAAAAGCTTGGAAATGTAGACGCTGCTTTGGTTGTACTGTAAAAAAAATATTCTTTGGTTGTACTGTAAAAAAAATAAAATGATTATTCTATTGTAATGAATGATTCTAAATAATCATATTTATACATAAATATGGTTATTTAGATTCAGAGCTCCGTAGTTAAGCATGCATGGGCTAGAGTAGCACTGGGATGGTTGACTTTCCGGGAAGTCCTAGTGTTGCACCCTTCCCCTTTTCCATGGTTTTGAACGGGAATACTACTTTTCTGCGGTTTTGAAATCGGTTTGGAACGGGCATACTAGTTCTCTGCGTGAATAATCTCTATAGTTTCTTTGGACTTCTCTGCCGCTTTCAGAAATTATTTTTGGTTTTTTCAAAGGGTTGAGCATTTGGACATCTGAAATGACGTGAGTCACTTTTTAATTTGATTCAATTTTAATTTTAAGTAAAGAGATTTACATATATTTTTTTTATTTTTTATTTTATTTTAAGTTTCAGAAGTAAAAGTTGATTTGAGAGATAAAGTCAAACCATAATAATAATTGTCACATCTTTTTTCTCTTCATTTCAATATGAGCACTCCACTACCTATTCCAAAAATTCATCCTAACAAGAGGAGGCCCCCCAAAATCACCCTAGAGATCCTTTACGATTATATGGAATTAGTAGAAAAAAAAAAGAGAAGAGAGAGATGCCAAAATCCAAATAGAGTTAGAAACATTAGAAAAAAGGAGTGAAGAAAGATACGTAAAACTCCAAATAGAGCGAGAGGCAATGATTGATAAAAAAATTAAAGATACCATTCAAACTCAAATAGAGGATAGATTCTTAGGGTTCAAGAGTGAATTGCAAATAATGAAGGATAGAATTCAAGAAATGGAAAAACATAAATAATCAACCCAAGAAGGAGGGGTTGAAGAAAATCACAACTTGAGAGATAGGATTAAAGAGCTAGAAGAAAAACTAACCAACAATTTTACCCTCAATAATATGGAAAACAAATTGGATATCAAACCCATCAAAGAGGAAATGAATAAGCTAATCGAATTGGACCATGAGCGTAACAAAAGATCCTTGAACCTCATAATTTTTTATATAAAAGAACAACAAGAGGAGGATACGCTAGAAATAGTAAAAGAAGAATTAAAAAATAAATCACAAATTGATACAACTTACCTCATAGAAGCAAATAGGTTAGGAAAAATAATTGATCACAAAGATAGGTTGATCCGTGTCAAAGTAGGTTGTAATGACCATAAATATAGCATACTTAGTAAATCTCTGAGTTTAAAGGGTCAAGAATATTTATAAATGAAGACCTCATTCCCGAAGACCAAGCTAAATTAAGGAAGGAAGTTCAAAAAGTAAAAGAAGCCAGGAAAGAAGGAAAATTGACAATAATTAGAAATCGAAAAGTTATTATTAGGGATAGAAACCAGAAGGATAATAATAAGTAGGAATTTGGGACACTTGGGATCCTTTTTTGGAATTGTCGTGGCTTTCCATGGTGCAAAGGTCCTATGATAAGTTGGATCCCGAGTGATATTGATATTATATGTCTAGCTGAAACTTGGGAGCATGAGGAGTCTAAGATCCCTAACATGGAAGGATTTGTCTTGTGGTCGGCATGGAATAAAAAATCCCACCGTAGAGGGATAGGAGGCATAGCTTGTTATATTAGAAAAAACATTTCTCCTCACATTCAACTTCATAAGATTGACCCTCTTAATCAATACAGTTTGATAGAAATTTCAAACACCAATGCTAAGAAGATGTATATAGCAATTTGTTATTTTGCACCTATTAATTCTAATTTTTATAAGAAAAATAATCTAGATAAAAATTGTCCCTATAA
>ML785221.1:110023-130137 GCA_009831015.1 Picea engelmannii | reverse complement strand
TCTCCTAAGTATTCTCATTGGAAAGTTGGTAAGAGAATCTTAAGATACATTGTAGGTACAACCACTTATGGTTTGTGGTACACAACTTCAGCAGACAGTATGCTTACAGGTTATACCGACAGTGATTATGCAGGAAGTATTGACGACAGAAAAAACACTTCAGACTATGCATTTATTTTTGGAAAGAATTTGATTTCATGGGCATCTAAGAAGTAGCCCATAGTTTCTATCTCTTCTGCAGAAGCGGAATATGTAGCAGCAACAACAACAACATGTCATGCAGTTTGGCTTAAAAGGCTCTTGATGGATTTTGGATATACGACAAAAGAACCTATTTCGATTTTTTGTGACAATAACTCTGCCTTTCTTTGTCGAAGAATAATGTGTTTCATCAGAAAAGAAAACACATTGATACTCGATTTCACTTTATTCGTGAACTCGTAAAAAATGGTGACATTTTTCTCAAATTTTGTGGTTCTAAAGCTCAGCTAGCTGATATCTTCACTAAACCTTTGGGAAGAGATGTTTTTCAATTTCAACGTCAAAGTTTAGGCATTATTAATAATGTAATTCTCGAGATTAAGAAGGAGTGTTAAGAGTTGTAATCTCGTGATCTAATTAGTTAGTAAAACAATTAGTTTACAGTTACTCCCGTTCAGAAACGGTATAATTGTTTTTGTTATTATGTATATATTTCAATATGAAATCAATAGACTCAACATTCATTCCCAATATCATTCTCCAGTTTTCTTCTTTTACTATTGTTTTCAGATGAGACTCCCAGGCCCCACTGCATCCATATCTACAAGAGTTTTTATTTTTACTATATCATCCACATCGTCCATAACAATAAGAATTCGAAGGCCTCTTAAACGATTTCTTAAATACTCTTCCCTTCGATAATGTTGGGAATGGGCACAGGATAGTCAAGCAGATCACGAATGAGCTTATGTTGCAAAGATGGCAAATCCTTTTTTGTGACGTTAAAAAAAATGCTACATCGGCTCAAATCCGAATGTTTCACATTGTACAGATGATATGGACGGTTTGCTCAGTTGGTAGTGATAAGAATTTAAATGCGATGGGATTCTTGATTTTAATTTCAAATTCAAAATTCAAATAGTTGCATCGACAACCTCATGTTTTCCCTCAATCTTATTTAAAAAACACCATGTTCAATTCACAGGTTGCCGAGCTCTTCAACGGTTTAGACAGGGAAGTGGGATGCATTGGAAAAACTAAAAAGAGATGTGCATGTGCACTACACAAATACTTGGAAATAATGGAGGAAGCACTAGTTGTAAGGGTCAGTAGTAAGAGTCAGTTCGTAGTTGAACTCTACTACACTGTCTGTAGAGTCTAGTCGTTTGTGGTTTGTTGTAACCGACTAAGTAACAGTAGTTTCCTATATAAGGATGTAATCAGTCTTCATTGAATAATATAGATTGTGAAGATTGCCTCACACTGTGCTTGTTTCTCATATTTCTAGGTTGGTATTAGAACAACAGAAATGAGGTGCGGAAATTTCTATAGGTCCGCATGTCCCTGCTCAACCTTTACGCACTTACTAAAAACTAAAATTTCCGCACTCCAACTGAAATTACAATGCGAAAATCTTTAAATATTTCCGCAACCCAGTACTCATGAAGTGCGGACTCCCGGCATTCTAATAGCTGCGTGAGGTGCAGAAATGCTTGTGTTTGCGCAGGTCAAGTGGATAGCCTGATAAATGTTCTTGAGCTGCGTGGGGTGATAAAGAGAAGTCGCGATTACTCTTTCTTCGAGGGAGGTCGCTTGCGGTGAGCAAGATTTCTTTGTGGAAACCATGAAGCGTGAGAGCTTGTGGAGCCTCCTCCATTCACGATTTGCATGAGTTAATGAGTGAGTTTGAAAAGATGGAGTTTGAATGCATGCGTGGAGGTAGTTTGCATGCTTTTTCACATATTAGTTTTCATATTAAATAACTTTATTCTTAGTGAAAAAAAAGAGGATATCCATTCACAATTCATTTGTGTACATTTTTTTAAAAGGATTAATGAATGGAACACTTCCTTATACAAATTAAAGATAGTTTTATAATCGTGAGGTGGAGTGGAGTTATGAAAGGATGGAGGATCATAAAAAGTGAGGTGGATATTTAAAGGTGGATATAAGTGTGTATTAAAGAAAAAAAGAAAAGTTTCTTTTCAAGGAATTTAATTATTGAGGTGTGTTATGACTTCATATTATTTTTAAGGAATTTATATGAAATGGTGAGGTGGATATTTAAAGGTGGATATAAGTGTGTATTAAAGAAACAAAGAAAAGTTTATTTTCAAGGAAATTAATTATTGAGGTGTGTTATGATTTCATATTATTTTTAAGGAATTTATATGAAATGGTGAGGTGGATATTTAAAGGTGGATATAAGTGTGTATTAAAGAAAAAAAAGAATTTTTTTTTTTCAAGGAATTTAATTATTGAGGTGTGTTATGACTTCATATTATTTTTAAGGAATTTATATGAAATGGTGTTAAGGGTTTCTTTTGAGGATGAGTTTTTTTATGCAAGGAGTGGTGTTAAAGTTTTTTTTAAAGGTTTTCTTATATTTTTTTTAAGAAAGTTGAGAATAGAGGTCGAGCCGGATCGATGAATCCAAAGGCTATACAAGTCTTCAAGTGTGATTCGAAGGCATAGTGACGGATTGCTAAGCAAAGGTTGCAAGGATCCATTGTATGGTTGAATGAGCAGACACTTGCAGTGATGGTGAATCCGCTAGCAGAGACGTACCTCAACGAAGCCAACAAGTTAGATGGCTCGAATTTCATTAACTGGAAATTCAAGATGCAGACGCTCATGGAAGGCTATGGTGTCTGGAAAATTGCAAAGGGAACTGAATTGAAACCTGTTGTGACTGCCGATGCGATAGCAACACAGATCCAAGATTGGGAGAAGCGTGAAAACAAGGCAAAGGTATTGTTTTGTATGTCTGTTAAAGATAGCATAATTCCACATATTAGAGACGCTAATACCTCTGCTGAAACGTGGACAACGCTTAAAGCTTTATATGAAACTAGCAACACAAATCACATTTTGTTCCTGAAAACTAAATTGCTAGGCATTAAGATGGATGGAAATGAATCTGTTAGTTCATTTTTGGGTCGCATTAAAGAGGTGAAAGACAAGCTAAGAAATATAAGAGAAATTGCTTCCAGCATTGATCTTGTCACTATTACCTTAAATGGTATGCTAGAAGATTATCAAATGTTCATAACAGGTCTCATAGCAAGGGAAAAACCTCCTACGTTTGAAGAACTGAAAGGTATTTTGTTGCAAGAGGAAGAGAGGCGCAGGAATCTGAAGCCTCACAATACAGATTTGGCACTATGGTCAAATAAGAGATCCTCGAGAGGGAGATCAGGTGAAAGAGGCAAAGGAGGTAGTTCATAGCAGAAAGGCAGTTCATCGCAGAGAAGACAATCTCCAAGGTTGAATCAAGGTATGCAATCTAATAGGACTGAGTCAAAGAGCTTTTTTTATTATGATCGACCTGGAAATATTGTTAAAGACTGTCATAAGAAGAAGAGTGATGAGGCTAGGAATAAACCTAGAACACATTCAGGTCATTATGCAGAAAAATATTCAAATCATGATCTCAGATTATTCATTGCTAGTGATGATATTGATGAACCCCCAAATTTTGAATCACAGGATCTTAGGTTGTTTGTGTCTAACGTTGTTTTATTTGCTGAAACAGATGATTCTCATGCCTGGTTTGTGGATTCTGGAGCATCAGTACATATGAAATGCAATAAGATGTGGTATACTAATTTTAATGAAACACAGAATGGAGCCAATATATATCTTGGTGATGACCATGCTCATCAGATCAAGGGATATGGATACATTCCCATGACATTGCCAAATGGTACAGTTTGTCGCATTCACATTGTTGTTTATGTGCCAGGAATAAAGAAAAAATTGATCTCTGTGTCCACCATTACAGATCAGGACTTGAAGGTTGAGTTCTTCAAGAATTATTGCATAGTGAAGGATCTACTGGACCATTTCAAAACTGTTGCAACGGGAGTCCGAGCAGGAGGCCTATACAAAATTTATGTTACCAGCAAAGCACATCACGCACTGACTTCTGCAACTATGTCAACATATATTATTTGGCATCAAAGGTATGGCCACATCAATCGGCCTGATTTATTATTATTACAGAAAAAGAATATGGTTGAAGGAATTCCCATGTTAAAGAATGAGAATGTTGCTTGTGATGGATGTGCATTAGGAAAGATGCACAGAGATGAATTCCCCTCTAATCCTAATAGGAAAAAGAGAGATGTGTTATATATTGTGCATACTGATGTTTGTGGGCCTATGCAGACTAGGTCTTTAGGCGGTACATTTTATTTTCTATTCTTTATTGATGATTGCATGATATACACATGGGTTTATTTCCTTAGAAGGAAAAGTGATGTTTTTGAGTACTTTAAGGAATTCAGAACCATGGTGGAAAAGCATACAGGAAAATACATCAAAATCCTTCGTTTAGATCAAGGGGGAGAGTATAAATCAGGGGAATTCTTCAAATATTGCAAAGATCATGGAATAGTACATTAGTTTATAGTACCTCACACTCCACAGCAGAACGAAGTCGCTGAAAGGAAAAACAGAACTCTGGTAGACTGTGCACACAGTATGATGAAAGGTAAGAATCTCTCGAATTCATTTTGGGCTTAAGCCATAAATATTGCAATTTGTGTAAAGAATAGAAGTCCAACAAGGTGTCTTGATAATATTACTCCTTTCCAAGCCTTGTATGGTTCCAAACCTGCAGTTCATAATTTGAAAGTATTTGGGTGTAAGTCTTTTGCTCATATTCCAAAGGAGAATAGGAAGAAATTGGATGCTAAAGCCATTAAATGTATTTTCATTGGGTATTGTTTTGAATTCAAAGCATACAACTCTTTGATCCTTCTACTCACAAAGTATTTTCAAGTAGAGATGTATTTTTCCATGAGCAAGAAGTAGGAAATCATGACAACAACAGTCATGAGGAATGGCATAGACTTCTTGATGAAGGAGTTAAATAAGAGTAGCAACAACCATCATAGCAGCAACCACCACAATAGCAGCCACAACTGCAATGATATCAGCAACAACAACAACAAGAAGGACTCAATGATATGGACAATTCAAGCAGTCACAGTTTACCTAGAGGCGAAGACAGGTCTTCACAAAGTGGGGAGGAAGATAATCAGTTGAGAAGATCTTCACGACAGGTTCGGCTTCCTGAGAGGTATAAAGACTATGCCCTAATGAGTAGCATTTCAAATGTCATAGAACCCATGAGTTTTGATGAAGCTAATGAACATGATGAATGGCTAAATGCAATGGAGGAAGAATATGAATCTATAATGAAAAATAATACTTGGGAATTGACTGAATTGCCTAAACATAAAAATCCTATTGGATGCAAATGGATATACAAACCCAAGTTTAAATCAGATGGTAGTATAGACAAATATAAGGCTAGATTGGTTGCAAAGGGGTATTCACAAACATAAGGTATTGATTATGCCGAAACATTTGCACCAGTAGCTAAATTGAATACTATCAGATTGTTAATTTATTTAGCTACAAAGTATCATTGGAAGCTGCACCAATTAGATGTTAAATCTGTATTTTTGAATGGTGAGTTAAAAGGGGAGGTTTACCTTACTCAACCTAAAGGTTTTGTGGAACAAGGGCAAGAACACTTAGTGTGTAAGTTAAAGAAAGCATTGTATGGACTAAAACAGGCACCTAGATCATGGTATGAGAAGATAGAATCTTTCTTTCTTCAACAGTGTTTTATGAGGAGCAAAAGTGATCCAAATCTGTATACCAAATTTGATGAACAGGGGTATATAGTATTGATTTCCTTATATGTTGATGATTTGATAATTACAGGAAATGCAGAAAAATTAATTGATGAAATCAAGAGGCAGTTGTCACAAGTTTCTGAAATGAAAGATCTTGGTGAGTTACATTACTGCCTAGGTCTTGAAGTTTGGAGAAATGTAGGGCAAACTTTTGTTTGTCAGAGTAAGTATGTCAGAGAAGTACTTAAGATATTTAAAATGGATCAATGTAAATCTTCTATTGTTCCCATGCAACAGTATGTGAAATTTTCTTCCGATGATGGTTCGAAGGAGGTGAATGACACTGTGTATAGACAGATGGTGGGTAGTTTGAATTATCTCACCACAACCAGACCTGATATTGCATATTCTGTGAGTGTGTTAAGTCATTTTATGGTGAAACCTCATGAAAGCCATTGGGATGCAACAAAGGCGGTACTCAGGTATCTAAAAGGAATACTTGATTATGGTATTAAATATACTGATGCATCTGATGTTGAGTTGACAAGTTACTCAGATTCTGACTGGGTTGGAAATCCGGATGATCGAAGATCAACCACTAGATATGTGTTTGGCATTGGATCCAGGGTTTTTTCATGGAGCAATAAAAAGCAGCCTACTGTATCTTTGTCTTCTACTGAAGTAGAATACAAATCCTTGTGTGCAACAACTTGTGAAGTTGTTTGGTTGAGAAGACTTCTTCAAGATGTTGGAGAAGAACAAAAGGAACCTACAATGATCAATTGTGATAATCAAAGTTCAATCAATCTAGGGAAAAATCCGATTTATCATGCAAGGACAAAACATGTCGATGCTCAGTTTCATTTTGTTAGAGAAAAGTTGCAGTCAAATGAAATAGCTCTTATGTATTGTAATACTAGTGAAAATGTTGCTGATATTTTCACTAAGCCTCTTGGAAAGATTAAGTTTGAGTTGTTTAGGGAGATGTTAGGTGTAGAAGTCAATCCATTCTCCATTAAGGGGGATACTTGGAAATAATGGAGTAAGCATCAGTTGTAAGGGTCAGTAGTAAGAGTCAGTAGTAAGAGTCAGTTGTAAGAGTCAGTTCATAGTTGAACTCTACTTCACTGTCTGTAGAGTCTAGTCGTCTATGGTTTGTTGCAACCAACTAAGTAATAGTCATTTCCTATATAAGGATGTAATCAATCTTCAATGAACAATATAGATTGTGAGCGTTACCTCACTGTGTGCTTGTTTCTCATATTTCTAAGTCAAATGAAATCAAGGTCCAGCTTGCGCATATAGGGAGCTCTTCATCATCTATTCACTGCCCTTATCACCTCATTCATCACTTTTTTGGCCTCTCGATTTTACTGAAATCTATTGCGGCTGCTCTTTGGTTCATTTTTTAAGATCCCCTGGCAGAGACAATTATTATTTTGTTTATTATATGTTTGGTTATGGGTATGGATTTTGTGAAGATTAAATGTAGTTTTTTTCTAAATGAGAGCCATGGTATTTTGTATTGTGCACAAGGTTTTTTTTGGTCATTGTTTATCCATTTAAGAATAAAAATATTTTCTTATAGTCTTTGCTATTATATACTGTTAAAATTAATAAAAATACTTTTTTACAATCTTGGATTCCTTATATTTTGTGGTTATTTATGAATTTATTTAAGTAGAATGTGTCGTAATTTTATAAATCTAAATGTAAGTAGGTAGCCATACTTATATTGTTACTTATATGATCCATATGGATATTGGTAACCACCCACTTTTTCCATCTGGCTCAAAACATTTTTCTGACAATTTTGGCAATTTATTATTTTTAGTAGTTTTAACTTCCAGGGTGATTTTGAGGGCCTAAATGAATGTTTTTAGGGATTGAGCTCTGAAATGATGTATGAAGGCATGATTGAGCCCTCAAAATGAATCTCCTCGATGATACCTTTCCAATGGGCTATCACACGCCTAAAATGGAGATCGTATTCAAAAGTTACGACCCCGGGAAGTTGATGTACTAACTTACCCAAACGGGGCCCACATGACTTTTGGCGCTTCATATCCTAGGGTTGGGTTTTTGGATGTATAGGGTTTTTGGCATTATTTCTTATTGTAAAAAGGCCTTCAGAGCCTCATTGTAACCTTCTTCTTCTGAGTGTGCGCGGCCGTCACATCTCTTCTCAGAGATAAGCTGCCACCATTCAAGCAAGCTTGTTTCCGCTGCATTTTACAGTTTTAGCTTATTTCGTTATTGAATAGAAAACCAGTTTTACTATATCTCTGTTATTTTGTGTTAAGCACCTATTAATAATCTGTATTCATTTCATTCTACTCATAAAATATGGATCAGTGGTATCAGAGCGGTCTGCTCCTTGTTGTCTTAATGCATGTCCCCAACGAGGTCGGCGTACAAAGAGTTGGGTCTCAAGCTTGTTTCTCTTGAGGAAAGAAGCTCTCACACGTCCAAGAAACCTACCATGGTAGGAGAAAAGAAATATGATGGGATAAAAGATCCTTTCAAACTGTTTATTAAGGAATCCCTCACGCAACAGAGGAATGAGGTGATGGATAGTTTCATGCAAATCCTTCGGCGGCTAACAACAGGCGACGCATCTTCCTCGAACGGAGGCACCGCCCCCTTCAAGGTAAAAATAAACTTTGATATTCCTATATTTGAAGGTCATATAGACACAGATGATGTAGACAAGTGGTTGAATCTACTAGAAGGGTATTTTTCTATCCATAACTTTTCAAATAAAGAAAAGATTACTTTTGCACTCCTCAAAGACGTTCACCATGTCAAATATTGGTGGGAAACTTTCTGTGAGCAAAAGGAAACAGGGGAAACCTCATTATTTTTAGTCACGGCCACTTGGGAATCCTTCAAGGATTCTATTAAGGAACAATACTACCATGTCAGAAGTTATGACAACCTGTATACCAAATGGACCACACTGCGGCAAGAAAGAAACCAAGCAGTGCCAGATTTCCCAAATATATTCCATACCTTGTGCACCAAGTTGGGTATCAAAGATTCGGAGTGACATTTGGTGCTCAAGTATCGCGGTTCTCTGCATAGATACATCCAGACCAAAATGGAATTTCTGGACATCTCATCCTTGGGCATGGCCTACCGATATGCCATCAAAATCGAGTAGAAGCTCAAACAAAAGACGCGGCAATTTGGGCCTGGGAACCCCTCACAACAAAATCTAGGAAAGGGCAGCCCCAACCCATCGAACAAAGGACATATAAAAGATGGACAGTATCAAGACAACCAGTCCAAGCCGCAAGTAAATAAGGACATCAGAAAGACAAAGAAAGATATCGGAAAGTGGTGCGACTTCCATAAGAGCCCTTGGCATAACATTGCTGACTATCGCTCAAAGTAGTCGCTGGTGGCCAAAGTGAAAGCCTCTGAATCAGATGCAGATTATGAATCTGAGCCAGAACTAGAAAGGGGAAGACGGATCATTGACGCGAAACCCAGTGCCACCGTTGCTACCACCAAGCTCCAACCTGGTGAACTAGACGAGCCAGAAAAAGTAGAGCGCCTCTTCCATTCACAGATGTGGGTAAAAGGAACCCCACTGCACTTCATCGTTCATAGCGGTAGCCAGAAGAACCTCATCTCAATAGAGGTCATCAAGCGGCTGGCCCTGCCAACAATGTCGCACCCACAACCATACACCATTGAATGGCTCCGCCAAGGAAGCGATCTCTGCATCAGCCAACAGTGTCGACTATCGTATGGCATCAAGCCCTTTAAAGATGAGGTATTGTGTGATGTTGCTCCTCTCAAAGTTTGTGATGTTATTTTGGGCCAACCTTATTTATGGAAATGTCATGTTGTGTATGAGTCTAGGCCTCGTAGTGTTATTATTACTTTGAACAGGAAATTGTACAGGATACCCGAGGCAGTCCCACCTAGTGCTATTTCCTTGATCTTTGCTAAGCAATGCAGGAAGGTCATCTCTCAGATGGGGAAGTTTGTCTTCTTCGTGATTCGCTCTCAGAATAAGTGAAAGATCAAAGCCACATCCAGGGTCTCTACAGTCGACCTCTCCACACAACATAAGCAAGTAGATAAGGTCATGGAAGAATACTCAGATATCTTCTCCTCACCTACAGGGGTACCTCTGCACTTCTAGGTCAAGCACCCCATCGATATGACCCCCGGCGCACCGCTACCCAATGGGCCAGTATATCGTCTCTCTTTGTTAGAGAATGAGGAGATCAAGCAATAGATCCAAGAACTGCTCCACAAGGGGCACATCCTCCCTAGCTCATCACCTTCTGGGAGCCCAATCGTGCAGGTACAAAAGAAAGATGGAACCTGTTGACTCTGTATTGATTACCGGGCTCTGAATAAAATCACAGTTAGAAACCGGTACCTGATTCCCTGAATCGATGACCTCCTTGATCAAATCACAGGGGCCAAATACTTCAGTAATATTGATCTAAGGTCTGGCTACCACCAAGTCCCGATAGAACAGACAGATGTATGGAAGACCGCCTTCAAGTCAAAGGAAGGCCTTTTTGAATGGTTGGTCATGCCCTTTGGTTTGACAAATGCTCCAGCCACTTTCATGAGGATGATGGACAATATCCTGCAACCATTCACCAATACTTTTGTAGTGGTGTATCTAGATGATATTCTAATTTACAGCAAGACTTGGGCCGAACACTTGCAGCATATTCAACAGGTTTTGCACACCCTGCGGCAACACAAGCTATATGTCAACTTCGAAAAATGCTCCTTCGGCATGGACAGGGTCCATTACCTGGGCTACATCATTGATCATCATGACATACATGTGGATCCAGCCAAGATCCAAGTCATCTGTGACTAGCCAGCCCCAACAACACTCATTGAGCTTCGGAGCTTCTTGGACCTTGCCAATTTCTACCACAGGTTCGTGTTGGGTTTCTCCCATATTGCATGGGCCCTCAACCAAATAAACAGGGGTGGTGGTAAGGTGAAATTTGTGTGGGGCCAGTCCCAACAATAAGCGTTTAATGATTTGAAGCAGCTCTTGTGTTCAGCCCCAGTACTTTCACTACCAGACCTGCAACATCCTTTTGAGATCGAGACAAATGCTTCAGCCTATATTGTGGATGTTGTTCTCACTCAGCACAGCCACCCCGTGGCCTATCATAGTGAGACACTGTCAAATACTGTCCGTAAGTACCCTAATTATGACAAAGAAATGTACTCCATTGTGCAAGCATGCCGCCAGTGGTGACATTACATTCTTGGGAAGGAGACAGTCATCCACACTGATCATAAGCCACTGCAATTGATGCAGACACAGAGAAAATTTCAGAATGATCGCCATCAAAAGTGGTCCACATACTTGCAGCAATTCCACCTCAACATCAAGTATAAAACAGGAAACACCAATCGTTTCGTTTATTGCCTCAGTATACCGCCAATCACGGCACTCACCACGGTGCTAGACTCTTGCGGCCATGAGACATCTGGATGGCCCCAACTCTATGAGACAGACCTTGACCTTTCCACCACCTACGAAATGTTGGGTGCAAATGCAGTTGTCGATAATTTCCATCTTCAAGATGTGTTGTTGTGTATTCTAGGCTATATCTATGTTCCATCAAGTGAGCGAGCGAACCTGATCTGGGAAGCCCACTAAAGTCAGGTGCCAGGACACTTCGGCATTGAAAAGACAATGGTGAAGCTACAGAAACATTTCTACTGGCTGAAACTTTGACAGGAGGTCAGCAAGTATATCAGGTCCTGCACTGCTTACGCTATTGTCAAACCAACCACTAAGAAACAGGGCCTATACACCCCTCTTCCTACTCCTGACAGGCCATGGGAATCCATCTCAATGGACTACATGTCGGGCCTCCCATCCATCAAGTGGGGAAATGACTGTGTTTTGTGGTTGTTGATCGATTTTCTGAGATGGAGATTATGGTTGCCTGAAAGAAGAGCATCATAGCAGAGGCCATTCCCAAGCTCTTCTTTGAACGAGTCTCAGTACAGTTTGGAATCCCACAAACCATTGTCTCAGATTGGGATATTCAATTTCTCAGCACATTCTGGTTGAGCCTTTGGTCACTGTTGGACACCAAGCTCACCAAATCCACAGCTTTCCACCCCCAGACAAATGGCCAAATCGAGGTTGTAAATTGAATGATTATGCATATTCTTCGCATGTATAATTCAAAGCACCCTCGCACATGGGATGAGAGCCTTCCCTATGTCCATCATAGCTACAACCAAGCCCTTCATAGCTCAACTAGCCACAACCCCTTTTAAGTGGGGTTGGGATTCCAACCATTGGGACCCATCGATGTTGCACTTCCCCTTGCGGTCACCTCGACTGACTCATCTCCTGCTCCAACTAAAGCTGACAAATCCACCCAGTCAATTGAGCGGATCTAGCACATCTGGAAACAGGTTCAGGATATCCTACAGAAGTCCAATGACAAGTAAAAATACTTCCATGATCAACATCGAGTGCTACATAAGTTTCAGGTGGGCAACAAAGTTTGGTTGCACCTGCAGAAAGAACACCTTACAGGAACCCATTGAAAGCTTCGCCCACTCCATTATGGGTTGTACACTATCACCAAGGCCATGGGGGATAATTCTTTTGTGCTCAACATTCCTCCTTTCCTTGGTCTCCACCCAGTGTTCAACGTGGATCTCCTTCGCCCTTATTTCCCACCATTATTGGACACCTCAGAAGTAGCAGAACAACTGACAACAACAGAGCTCAACCTCGACTTCCTACAATAGGCATCCAATGATCATATTGTGGAAAAAAATATCAAGGGCACTCAACAAAAAAGGATCCAACTTTATCGAGTCGTCAAAGCAGGGAAGCTCTTGCACCAAGGCAAGTGGCTCCCCGGGGCCAAATTCAGCAAAAATTTCCTCATCTGATGGGGGACCTCAACGCAATGGAGAAAATTTATTCCTAATGAGGGAGGATTGATCCAAATGTATATCGGTGGCCATCCACCTTTTCCAACTAGCTCAAAACCGTTTTCTGACAATTTTGGCAATTTACTATTTTTAGCATTTTTAACTTTCGGGGCCATTTTGAGGGCCTAAATGAAGGTTTTTTGGGATCGAGCTCCTCAATAATAGTTGAAGGCAAAATTGAGCCAAAAAAATTAATCTCCTCGATCATACCTTTCCAACGGGCTATCACACACCTAAAATGGAGATTGTATACAAAAGTTACGACCCTGGGAAGTTGATGTACTAACTTACCCAAACGGGGCCCACATGACTTTTGGCGCTTCATCTCCTATGGTTAGGTTTTTGGATGTATAGGGTTTTTGGCATTCATTCTTATTGTAATAAGGCCTTCAGAGCCTTATTTTAACCTTCTTATTACTAATGCGCACTGTCATCACAACTCTTCTCAGAGATAAGCCGCCACCATTCCGGCAAGCTTGTTTCCGCTGCATTTTACAGTTTCATCTTATTTCGTTATTGAATAGAAAACTAGTCTTATTGTATCTCTATTATTTTGTGTTAAGCACCTGTTAATAATCTATATTCATTTCATTCTGCTCATAAAATCCGAATCAGTGGTATCACAGTGGTCTGCTCCTTTTCGTCTTAATGCATGTCCCCAACGAGGTCGACATACAAAGAGTTGGGTCTCGAGCTTGTTTCTCTTGAGGAAAGAAGCTCTCGCACGCCCAAGCAACCTCCCATGGCAGGAGAAAAGAAATATGATGGGATAGGAGATCCTTTTAAACTATTTATTGAGGAAGACCTCACGCAACAGAGGAACGAGATGATGGATAGTTTCACGCAAATCTTTCGGCGGCTACCAACAGGCGACACATCATCTTCGAACGGAGGCACCGCCCCCTTCAAGGTACAAATAAACTTTGATATTCCTATATTTGAAGGTCAGATAGACGCGGATGCTATAGACAAGTGGTTGAATCTACTAGAAGGGTATTTTTCTGTCCATAACTTTTCGAATAAAGAAAAGATTACTTTTCCACTCCTCAAAGTCGTTCCCCATGTCAAAGATTGGTGGGAAACTTTCTGTGAGCAAAAGGAAACAGGGGAAACCTCATTATTTTCAGTCACGGCCACCTGGGAATCCTTCAAGGATTCTATTAAGGAACAATACTACCCTGTCAGAAGTTATGACGATCTGTATACCAAATGGACCACACTGCAGCAAGAAAGAGACCAAGCAGTGCCAGATTTCACAAATATCTTCCATACCTTCGGCACCAAGTTGGGTATCAAAGAATCAGAGAGAAATTTGGTGCTCAATTATCTCAGTGGTCTTCATAGATACATTGTTATTCATAATTTTGGTCATCATGATGATGTATTGATGATGGTGTACTCAGGCTCTTCATTAGAACATTTTCCTGAGAAAAGTTACTTTCTTCTCTTTCCAGAAATATCATTTTTAAGGAAGGTTCGTAGACTGCCAATACATCTGCCTGCGAGAATGCATGATTCTCACAGGCTGCCTTAAGCCAGGGTGCGAGAAGTTCGCACTGTGTATAACTGCTGGGATGCGAACACTTTCTAAAGAAGGGAAAAAGATGAATTCTCGAAAGTTCTAGAAGGGAATCTTCTAGAGGGATGAGATGGCATTCGAATGGTTATCTAAATACTGGATTTCTTGATATTTTGGGATCATTCCTATCCAAGTAACTAATCCATTCTATCTTATATATTGAGGGAATTCTCATGGAAGAGGGTTAAGATGCATAGAGGCAAAGAAGCATTGGAGGATTAGTGAATGATTGTGTGAAGGACTGATGCTACATCAGCTAAGAGACTCCAACAAGTTCATCCAAAGTAGTTGATCTTCTTCATGCAAGTGAGCAAGTGTGTGTGTCGGAGCCAAGGGCCATCGAAAGGAGACTTGTGACATCAAGGCTCAGGTTGTAAGTTTCACTTTCAATTAATATGATACAATAATATGTCTCTTTCCCATAAAGTTGGATTTACTTTATTGCATAACTCCTTGATCATATGCATAGATTAGCTATTGGATATATATAGTTGCTATCACTTTGGTTGGTTTGTGCTGTTTTGATCTTGACTGCACAAGAGCGCTGGTGCGAAGCAGGAGCAACAAATATTAAGGAAGCGATTACAAGGTATGTCTCTTATTCTCACTTCTGATTTAATGCAATAGTTAGATCTAGGGAAAGCGGTATATTCTATCTTGCTTTGTTCTAGATCCAGGTGGATCTAGGGAGATCGGTTTGTGTCTGCACTTACAGATTAATTCAATAACAAAATTGGTGACTCCACTGGGGACATCCCATGTTTCTTTGGCTTTTGATCATTTTCTGTGGCCATTTTCTCTAGTTTCATTTTTTCTCTATCCTATCAGTCTCTGTGTCTTCAGGATATCCTGATAGACCTTCTGGGTTCAAAATCCCTTTTGAATTTTGCTTCATTTTTCAATTTTTTGATCATGTTCAGGGATTCTCGCACTGCACCTCATTGCAGCCTGCAAGAATAGGGAGAGTTCGCACTCTGCCTATTACTTCTAGTGCGAGGTTCTCGCACCCTGCTAAAGGGTTACCTGCGAGCATCAGTGATTCTCGCACTGTGCTATATAGCTTGCCTGCAAACATACTTTTTCAAAATTTTGAATTTGGATTTTGATTTTTCCAATTGCCCAGATCAGTGTAATTGCTTCTTGTGAGCATCTTAGACCTTGGATTGGTATCTTCTTTGATTTGTTTGTGTGCATGAACAAGTCTTAGGGTTTCAAGGCTTTTCTTGTGTTTTTGTGGCTTGACTTTCATTTCTTAGCTTTTCATGACAAACCACTCTCTCTGTTGTCAGAATCTGAGTGTGTTCGATTAGTTGAGATCCAATGATTGGTGGTAAGTTAAGTCTACTTGGTTTTTCTCATTTGCTTTTGGTTTGCGAGATCATTTTCTCTTGCATTTGAAAAAGACTAAATTGCTTTGCTTTTTGTTTTTGCTTTCATTGAAAGAGTGAATTGGGTGTTTACAATTGCTTGTTCATTTGGTTTTCTGTACTCTTGCTGTCATAGTCTGAGTCCTTTTTGGAAAGTGAACAAACAAGTTTTCTTTCAAAAATTCTTTTATTTTAAGAAAACATTGGAAACCAAATTTTTAAATTTGTTGAAGTATTTGAAAAAGACACATAGCGAATTGTCATTTGATAAGTGTTTGTTTGCATTGACATTTTAAAGGAAATTTTGCATCATAGTATATAGTTGATCTTGGAAACTTTCTCTCTCTCCCATACATAGGATTCATCGAACGAAAATTGCAATACTTCATTTTCATCCTTGCATTATTGGGTCAGAGTCATACAACATGAGTTTCACTTCCGTTACCTTTGAGTAAACAACAGATTTTAAAAACATTGCGTAATCATAAAATTTATCTTGTAACTCTTTTCTAGGGATCTTTTACACCAACATTTAGCTAGGCTAGCGCTTTGGAGTAGGAAGAGAGATACACTCTCCAAAAGAACAAAACACACAATAGCATCTTATGTTAGGGAGTGTTAAATTCCATTTGCAACATCTTGTCCTGGGAAGCCCTTCTCACACAAGGGTCAAGCAGTAGGTCGCATTGGTACTGACAGAGTTACTCACCCTGCTTTGTTGGTATCAGTGTAGAGATTGCACGTATTATGGGGGTCACTCACGAGGTATACCCACAATGATGAGTGGAATCCTTTTGAGTTGATTTCGGGCTCGATACCCTACCCTTGCATGTGGATCGGACTGTCGACTATTTCCCTAGGCATCACTGTTGTTTGTGGTGACCTTAGTGGCCTGTATTTCTAGGTTCTTACCCAAGGTGACTGTGGAGGGGAAAGTCTTCACGATACCTGGAATTGACGTTGACCAAACTCACTCGGGCCCCTTGGAGGGTATACCCACGATTATGTGTGGGAGCTTGCACCAGGGTGTAAGTCCGTTAAGCAGGTCATCAGCGTAACTTTTCCACCCTAGCCCCGCCCCTTCTCATCTCATTGTTGCGACGTTGGATTTCATCACCAACTAGTGGCTTCAAAATTAGAAGGTTTTGTTTGCTTGGTGATTTCTTCCTAGATTTTTGTTTACTAGCGCGTGTTGTTGGTTTCTCGAAGTTGACCATAGGATTTTATTCATGAGGTTTGTCACTCATTCATGATAGCTCCTCAACGACGTTCACGTCGAATGCAAAGTTTGTCTCCAGAGGAACCTAAAGGCACTCAACCCTTGTCTACAACTGCACTGGAGGGCTCTCCTCAGCCAAGTGAAGTCTCAGTCGTCTCCACCCCGGAATGAACTGATTCTCTAGAGTAATTTTGAATTACCAATACTCCAGAGGACTTTCGCATTCATCCTCGTTCTGAGAAACCACATAGACAACCCAATCCTTCCGAAGAATTAGTTGTAACATCTTCTGGATCAACCGTTGGACCTTTTCCAGGCACAGAAGACCCAGATCCTTCTTGGTCTAATAGTGATTTGTGCTGGGCCTTGTTTGGTTCTGAACCCCCTGTAGTTTTTAGACTCAACCCCCCGGTGGTTTCTGAGACAGAGACTATCCCGTCCACTACTACTTATCGTTTTATTCTCCTTGCTGAAATGGCCCATCTCAATAATACTATGAGTGTCCCAACCGGTTTCACCGTGGCTATTCTTGCTCTTATAAACACGCAACAAACGCCTAATGTCATTCCGACTCTGCCGCTCGGATACCGTGCATTGAATCCAACTCCTCCGCAAACACCATCCAGTTCTCCTGGTGGTCCTTCTTCTCCTGGACACCCTAATCTCGGTTCTGTTCCGACACTCCCTCAATTTCCTTTTGGACAACCTTTCTTGTTTTCTGCTGGCAATCCTACTCCTAGTGGCACTATCCCGTTCTTTACACCAAACTTGCAGATTCCCGTTGGTGGACAAGGTGGTACTATTCCTTTTCCCTTTCCCGGACACGTTCCCAATACGACTCAACCTTCGATTGGAACGCAACTTCCGATTGGAACACAACTTCCGGTTGGGACACCACCTGGGATAGGGGGACCAACCTCACCTTTAGGACAAAACATTCCTGATGCTTTGGCCCAGTATTGGAATCGGATATTACAAAATCCTCCTCAAACGATTGGGGGGAAGCAATTTCCTATTCCTACTATAGGCCAACCATTTCCAGGTTTACCCAATCCTATTTGGGGTACACATGCCCAAACTGATGTCCCCACTCCAGGTTTCAATCCTTGGGGTTACTATCCTCTCCAGCCACCACCGAATCAGCCTGGGTCTGCCCACTATCCACAGACCACTTACAGTCCTACTGGTTTACCGACAGGGCTTCCTCCCCAAAGTCATCAGTACTCGCAGGTGAATCGACAATTACCCTTTCTTGCTACTTTGGATTTGTCGGATTTGTCTAGGATTTTAAATGATCCTATTCGTCACTCTCCCCAATGGCCTGTTATTCCAGCCAAGCTTCCATCAGACATTCCTAAATTCGATGGCAAAGCGGGAGAGGACCCAAATAACCATGTTATGACTTTTCACTTATGGTGTTCATCCAACTCGTTGATGGATGACTCCATCCGTTTACGTCTTTTTCAACGAACCCTTACCAGTTCTGCTGCGAAGTGGTACATTGAATTGCCACGAGGTTTCTTCTCTGATTTCAATACCCTATCTATGGGTTTCCTTACGCATTACCAGTTACCGATCCGTTATGATACGGGAACCAAGATTTTGACCTCCTTCAAACAAAGAAAAGGCACTCATATCTCTGATCACATCCATGAGTGGCGAAGGAGACGAAGTCTCATTAAACTCGAACTCCCCGATCAGTTGTTGGCAGAATGGTTTACAAAATTCTTTTGTGAACGAGATCGGTAAGGAGATTGCCATGGGTGGCGTTGTCACCGAAGAGCAGGCTATAAGTCATGCTCAGTATCTTGAACTCGTTTATTCGCAAACGGGAACCCTTTATGAATTACTCCCTGATTTACCTTGTCCTAATGCTTCCAGCACTTCAACTACCCCAGTTGCTTCTCATTCCGCTGATGGTGTGATTGGTACTGCACAAGCCCACTCTCACTCTAATTCAAGCACAACACCCAAATCCGCTTCTTCTAATGTTCATAATGCTCCGTCTCCTGCCCCTCCCACCGGCAAGACTTCTGAGGTAAATGCCGTCCAATCTACCCCAGCCGGTAAAAATAAATCTAAAAAAGGGAGAGGCAAGAATAAGGAGGGAAAAAATAATAATCAAGCAGAGCAACCCAACACTACTCCTGTTGACGACTGGGATAAGCGCAAACCATGCTACCCTTCTCTTATCTGTGGTGATAATCGCTACACCAAGGATTGTCCATGATGTGCCGAGGTCAATCAGTTCCTTAAAGGAGCTCCGAAACCACCTGCACCGGCTGTCTTGTCTCAACCCTTCCCATCTCAACAACAAGCTCAGTTGGTCATTCACGACCAACCTTCCCCGTCTACGACGTCATATGTTTTGATGTGTACTAGTGATTCTAAGCAGAACAACGTTGCACTCACCACTCGAGCAAAAGATTATTCTCCATATAAGGAGAAGATTGACGATTCACCCCCTTCGTTGGTCCAATCCTCTCTAGCAACTCCACCTACTAACGATCCTCTTCATCTCAAATGACCGAGCCTCGACACAGTTCTGCGACCTGCCCCAAAAGGATTCATTCAGAAATTGGCTTTCAATCCTCACACTCATGCTACCCAGAACTACAACATTGTTGAATATCTGGCCCAGGCACCTTCTGCGATGTCAGCCCTAGAAGTCCTTCAGTCTTGTCCTGCACAACGGAATTCCTTGTTGAAATCTATTGGTGGAATTGATCCAACAGATGCGAATTTGATAGTCTTTGACTTGGAAGATCACATTCCAAGGTTACCCCCCCAACTTGCATTCCAGATACAAGTTGTTGTCTCAGACAAGAACATTTGCCGAACAGTTGTCGATGACGGTGCCTCGACCTATGTTATGTCTCTTGCTTGTTGGAAAGCCATTGGCTCTCCTCCTTTGAATGAATCCCAGAACACGCTAAAAGCCTTTAATGGCTCAGGTTTTAAGCCTTACGGTGTTCTTACCTCGTTGCCTATTGTTGGGACCACATATTGTACCTTTTTGCTCATACTTTTTTCCATTGTTATACCCTTCATCACCTGTATTTAGACTCATATTATCACTTCATCTTATCACCTCAAGGTATACAACGTCCTTTCTCATCACTATATGTTTAATT
>ML785221.1:70206-84100 GCA_009831015.1 Picea engelmannii | reverse complement strand
TTAGCTTGGTTTCATTGATTCATACTTTCATTATTGTTTCATGAAGATTGATTTGATTCTTGTAATGTAATTGAACATCGTCTTATTGTGTGAGCTCACATATGTCATTGTTGTTAACTCTTCACATGTTGTATTTCCCTTATACAATTTCATGCTTTTCTAGTTAGTGTTTCAATGCTTTCTTAGATTAGTTTGATTTCAGCAACATAGATTAGATTAGATTAGTTCTACTTCTGTCCCGCACAAATAGTGCATGTGCTTCATCAGTTTACGTACCTCGGATTGACAATTAAACAGTTGGGCAAGTACTACAATGTTATTATAACGACATATATTTCGCCTAACAGTGGGCAACAAAGTTTTCTTGCACCTGCAGAAAGAACGCCTTACAGGACCCCATCGGAAGCTTCGCCCACTCCATTATGGGCCATGCACTATCACCAAGTCCGTGGGGGATAATGTTTTTGAGCTCAACACTCCTCCTTTCCTTGGTCTTCACCCAGTGTTCAACGTGGATCTCCTTCGCCCTTATTTCCCACCATTATTGGACACCTCAGAAGTAGCAGAACAACTGACAACAACAGAGCTCAAACCCAACTGCCTACAATAGGCATCCAATGATCATATTGTGGATAGATGGATCAAGGGAAATTGACATCAAAGGATCCATCTTTATCGAGTTTTCAAAGCAGGGAAGCTCCTGCACCAAGGCAAGTGGCTCACCCAGGGCCAAATTCAGCAGAAATTTCCTAATCTGACAGGGGACCTCAACACAATGGATACCATTGCTTCCTAAGGAGGGAGGATTGATCCAAATGGATATCAGTGGCTACCCACCTTTTCCAACTGGCTCAAAATAGTTTTCTGACAATTTTGGCAATTTACTATTTTTAGCAGTTTTAACTTCCGGGGCCATTTTGAGGGCCTAAATGAAGTTTTTTCGGGATCGAGCTCCTCAATTATAACTAAAAGCATGATTGATCCCCCAAAATGAATCCCTCGATGATACCTTTCCAACAGGCTATCACACACCTAAAATAGAGATCGTACTCAAAAGTTACGACCCCGAGTAGTTGATGCACTAACTTACCCAAACGTGGCCCACATGACTTTTGGCGCTTCATCTCCTAGGGTTAGGTTTTTGGATGTATAGGGTTTTTGGAATTCTTTATTATTGTAAAAATGCCTTCAGAGCTTCATTGTAACCTTATTATTGCGAATGCACGCTGCCGTCACATCTCTTCTCAGAGATAAGCCGCCACCATTCCAACAAGCTTGTTTCCGCTGCATTTTACAGTTTCAGCTTATTTCGTTATTGAATAGAAAACCATTTTTACTGTATCTCTGTTATTTTGTGTTAAGAACCTCTTAATAATATGTATTCATTTCATTCTGCTCATAAAATCCGGATCAGTGGTATCAGAGCAGTCTTCTCCTTATCGTCTTAATGCATGTCCCCAACAAGGTCGGCGTACAAAGAGGTGGGTCTCGAGCTTGTTTATCTTGAGGAAAGAAGCTCTCGCACACCCAAGCAACCTCCCATGGTAGGATAAAATAAATATTATGGGATAGGAGATCCTTTCAAACTATTGATTGAGGAATCCCTCATGCAACAAAGGAACGAGATGATGGATAGTTTCACGCAAATCCTTCAGCAGCTACCAACATGCGGCGTATCTTCTTCGAACGGAGGCACCGCCCCCTTCAAGGTAAAAATAAACTTTGATATTCCTATATTTGAAGTTCAGATAGAATTAGATGCTGTTGACAATTGGTTGAATCTACTAGAAGGGTATTTTTCTGTCCATAACTTTTCTAATAAAGAAAATATTACTTTTGCACTCCTCAAAGTCGTTCCCCATGTCAAAGATTGGTGGGAAACTTTCTGTGAGCAAAAGGAAACAGGGGAAACCTCATTATTTTCAATCAAGATCACCTGGGAATCCTTCAAGGATGCTATTAAGGAACAATACTACCCTGTCGAAAGTTATGATGACATGTATACCAAATGGACCACATTGCAGCAAGAAAGATACCAAGCAGTGCCAAATTTCACAAATATCTTCCATACCTTGCGCACCAAGTTGGGTATAAAATATTCAGAGTGACATCTGGTGCTCAAGTATCGCGATGCTCTACATAGATACATCCAGACCGAAATGGAATTTCTGGACATCTCATCCTTTGGCATGGCCTATCGATATGCTGTCAAAATCGAGCAGAAGCTCAAACAAAAGACGCGAAAATTCGGGCTTGGGAACCCCTCACAACAAAAGCCAAGAAAGGGCGGCCCCAACCCACTGAACAAAGGACAGAGAAAATATGGACAATATCAGGACAACCAGTCCAAGCCGCAATCAAAGAAGGACACCGAAAAGACAAAGAAAGATACCGGGAACTGGTGCGACTTCCATAAGAGCCCTTGGCATAACACTGCTGACTGTCACTCAAAGTAGTCATTGGTGGCCAAAGTGAAAGCCTCTGAATCAGATGCATATTATGACTCTGATCCAAAACTAGAAAGGGGAAGATGGATCATTGACGCGGAACCCAGTGCCACTGTTGCTACCACCAAGCTCCAGCCTGGTGAACCAGATGAGCCAGAAGAAGGAGAGCACCTCTTCCATTCATAGATGTGGGTAAAAGGAACCCCATTGCACTTCATCATTGATAGCAGTAGCCAGAAGAACCTCATCTCAATAGAGCTCGTCAAGCGGCTGGCCTTGCCAACAACGTCGCACCCACAACCGTACACCATTGGATGGCTCCGCCAAGAAAGCCATCTCCACGTCAACCAACAGTGTCGACTATCGTACGGCATCAAGCCCTTCAAAGACAAGGTATTGTGTGATGTTGCTCCTCTCGAAGTGTGTGATGTTCTTTTGGGCCAACCTTATTTATGGAAATGCCATGTTGTATATGAGTCTAGGCCTCGTAGTGTTATTATTACTTTAAACAGGAAATTGTACAGGATACCCAAGGAAGTCCCACCTAGTGCTATTTCATTGATCTCTGCTAAGCAATGCAGGAAGGTCATCTATCAAATGGGGAGGTTTGTCTTCTTCATGATTCGCTCTAAGAATAAGTGAAAGATCACAGCCACATCCAGGGTCTCTGCGGTCGACCTCTCCACACAGAAAAAGCAAGTACATAAGGTTGTGGAAGAATACTCAGATATCTTCTCCTCACCTACAGGGGGACCTCTACAAAGTTAGGTCAAGCACCCCATTGATATGACCCCCGATGCAACACTACCCAATGGGCCAGTCTATCGTCTCTCTTTGTTAGAGAATGAGGAGATCAAACGACAGATCCAAGAACTGCTCCACAAGGGGCACATCCACCCCAACTCATCACCTTGCAGGAGCCTAATTGTTATGGTACAGAATAAAGATGGAACCTGACGACTCTGTATTGATTATCGAGATCCAAATAAAATCACAGTCAGAAACCAGTACCCGATTCTCCAAATCGATGACCTCTTTGATCAACTCACGGGGGCCAAACACTTCAGTAAGATTGATCTGAAGTCTGGCTACCATCAGGTCCAGATAGAACAGACAGATGTATGGAAGACTGCCTTCAAGTCAAAGGAAGACATTTTTGAATGGTTGTTCATGCCCTTTGGTTTCACAAATGCTCCATCCACTTTCATGAGGATGATGGACGATATCCTACGACGATTCACCAATACTTTTGTAGTGGTGTATCTAGATGACATTCTAATTTACAACAATACTTGGGCCGAACACTTGTAGCATATTCAGCAGGTTCCGCACACCCTGCGGTAGCACAAGCTATACGCCAACTTGGAAAAATGCTCCTTGGGCATGGAAAGGGTCCATTACCTGGGCTACATCATTGATCAGCATGGCGTACATGTGGATCCAGCCAAGATCCAAGTCATCCATGACTGGCCATCCCCAACAACATTGACTGACCGTCGGAGCTTATTTTGCCTTGCCAATTTCTACCACAGGTTCGTGTTGGGTTTCTCCCATATTGCATGGGTCATCAGCCAAATAAACTTGGGTGGTGGTAAGGAGGAATTTGCATGGGGCCAGTCCCAACACAACCGTTCAATGATTTGAAGCAGCACTTGTGCTCAGCCCCAGTACTTACACTACCAGACCTGCAACATCCTTTTGAGATCGAGACAGATGCTTCAGACTATACTCTGGGTGTCGTTCTCACTCAGCACGGCCACCCCGTGGCCTATCATAGTGAGACACTGTCAGATACTGTCTATAAGTACCCTACTTACGACAAAGAAATGTACTCCATTGTGCAAGCATGCTTCCAGTGGAGACATTATATTCTTGGGAAGGAGACAGTCATCCACACTGATGATAAGCCACTGCAATTCATGTAGACACAGTGAAAATTGTAGAATGACTGCCATCAAAAGTGGTCGACATACTTGCAACAATTCCACCTCAACATCAAGTATAAAATAGGAAGCACCAATCGCATCGTTGATTGCCTCAGTAGACCACCAGTCACGGCACTCACCATGGTGCTAGACTCTTGCGACCATGAGACATATGGATGGCCCCAACTCTATGAGACAGACCTTGACTTTGCCACCACCTACCAAATGTTGGGTGCAAATGCAGTTGTTGATAATTTCCATCTTCAGGATGGGTTGTTGTGTCATCTGGGACATATCTATGTTCCATCAAGTGAGTGAGCGAAGATGATATAGGAATCCCTCTACAGTTAGGTGGCAGGACACTTCGTCATTGAAAAGACAGTGGCGATGCTACATAAACATTTCTACTGGCCGAAACTTTGACAGGAGGTCAGCAATTATATTAGGTCCTGCACTGCATGCGTTATTGCCAAACTGACCACTAAGAAATAGGGCCTGTACACCCCTCTTCCTACTCCTGACAGGCCATGGGAATCCATCTCAATGGACTACATGTCGGGCCTCCCATCCACCAAGCGGGGAAATGACTGTGTTTTTGTGGTTGTTGATCACTTTTCTAAGATGGCAATTATGGTTGCCTGCAAGAAGAGCATTATAGCAGAGGACACTACCAAGATCTTCATTGAATGAGTCTGGTTACATTTTGGAATCCCACAAACCATTGTCTCAGTTCGAGATAGTCAATTTATCAGCACATTCTGGTCGAGCCTTTGGTCACTGCTAGACACCAAGCTCACCAAATCCACGGCTTTCCACCCCGAGAGAGATGGCCAAACCGAGGTTGTAAATCGAATGATTATGCATATCCTTCACATGTATAATTCAAATCACCCTCGCACATGGGATGAGAGCCTTCCCTATGTCCAGCATAGCTACAACCGAGCCCTGCATAGCTCAACTGGCCACAACTCTTTTCAAGTGGGGTTGGGATTCCAACCATTGGGACCCATAGATGTTGCACTTCCCCTTGCGGTCACCTCGAACGACTCATCTCTTGCTCCAACTGAAGCTGAAAAATCCATCCAGTTCATTGAGCGGATCCATCACATCCACCAACAGGTTTAGGATATCCTACAGAAGTCCAATGACAAGTACAAATAGTGCCATGATCAACATCGGGTGCTGCATAAGTTTCAGGTGGGCAACAAAGTTTGGTTGCACTTGCAGAAAGAACGCCTTATAGGACCCCATAGGAAGCTTCGCCCACTCCGTTATGGGCCGTACACTATCACCAAGGCCATGGGGGATAATTCTTTTGAGCTCAACATTCCTCCTTTCCTTGGTCTACACCCAGTGTTCAACGTGGATCTCATTTGCCCTTATTTCCCACCATTATTGGATACCTCAGAAGTAGCGGAACAACTGAAAACAATAGATATCAACCTCGACTGCCTACAATAGGCATCCAATGATCAAATTGTGGACAGACAGATCAAGGGAACTCGACAACAAAGGATCCAACTTTATCGAGTCGTCAAAGCAGGGCAGCTCCTGCACCAAGGCAAGTGGCTCACCCGGGGCCAAATTCAGCGGAAATTTCCTCATCTAATGGGGGACCTCAACGCAATGGAGACCATTGCTTCCTAAGGAGGGAGGATTTATCCAAATGGATATCGATGGCCACCCACCTTTTCCAACTGGCTCAAAACAATTTCCTGACAATTTTGGCAATTTACTATTTTTAGCAGTTTTAACTTCTGGGGCCATTTTGAGGTCCTAAATGAAGGTTTTTCGGGATCGATCTCCTCAATGATAGCCAAAGGCTTGATTCAGCCCCCAAACTGAAGCTCCTCGATGATACCTTTCCAACAGGCTATCACACGCCTAAAACGAAGATCGTATGCAAAAGTTACAACCCCGGGAAGTTGATGTACTAACTTACCCAAACGGGGCCCACATGACTTTTGGCGCTTCATCTCCTAGGGTTAGGTTTTTGGATGTCTAGGGTTTTTGGCATTCTTTCTTATTGTAAAAATTCCTTCATAGCTTCATTGTAACCTTCTTCTTGTGAATGCGCGCTGCCATCACATCTCTTCTTAGAGATAAGCCACCACCATTCCAACAAGCTTGTTTCCACTGCATTTTACAGTTTCAGCTTATTTCGTTATTGAATAGAAAACCAGTTTTACTGTATCTTTGTTATTTTGTGTTAAGCACCTGTTAGTAATCTGTATTCATTTTATTCTGCTCATAAAATCCAGATCATTATAGTGACTTCACATTTAAGTTTAAAATTGTAATTTTAAATTATATTTATCTTTATATTAAATTATAAATTTGAATTATTATTACTTTTAATAAACAATATTTAATATTTTAAATTTACATTTAATTATATAAGTGAATTTAAACGTCATTCTATGTTTCACCTAAAAATATCATCTTTGCTTAAAATAGCTTTGATAAATATACATGAGTTTGAAATTTTATTTTGATAGTCACACTCTTTAGTTTCTTACATGGATACCAAAATTAAAAACCATTATATAGAGTCCAAATCTATGAAACTTACTTTGTTTAGATTATTATTTTTCGTAGCTTCAATGGACAAATTGTTATTGTTTCAGATTATTGTTTGGGATAAATACAATTTTAAGTTTGTAAATTTTTTTTTTTAAATAATAAAATTTATTATAATTCAATTATTAAATCAACTTCTTATTATATTACATAATTTTATTATCTTATAATTTATAATATATTTATTTTCTAATTAATTTTTAATTAAAATAATTCTACACCCACATCTATTCTTTAAATCTTCAGGTAGCTTATATGAGAGAACCATAGTATGCTTACAAATTCTTTAATGTTTATTATTTATACAATTAGGAATTACAACTTTTTAATGGAGAGTAGTTGAAAGGCCTTGAATTCAAATTTCATGAATATATGAAACATGCCAAAATTATTTTAGAATAGTTGATAGGTCTTGAATACAAATTTCATGAGTATATGAGACATGTCAAAATTATTCTAGGCTTTATTTTATTTTTGTTTTGGTTGATACATTAATAATAATAATTTAATATAGTATGATATGAGGTCTATGCACATCTATAATATTTACTACTTAGATTGTTTGGTGTCTTTTTTCTAATAATCCATCAGACATTTGACTTTTTTAGATCGAAATTATTGCAATAACATTATTGATCATGTTTATAATATGATGGTTGGTGCATTTTGCATTATACATATTGCATTGTTATTTATTTATCCTATCAATTAATTCTAATTTTTAATGGGAAACTGTTTGATTTTTAGGTTGATAAAAGCCAGATCCATAACATCAAGGTTTATGTTGGCTTTTGTAGGTATCAATGAGTTGTTTTTTGGGTGTTAATGTTTGAGGGGATCTTAATTTTTAGGCTTGATTCGTAAGCCCCAAAGCAGGGAGGCAGATGTTGGTGCTATGAATTTCATGATCGAAATTTAATAAGAGGAATCCTCAAATTTGGTAAGAAATTCAAAGGAAAACCAACCTTATTGCTCGAGGATCATTGAATACCTCTTTTGCAAATCATATATATCCATTTTATGGCTTTTGGATGTTTCCTAAATAATTTTTCATGTTTTCTAAACAATAGGTCACACGATTTCATTAATTACTAGAATGAATGAGCTCGATGCTCTTAATATGAGTGCTAAAACCCAATCAAACAAACCATGTTACTCTAGAAGCATGTCAAAGGAAACCAATGTTACCACTCTAGAACAACTCGACCTATTCTACAAGTCATATGTATCAAATTTACAAATTTTGGATGTTTTCTACATCAATTTTACACATTTTCAAGCATTGATTCAATCCATTTTATTAATTAATGGAAGTGAATGAACTTACCAAAATATCACAATAAATTTCCTTTGTAACCGATTAATTTATCATTGATTAAAGCCAACATTTACCCTCATCCTAGGAGTTTCTTTTTAATGGAATTCAACTTTATTGACGATGATAACATTCTTCATTCTAGACCCTGTTCTAGGGTCATGTCATATTTTGCATGAGTTCATGGTTCCCTACTTATAACATTTCACTGGACTCATTTTCCTATGCGTCAATGTGGGTTCAACTTACAACCTTCCCTTTTAATTCTAGGGTTTGTATTCTCTTAGTGTAATCAAGGACAAATTAGGTAAGTTTCACTTTCGTTGCTCAGAAAGTGAGAAAATGCATATTACCACCTATGTGTAGAAATTGACTTTTCTAAAGCATTGCTAGAAGAGATTTCACTAAAAGCTATAAATGATATGTGGAAGAAAACACATACTTCTACCTATGCGAGGATATGTGTAGAAATTGTCTTTTCTAAAGAATTCTTGGAAGATATTTCATGAAAAAACTATATATGATATGTGGAAGCAAAATCTAGATTCTGAGAAGGTTGCATTTCAGTGAAAATCATGTTTTGAAGTTGGATATGCAATAACCTCCTACCTTGAGCACAATCTTGTAACTTCCATGGATTTTTAGGCATCATGCCAAAGAGTGGAACTATAGTATGCCTCCATGGTGGAATGACTTCACTAAGAGACACCCTTGGTGGAAATTATGATTCTCGTTGATAGGGTTCCTGAATCTAGAAAAAACATAACTAATGATAATGAAAAGGAAGATAATTCTACACGGGGTTTTCACTCTTTGAACCTATGACATAGCCCCTGCATTCATGGGATATTAAAGAATATCCCTAATTTTAGTAAATATTGATAAATACCTCCAAAATGGTTTTTGTTGAATCTCCCCTCCCAGTACATATTTCCAATAAAAGAAACCTCTATTTTTACAATATACCCCTTTTTATACCCCCCAATACCTATAAACCCCCCGATACCCACACCCCCCTCCCCCCAATACCTAAAATATATTGAATCTATTTTCATAATTTAAAACCCTCCTTTATGAATGGACATGATAAGATATTGGTCAACAAGGTGAATCCCCCATTGAATGCTATCACTCCAAATTTTGAGAAAAAATTCCCCTGCCCTTTGGAGGAGTTTTGGAAGGTAGAGTAGAGTAGGCACATAATAGATCTAGATGAAATCAATATTCTTGGTTATTTGATGAGGGAGAAACCAAAGATGATATGAAGGAATGAATATTTTGGAATTGGTGAGGAGGAAGAAATAATGGAAGGAGTAACTACACCTACCCACTTGACAAAATCTATGAAATATATCGATTATTTGACAAGGAATAAACCACAAATGATACGATGATATGAATATTTTGGCATTGGTGAGAAGAAAGCATCAAGGGAAGCATGGGTAACTACACATTCTCATTTGGGAAAATGGTATTCCAAAGAACATCACAAGAACTTTTCCTTTGATCCCACTAATTATTCAACGAACGTTGCCCTTGATTCCACTAATTAAGGCCACTCTCCAAAGATGTAAGAAATATTAAGCCCTCTCTCCACGAATGTGGTGAGAAATATGGATGTCTTTGGGTATGATGGTGACCCTCTTAGCATGGATGGCACACAGGTATGTGTCCTTGGATATTTCTTGCTAGACCACCACCTTCGTTGAAACATACATCAATACAATCTTTCCCACCTTTCTCTCTCCATGTAGCAATGACAACTCTGATAATTCCTCAATTTCTCCAGGTATAATTCCTCAAATGTAGGTTAAAAAAATTCTCTTTCAACTCGTTAGCAACAAATATATATAGAAAATGGGGTTCTCGTGAATCAACTTCCCAATTTGAAGAATCCAGAGATATTGTATTTAATGATTGTCGTTAACATTCAATGTTCTATAGTATCTTTTCCCACGAACAAACCATGATATCACATAATCCTTATCCCGCTTGTTATTGGCAAGCTAGGGTTTTAATGTACAACCATGTGTGTTAGGGTCATAACCCGCACATAGGTAGAACAATATATTCGGATGTAATAAAGGTCAATATTAATAAGTCCTTTCAATAAAATAGAATAAGGTGGATGTAAGAAGACCTAATAGAAGTTTCCGCTTCTAGAAGGATCTTTCTCTAGATGCTTCTTTTGATAGACATATTTAGTATAAATAGGAGTCGAGGGTATGAGAACCCTAGCTTGGATATTATTGTAATAGAGATCTGCTCGACTGGAGGTTGCCCCCTTGAAGAGGCCCGTGAACATTGCTTTTAGAATCAAAGTGTTATTTCTGTTGTTATTCTTATATCATTTCAGTGCTATTGTGGTGATTGTTATGGTTATATTGTTGTTATTCTGCCATTTCTAGCATTTTATTTATGTTCAACATACTTTTTATATCTGGTATATTACAAGTGGTATTAGAGCACTTTCCTTGGCAGAAATTGTGGGTACATTTTTTTCAGGGTAAAGACGTATTCCGACATCTTTAAGCCACAGAGATCTGTCATTACGCGCATAAAACCGCGGTTGAGGGATTCATACATGCAGGAAATACAAGTGGTTCTTAAGCGCACATCTGTTGGCCACCCTTGTAACCCTTGTTGGTACCCCTTCGAGTGGTAGTGCATCAAACAACACCTGTGTATGGATCGACCTAGATGTCCTGAAGCCTTCTTTAGATAAACCAATCGACCGCTTGACAACTATAGTTCCATTGAGAACAACACTCGAGAAGATACTCTCTAGTACCTGGGTAGTCGGGTAGTATGGCTAAGGGTATGGTCTATCCTCCTTAGTTAGTGTCCTGAGATATTGGACCGAGTACTAATGTTGGACCCCGCATGTATATCAGAGAACTATAGCATAGGGAAAACCCTTGCCTGTAAAACCCTTGAATACCTAACCCTTGGGGACAGAAACATAATCAAATTAAAACAGAAAAGATCTATTGCCACGCAACTATGTTCGGGTTGCCAAGTAACTACACATTTCTTCCTGGTTAAGAATTTGGGCATTTCATCACTATAGTATTCTTCAGATAGGAGTATAAATCCGCAGGTTTAAATATTTTCACCATTATTTGAGACCTATTCCATTAGACTCATCTCTTCTCCCTTATCACATTCATACATATCATTTTTCGGCAAATTTTTTTGACCCCACCCACCCCTTTTCGGTTCCCTCGTCCTCATGGACCATACCCATAGACAAGACTTGGAAGCTCGCTTCAATACCTTTCAATATAGTCTCACTAATACCCAACAAGAAGTGAAACACTTCAGTGCCAATGTTGTCGCCATCAATACAACCATGCATCCCTCAATGGATGAAATCAAACAAGAACTGACCACCCATCTTGAATCTGTCTTTTTGGCACTCTGCACCAAGCTTCATATCCCTAAATATGACCATTCCTCTAACTCACCCCCAAATACTAAAGGTGAACATTCCTCTCATTCCCATAACTCTCAGCACCGTCACTTTCAACGTGACCTACGCCTTCTGCGGGTGGATGTGACCAAATTTGATGGCTCGGACCCCACTAATTGGGTAACCCAAATGGAACATTATTTCTCTTTATATGACATTACATATGACTTGGCCAAACTCTGTTATGGTGTTCTCCATCTATATCAAGAACGTTGGCAATGGTGGCAATGGAGAAAAACTTCTCGTCAAGGGTATATTGCTTGGACACACTTTGTGGCAGAGCTTTATGAACACTTTGACACTAACACCAACCATTTGGGCCGTTTGACAAATTTGAAACAATCAGGAATAGTGGAAGACTTTATATCTTCCTTTGAGCGCCTAGATTTTTAGACAGAGGGCATGTCTGATGCCTTTTTCCGAGAGTGTTTTATCAGTGGCCTCAAGGATGAAATTCGGGCCCATGTCCTCATGGCTCGGCCTCAAAGTTAGGTGGAGGATACTAAAAGAGATAAAGAAGCACAACAGGTTGTATCTTCTAAAAACCAAAAACCCTCCTTTATCCCTCACCCTAAACCAGTAAATACCACTACTCAAAGGCCTTTGTTATAATTGTGATGACAAATATTTCTCGGGCCACAAGTGTAAGGAACAAAAGATTTTTATGGCCATCTCTGAGGATATTTTAGAAGAGGATGTTGAAACTCCCCTTGTGTCTGAGTCACCTAAAACCACTGACATAACCCTTCCCTCTGACCCTCCCGAAGTAGAACCAGTCATTTCCCTCAATTCTCTCACTAGCTTCTCCGCTCCCCAAACCCTCAAGCTAATCAGTTACATTTAGCATCGAAAGGTCATCATTCTGGTTGATAGTGGAAGCACCCATAAATTTATTCATCGCTGCATTGCCCAAGAAACTCATTGCTACATCCATGCTGTCAATAATTTCCAAATCATGATTTCCAATGGTGGTTCTATGAAATGTGGAGGGCATTGTGAAAATGTGCGTCTCCAAATTGGTGACTACCACCTGAAATCTCATATGTTTTCTATCGACATGGGAGGTTGTGACATTGTGTTGGGTGTAGACTGGCTAAGAACTTTGGGTCCCATTCTCATGGATGTTTAGGAATTAACCATGCAATTTGACCAGGAGGGTCACCAATATAAATTCCAAGGCATCACCACCGGTTCACCTAAGATCATTAGTTCCCATTGCATGGAAAAGCTTCTCAAAAAAGGTCACTCTGGTGTTATTTCCCAACTCCATGCCATACAAGCAACAGAGACACCCTCGATGCTGCAAGACCTCCATGTCATCCTTTCTAAACATCAAGTGGTCTTTTCCACTCCCCAAGGACTCCCTCCTTCCCGTGGTTTTCATGATCATTCCATTCCCCTTGTACTCGGAAGCCTTTCTCCCAATATATGTCCGTATTGTCACCCCTTTTCCCAAAAAAATGAAATTCAGAAATTGGTCTAGGAATTCCTTAATGCATTATCTGCCATAGTATGAGCCCCTACTTTTCTCCTATGGTCATGGTCCTGAAGAAAGAAGGTGCTTGGTGAATGTGTCCTGACTTCTGCGCCCTCAAAAAACTTACCATTAAGGACAAATTTCCCATTCCTGTCATTGATGACCTCCTGGATGAATTGAGTGGTGCCCAATTCTTTACTAAACTTGATCTTCGTTCGGGCTACCACCAGATACGTATGAAAGAGGCAGACATTCCCAAGATTGCCTTTAGAACTCATGACACTACTACATATTGTAAAAATTCTGACGTTTTATTTGCGGCGTTATGGACAAAATTGTCCATATTGTCGCAAAATAGAGGAAATTTATAAAAAAAAAAAATCATGTTTCCCGATAACGTCGCTCTTGACACGTTAACGTCGCTCTTGCCATGTTTTCCACTGGAACGTCGCTCTTGCCACGTTTTCCACTGGAACGTCTCTCTTGCCACATTAACGTCGCTCTTGCCACGTTTGTGAAGATGTATGTCGCAATTGCCACGTTAACGTCGCTCTTGCCACGTTTTCCACTGGAACATTGCTCTTGCCACGTTTTCCACTGGAACGTCTCTCTTGCCACGTTTGTGAAGATGTATGTCGCAATTGCCACGTTAACGTCGCTCTTGCCATGTTAACGTCG
>ML785221.1:26763-66342 GCA_009831015.1 Picea engelmannii | reverse complement strand
CTTATAACCTTTCACACCATCTTTATAACCAATAAAGATACACTTTTCATCCTTTTTATCTAGCTTACTTCTATTTTCCTTTGGAACATGTACATAAGCATCACAACCAAACACTCTAAGATGTTGAAGAGAGGGTTTCTTTCTAGGCCATACCTCATGTGGAGTTTGATCATCCAACGCTGATGAAGGTGATCGATTGACTAGGTAACATGTTGTACTCACCGCCTCTGCCCATAATTCTTGTCCTAACCTGACACCGCTGAGCATGCTCCTTTCTTTTTCCATCAGTGTCCTGTTCATTCTTTCTACAACTCCATTCTGTTGAGGAGTGTATGGAGTAGTCTTCTACCTTGCTATACCATGCTTCTTACAGAATTCTCCACCATTATCTGTTCTCAATAACTTTATTTTCTTCTTTGTCTAATTTTCTACCAGAGATTTAAACTCTTTAAATTTATCAAATACCTCAGATTTATTTCTAAGAAAATAAATCCATGTGTTCCTTGAAAAATCATCTATGAATGCAACATAATACACAGATTTACCTAGGGATGGAACAGGAACAGGTCCAAACACATCACTGTGTATCAACTCTAAGATCCCCTTTGCTCTTGTAGCACCAGATGGGAATCTTACTTGATTCTATTTACCATATATGCAATGTTCACAAAAATCAAAATCTAGAGTGAAATTAGACATACCTTCAACCATACCTTTACCATGTAGTGTTCGAAGGCCCTTTTCTCCAATATGCCCTAGTCTTTGATGCCACAGCATGGTCTTCTTTTCTGGGACAATATTGGTCTTGTCTCCTTCATTTCTCTACTCATTGACAACAGAACTGTTACACCAATTAGTATAAGTTCTTCCCAACAACTTGTACAGAGTTCCACACTGAACTCCCCTCATCAATACCATTTCTCCTTGTACCATCTTGCAAGTGCCCTTTCCAAATACAGTATCCACTCCTGCATCTTCCATCTTGCTTACAAATATTAATCTCCTGGCTAGTTTTTGAATGTGAAGAACCCCAGGGAGAGTTCTAATCCTTTCATATTTTAGCAAAAAATTAACTCTTCCACGTCCCAATATTTTTGTTGTCGAGTCATCTCCTAGGAATACATCACCACCATCATATTTTTCATATTCAGAGAACCACTCCCTGTAAGAATTCATATGGTATGATGCACCTGAGTCAATCAACCATACATCACGGTCTGCATGTGTACTTGTATATGCCAGGTAAGCATCACCTCCTTCTTCAGTAGAGGTTTTTGCCTCTGTGGAAGAGGTACTATCAGATCCCTTTGGTTTCTCAACCTTCTTAGACTTGCAATCTTTCTTATAATTTCCTATTTTACCACACTTCCAACATTTCCTCAAAGATTTTCCTGGAGACTTAGATCTACCTGTAGATTTAGATCTCCACCCCGAAGGCTTACCAGGATTCCTGTCTTGGGGACGACCTCTTATAAATAAAGCATATATGCTATGACTATCCATGATTTTTCGCCTCATCTCTTCAGATAACAGGGATGCAACTACATCCTCATGCTTCAATGTAGATTGAGTGGTACTACCTATTGCTACAACCAGATTATCCCAAGAGTCTGGCAAAGAACATAATAAAGTAATACACTTATCTTCTTCTGAAATTGTAATATTAATAGAGCCAAGTTGACTTACCAGAGTATTAAAGGCATTTAGATGTTCTGTCACAGAATCTCCATCTCCCATCCTAAGATGATACAACTTCTTTCGAAGAAACAACTTGTTTACTAGGGACTTTGATTGATACAAATTCCCAAACTTATCCCATAGTTCCTTGGCTGTAGTTTCTCCTGAGACATTCAACAACACCGAATCTGCCAGGTAGAGTCGAATAGTAATCCTTTCTCTTCTATCCAACTTCTCCCAATCTTCCTTCGACATACCAATAGGTGGTGTAATAGTAGTTTGTGCACTAGTAGGTTGTGTACTAGTCGTCTATGTGCCAGTAGGCTACGTACCAGTAGGTTGTGTACCAGGATCCATAGTGATCCATTGTTCTTTATCTACAAGAAGGTCCTCCATCTTCAGCTTCCATAGCTCAAATTTTTTACCGTTGAACTTCTCTATCTAGATTCTAGAAGAAATCGCCATTCCTCTTTTTGCACTCAAATCACCACTGCAAAAGCTCCCACTAAACCCAGGTTTATCACAGACCCAAGATAAACTTGATCTATCGAGACCGAGCCAAACCCTCAACAACAAAGGCGTCCCTCTAAAGCTAAAAATGAGCTCTGATACCACATGTAATTTTTAAACCTGTGAAGTAAAGAAATGCATATAGACTCTTAAGAAAAACAAAATTTAATCAATGGCTCATTCACATAGTACACAGAGATTTATACCGGAAACCCTCAACAAGGAAAACCTTTCTTATATTCATTATATCAAATTTCACCATTCACCATACAATATATACAATTTTTTTAGGTATTCTGTAGATACCAAAACCCTAATCCGTTAATCCAGGATTAATTTAGTAAATTGCTAAAAATAGCAAAATCCGCTAAAAATAGAAAAAAACGCCCAAAAAAAAAAATTTGGGGCGCTGCCCCGAGCTGACGTCCGGTGCTGAACGTTGTGCGTAACCAAGGGGGGGCATACTTGCCCCCCCCTACGACCTCCCTAGGAAAGCACTAGATGCACACAACACAAACAGAGCACTAGTATGAGGGATCGTCAGACGCAGTTTTCAAATCTGACGCGCCCACACACACACATGCAAAGAATATAACACATAACCAACACATTGTACCAGATTGGCTTCGATCCATTCACTAGGAATGGCTACAAGATCCAAAAAGTCCGCATCTGATCCAACAATTGCAGGCCAATGCTCTAGCTTCCCCAACGTACTCTTGGCTCCATGATGAGCTTCGATATAAAGGCCATTTGTATTTAAGTAAACAATCAAAGCCTAAATCCACGGTACTTTCTGAGCTTCATGCTACACCCATAGAGGGGCACTCCGAGTTCACCAAAACCTATGACAGGTGTTAGCGTCGGAATTCACTCCTGGATTTCTCACAGGAGTAGAGCCCGACGCCCATCAGCTTTATGTCACGATAGTTTTTTTATAGGTGATCAAATGGATAGAGACTCGGGGAGATATCACTCTAACTCAGGCACTGGGTCTGACATGTAAGGAACAAAGGAGGTCTTGATCTAACTTCAGTAAGTGGGTTGATTAAAAGATGAACAGGTGGAAGACTTGGTAAGAAGAGTGAACAAACTACTTTGGGCAGCAGGCTTTCAGTAATTTGCAGAAGAAAGAATACGAATGCAAGATCCTCTTGGTTCAAGGTCTTAAGAAACTGAAAGGGGGACTTGACTGGATTCTCCAATTCCAAGTCGTTCAGTGATAGGAAAATCACAAGGACCGATTAGAGACAATGCGAATTACAGTGATCCAATTCAACATCATCCTATAACAGCTACAACTCGACTGGATTCTCCAATTCTGAGCTGCTCTAATACAGTGTAAACAAAGACATGAAAGAAACAGACATCCATAAGGCAAGAAGTCTCAAGAGTTTATGCATAACCAGAATAATAGTGCTTCATTAAAGCTTTACAACCGGGAGCCTTGCTCAACCATCGATTCTTACAAAAATGGCGAAAACGCCTACATATACTCAAAACAACCACAACAGCAAAAACAAGACGCTGCATTAAAAACATTGCATCTGCATGTCTTCTGACAGTCTGCGCATGCAGACTGGAAAATCGTGCGCCTATGACAGACGCCATCTTAACTGCGCATGGCTCCAGCAAGGGGAGTAGCTGAGCCATTAAGGGTCGAGCTAGCGTGTGCAGGCTTTCCTGGCGAGTCGAGGACTCAGAGTGGCTTCCATGAAAAGAACCCATACAGAGGACCATCTCGGGTAGGCTCTCAGCCAAGACATCCATACTTTGCAATTAATGATTGAGGCGAGGCCTCAACCACCCTCTCTTTTCTGCATTCATTCCTGGCAGCTACCGGGATTTAAATCACGTCGAATCGGCGTCTGGAGAATGCAGTCCCCCCTCTCTTGAATCTTAAATCAGTGCCTTTGGCTTCCCTGTGCAGCCCCTTCTACTCCCTAGAGTGACCACGGGCTGTGACCCTTCACCTATCTACCAGAGTGTTGTCGGCACTTCGGGGTTCGCGGGTGAGAAAGGAATAGGACCTTTCTCCTTCCAAATCATGATGGGCAAAATGCCGGGAGGGCCTAACGGTTGCCACGCATTCCCCACAAGATGAACAGCTGGGATTGCTTTTTGGCGCTTTGGGACCCGAGTGGCCAAATGATAAACATTAGTGCCCCTCTTTCAGGCTTGTTCCTTTACGACCAAGCACCAAAACCACGAGCCTGATTCTGGGTGCTATCAGCATTTCAGGGTTCAGAGTTTCGAGAAGTGAAGGGACAAGGAGCACTTACCCCTCGAACTCCCGAATGCCGACGTGACATGGATGTGTGGTGCACGTCCTTCAGATGAACGACCCAGATAGTACGTTATTATAAAGGGGGTTACCCCCATTTGCAGGCTTGCTTGATGTGACCTGAGGCTAAGACCGTGGGCTCGGTGCCAAAGGCGCTTTCGGAGCTTCGCTGATCAGAAATTTAAGCTGTAAAGAACGGACAGCTCCTTGTCTCTTGAATCACCAATCCCCGATACGCTAACTGGATGCCACCTGTCCCAATGAGATCAGACGATCCAGATTTGTTTTGAACCATTGGTGCTCCCTCCGTGCTAAATCTCGGGCAATTTGACAACACCAAAAACCCGATGACTATTGATTTTCTTTATGGCTGGATCTTGGCTGCCGACAACAAAACTTTGCCCGCTCGCTTGACTCGCTACTGGAAAAATAGGGATTCTCCCGTGCTGCACTTGGGCACTTCCCGCGCAACCTACAGGTCTGGGTACTTTCGAGCCCAGGACAAGAATTATCGCTAACATTAGGCTCCATGGGGGATAGAGTCGTCCCTGTGATTCTCAAAGAACTCATTCTGCAGCTTCAATGCCTTGCTGTTGGGCTATGGAGTCAGGATCAAAACCTCCCGCTGCTGAAAATACATGCTGAAAAAATAAAAGAAACAAAATAAAGATACATGCTCAAAGGAGCTTATTTATATACAATCCTAAACTAATAAAACACTTTACATGGGGCTAGGTGAAAGCAGATTTCCACCATAGCCATTCAAGCAGCTTCCTGGATAGAATCTCCTCCCTTCTGTCAATGATCATTAGTAGATGGTGTAGTCGTGACAGCAGAACGGTTACACTCTTCAACTCCTCCTTACAGGCTGGAGTTGAGATGAAATAGGGCGGCTCCAAGGCATAGGGGAAATGCCACTCCATGTATTTGCTGACAGGGTCATCGAATGAGTGGCCATTTCCAAGGAATTGGTAACATACAACCTCTTCTTCTACACAGTTGTTCACACGCGGCCGAATGTATCTGATAACCATAGGCGGGTGAATAACTGAAGTAGGCTCGCTGATCTCACGTGGTGGCTGCTCACTGACTGGCTCTGAACAAAGGGAAAACTGCCCCTCTGGTTCTTTTTCCTCTTCTTGTTGGCTCTCCTCCAGGTCTGATTCATATTCATCATAAATAGGGACCATGGGGTGATTCTGCTTGCTGACTGGCTCTTCAGTATGTTCATAGTGATCAAATGTAGGATAAGCTTGTTGCTCATCATCACTATAATATACATCAAAAAGGGGTTTTCCTTTATATATATGATCCTCCTCTAGAATGGTGATCCCGTCAAAAATATTCGTTTCAGGGATAGTGGGACCCGCTTCTTCTGGCTGCTCATACATAATCTTCTTCTCTTTAATCCCAGGTAAAAACATATCGTGAGAAACCCCCTGGAGGAAAAGAGAAGAATCCTCTTCCATAACTAACCCCTCTTTTAAAAAGAGAGGGTCTTCGTCATCATGAGCAGAGCTGCTAGGAACATCTGCTTCAACCCGATATCTAGGTGAGTCATCTACCATGGACCACATTTTCTCTGTAAACTCACAATTTCCACAAGAGGCATGTTGATTGTTATGAACATCTAAAGGAACAGAGGCATCTGATATGATGTCAGATGCTTATGTTCTAGGGCTAACACAATTAATATCATTCAACACCTCTATTTTTTCGTGGAAAATGCTTTCCTCCACAGTAAAGGCTTTATCATGGACATGGTCTTCAGGGCCAGCAGAGGCTTCATGAAGCAAAGAAAACTCCTCACAATAGTTTTCAAACAAACAATCAGTTGGATAGTAGTCTTTACAAAATGAATTGAAAGTTGTATGAAAACCTGTTAAAGAGCGGATACTCGCAGCGGGAAGAGATTGACACCACTCAAGAGCAGCTCCCTTCAATGAATCCCTGAAGAGCTTAATCCGGACATCCTCATGCATGATATTGTATCGGTGAATAGCTTCATGGAAGTCTAGTAAATGCTTAGCTGGTTCCTCCCAACTTGTTGCATGAAATTCAGGGAGTAAATCTTCCCAGATGTCTCTATCAGGAAGTGCATTAGGAAAACCAACTATTTGGGAAAAGTCACAGAAAGAAAACCTTTGAGCCATAATTTTCTCCATATCGAACCAGTGGAGTCACCAATCGATCCTTGAATCATGGAGTCTCCAGGTGAAAGATGCACAACTTCAAATGTGCCTGGTCCTTGTTCACCATCAAATGCCAGATCTTAACGTTGTTGTTACCCCAAGAGGCTTCTCAGGCTGAGAAAGCAGCCGCTGAAACCTTCTTGAGAAATCCCCTCTGGGTCAGCTTTCAGATGTGCCAACAGTAGCCACAGTTGAAATAGTGAAGTGGAAACAATGGATTCGCCAGGTGCACAGTAACAATCTTGATAATTCTGATATCTGATGCGCCTTCGGAATCGATTAATCATTTTCGTTCAATCCCGGGGAAAATATTCAATATCCGTCCCCGGCAACGGTGCCGAAAATGTTAGCGTTGGAAGTCACTCCTAGATTGCTTGCAAGAGCAGATCCCGACGCCCATCAGCTTTATGTCACGATAGTTTTTTATAGGTGATCAAATGGATAGAAACTCAGGGAGATATCACTCTAACTCAGGGACTGGGTCTGGCATGTAAGGAACAAAGGAGGTCTTGATGTAACTTCATTCAGTGGGTTGATTAAAAGATGAATAGGTGGAAGACTTGGTAAGAAGAGTGAACAAACTACTTTGGGTAGTAGGCTTTCAGTAATTTGCAGAAGAAAGACTCTGAATGCAAGATCCTCTTGGTTCAAGGTCTTAAGAAACTGAAAGGGGAACTTGAATGGATTCTCCAATTCCAAGTCGTTCAGTGATAGGAAAATTACAAGGACCGATTAGAGACCATGTGACTGTTACAGTGATCCAATTCAACATCATCCTATAATAGCTACAACTCAACTGGATTCTCCAATTCCGAGCTGCTCTAATACAGTGTAAACAAAGACATGAAAGAAATAGACATCCATAAGGCAAGAAGTCTCAAGAGTTTATGCATAACCAGAATAACAGTGCTTCATTAAAGCTTTACAACCGGGATCCTTTCTCAACCATCGATTCTTACAAAAATGGCGAAAATGCCTACATATACTCAAAACAACCACAATAGAAAAAACAAGATGTTGCATTAAAAACATTGCGTCTGCATGTCTTCTGACAGTCTGCGCATGCAGACTGGACGATCGTGCGCCTATGACAGACACCATCTTAACTACGCGTGGCTCCAACAAGGGGAGTAGCTGAGCCATTAAGTGCCGAGCTAGCGTGTGCAGGCTTTCCCGGCGAGTCAAGGACTCGGCGTGGCTTCCATGAAAACAACCCATACAGAGGACCATCTCGGGTAGGCTCTCAACCAAAACATCCATACTTTGCAATTAATGATTGAAGCGAGGCCTCAACCACCCTCTCTTTTCTGCATTCATTCCTGGCAGCTACCGAGATTTAAATCACATCGAATTGATGTCTGGAGAATGCAGTCCCCCCTCTCTTGAATCTTAATTCGGTGCCTTTGTTTTCCCTGTACAACCCCTTATGCTTCCTAGAGTGACCACAGGTTTTGACCCTTCGCCTATCTACCAGAGTGCTGTCGGCGCTTCGAGGTTCGCGGGTGAGAAAGGAATAGGACCTTTCTCCTTCAAAATCGTGATGGGCGAAATGTCGGGAGGGCCTAACAGTTTCCATGCGTTCCCCACAAGATGAATGGCTGGGATTTCTTTTTGGCGCTTTGGGACCCGAGTGGCCAAATGATAAACATTAGCGCCCCTCTTCCAGGCTTGTTCCTTTACGACTAGGCGCCAAGACCACGGGCCCGATTCTGGGCGCTATCGACATTTCGGGGTTCAGGGTTTCAAGAAGTGAAGGGATGAGGAGTGCTTACCCCTCAAACTCTCGAATGTCGACATGACACGGATGTGTGTCGCACATCCTTCAGATGAACATACCAGATAGTACGTTATTATAAAGGGGGTTGCCCCCATTTGCAGGCTCACTTGATGTGACTTGAGGCTAAGATCGCGGGCTCGGCGCCAAAGGTGCTTTTGGAGCTTCGCTGATCAGCAATTTCAGCTATAAAGAATGGACAGCTCCTTGTCTCCCGAATCACTGATCCCTGATATGCCGACTGGCTGCCACCTGTCCCAATGAGATCGGACGATCCAGATTTGTTTTGAACCATTGGTGCTCCCTCCGTGCTAAATCCCGGGCAATTTGACAACACTAAAAACCCGATGACTGTTTATTTTCTTTATGGCTGGATCTCGGCTGCCGACAACAAAACTTTTCATGCTTTCTTGACTTGCTACTAGAAAAACAGGGATTCTCTCGTGCTGCGCTTGGGCACTTCCCATGCAACCTGCAGGTCTGGGTGCTCTCGAGCCCAGGACAAGAATTATCGCTAACAACATGGTCAAGCGTTCTTTTTTCTGGGATGGTATGAAACAGGACATTCGTAATTTTGCCACTAAATGTGATGTGTGTCAATGCGACAAGGGAGAAATAGTCAAATCTCCAGGCACACTACAACCACTTCCGATTCCACCTGCTATTTGGAAGGATATCTCTATCGATTTTATTACAGGCTTACCCAAATCGGGAAATAAATTAGTCATCATGGTAGTTGTGGATTTCCTTTCTAAGTATTCTCATTTCTGCGCTCTTCAACACCCATTTACAACATCCACGGTGGCTCAAATTTTCATGGATCAGGTCTTCAAGCTTCATGGCATGCCACACTCTATTGTTTCTGATCGCGACCCAACTTTCACAAGCAATTTTTGGCAAGAACTGTTCAATCTACAAGGCACCCAATTGCATCTCAACACAACTTATCATCCTTAGAATGATGGTCAAACAGAAGTTGTCAACAAGTGTTTGGAAACATATTTGAGGTGTTTTGCCTTGGAAAAGAAAAATCAGTGGTCTCAATGGTTACCCCTAGCTGAATGGTGGTACAACACTTCATACCATACAGCTACTCGCATGACTCATTTTGAAGCGGTATATGGACAGAAGCCACCCTTAGTTCTCTCATACTTACCAGGTGCCTTGAAGGTCCAGGTGGTTGACCAAAAACTTACAGCTCGAGAGGCCATTCTCCGTACCCTCAAAGAGAATTTGGTCATGGAACAGAATTGCATGAAGCAACAAGCAGATCAAGGTTGCTCTGAACGTCAATTTGCAAAAGGGGATCAGGTGTTTCTTAGACTGCAACCTTACAAGAAAACTTCCCTCAAGGCCGAGCATTGTTAGAAGCTAGCACCCAAATTTTATGGCCCTTATATCATTCTCAAGCATGTGGTACAAGTAACCTATCATTTAGCTTTTCCCAGTCATTCGAAGCTACATCATGTTTTTCATGTTTCGTGCTTAAAGAAGGTGATTGGAGCTAAGTGCCAAATTCAAGCCAACCTTCCAGAGTTAGCTGAATAAGGATCCATTTGGCTACATCCAGAAGCAGTTTTGGACTAGCGTGAGCGTCGCCTGCGTCAGAGAACCATCAAGGAAGTGCTAGTCCAGTGGAAAGATACAACTCCAGTAGATTCCACTTGAGAACCAGCTACCATTCCGCAACAATTTCCACATCTCAAGCCTTGAGGACAAGGTTGTTTTTAAGGGGGCGTACATGTTAGGGTCTTAACCCGCACATAGGTAGAACAATATATTCGGATGTAATAAAGTTCAATATTAATAAGGCCTTTCAATAAAATAGAATAAGGTGGATGTAAGAAGACCTAATAGAAGCTTCCGCTTGTAGAAGGATCTTCCTCAAGATGTTTCTTTTGATAGACATATTTAGTATAAATAGGAGTCGAGGGTATGAGAACCCTAGCTTGGATATTATTGTAATAGAGCTCTTCTCGACTGGAGGTTTCCCCCTCGAAGAGGCCTATGAACATTGCTTTCAGAATCAAAGTGTTATTTCTGTTGTTATTCTTATATCATTTCAGTGCTATTGTGGTGATTGTTCTGGTTATATTGTTGTTATTCTGCCATTTCTAGAATTTTATTTATGTTCTGCATACCTTTTATATCTGGTATATTACAACGCGAAATAAGACGTTGGCTCCTCTACTAGGCTCACAAACAAAGAGACCCTTTCACTTTCTCCTTCCACTGAAACTCATCGTGAGAAGATGAAATTATTGGAGCAGTCTTCTTTCACATGTAGTGCTTGAGGCCCAATTGTCTCTACCACTCATGTTCCCCATGTTTGTTGACCAATGCAAATTGGATATGGAAAAACACATCTATTGTGTACCCGTGCTTCTATTTTTTTGTCAATTGTTGGGTAACACATGAACTTTCATCAGAGATATAAAACATGTCATATTTGAAACCGTTACATTATGGAAATTTGGTGTCTCCTATCCCTAAACTCAAGCTTGGGAGTATGACCATACATGAGTATGAAAGAAGGTTTTTAAAATTGTTGAAATATGTTTCCTTCATCAAAGATGAACAAGTTAATATTTAGAGATATTTGAGTGGGATTCCACCATTTATTAGTGACATAATACAATATGATGATCCCAAGACATTGGAGGAAACTATAATAAGGGACAAGTGTCTTTATGATCAGAAAAAAGGGAAAGCAACTTACCAGAAATCTTGGGAAGATAGAAAGAAAAGTAAGATGGAATAGAGGAAGAAAGGGACTAAGACACCTTTCCTTAGAAATAACTATCAGGAACAACCAACTACTAAAGAATCCAGAATGATAGATCCATTGGAGAAAAGGGCCAAAGAAACAACCTATTCAATGTTGGGGTTGTAAGGGAGATCATATGTACAGATATTTCCCTTATAGAGGTGAAAGAGTGAGGACTGTTCACAGTGCATAGCACACTGAAACAGTGGAGAACATTGGCAGAAGTGTACCTAATATCTATGCATCCTTGGACAACAAGCAAGATGAATTTACTAGTCATAATTATCTAGATCCTAGTCATAGTTATTTACATATCAATAATCATCCCATCGCTATTTTAATTGATTCAGGAGCTAGCCATAGTTATCTAGATCCTAAGATGGTAGAAATATTTCAATTGCCAAGAAGCAAGCTTGGAAAGAATTTCCTTAAATGCACATTTACGGGAACACTTATGTAAATGCAAATTTAAGGAATCACTTTTGTATATGTGCATTTACAGAAGCACTTCCATAAATGCGAATTTAAGGAAGCGCTTCTATAAATGAACATTTACAGAAGTGCTTCCATAAATGCACAATTAAAGAAGCACTTCCAGAAATACGCATATACAAAAGTGGTTCCGTAAATGTGCATTTATGGAAGCGCTTCCGTAAATGCGCATTTATTGAAGTGCTTATATAAATGTTCATTTACAGAAGCACTTTTGTAAATGTTCATTTATGGAAGTGCTTCCGTAAATGTGCATTTAAGGAAGCACTTTTGTATGCACATTTACATAAGTGCTTCTATAAATGTGCATTAAGGAAGCGAAGCGCTTCCATAAATTCCCATATATGAAAGTGCTTATGTAAATGTGCAATTACGGAAGTGGTTCTATAAATTAACATATATGGAAGTGATTTTGTAAATACGCATACACGAATGGACTTCCATATATGCGCTTACATAAATGTGCATTTCCATAAGTTCTTATGTAAATATGGATATGCACATTTACGGAAGCACTTTTGTAAATGCGTGATTACAAAATCCCTTCCGTATATGCGCTTCCATAAATGCACTTTTACAAAAGTTCTTCTGTAAATATGCATATATGGAAGTTTTTATGTAATCATAAATCTACGAAAGTATTTTTTAAATACTCATACACAAAAGCATTTTTGTAAATACGAATATACGGAAGCGCTTTTGTATATGCATATTTACATAAGCACATTCATGAATGCACATATATGGAAGTTCATATACTGAAGCACTTCCATGTATGCATATTTACAAAAGCGCTTCTATAAATGCACATTTATGGAAGCACTTCCATAAATGCGCATTTATAGAGGCGCTTCATTATATGAACTTCTATAAATGTGCATTTATGGAAGTTCTTCTATAAATATCCATATACGAAATAACTTTCTTATAATCATATTTACATAATCACATCTATAAATGCACATTTACAGAAGCACATATACAGAAGAAACATAACATTGATATATCAATGAAACATGTTGAAAGTAAATATCAATATATAGGTTACATAAATAGTTTCATCATCAAATAAATAAAAATCACAATGTAGGGATATCTTAGGCCAACACAGAATAGCAAGAAACACCACAATAGAGACATTTTTGGAGTCCAAGGTTCTTTGGTTGAATAATCAATTGGTTCCTAATATTTTTTCCTCCATTGAGGTTCTTTCAGGGATGAATGCACTTTTACTTAGGTTTTGCTTCAACCAAATAAATTCATAGGCCCCACTTCTAACCTTTGCAAGTGTTTTTCATTGGAAGAGCTTAGGTAGTGGGATAATATGCTAATCCGTTGGTTTCTAAGACTTTAACCTCTCTTCCTTTATCATAGAGTATTTTGTTAATCAACAATGCATCGCAAGGGAATTATCCTATTTCCCCCAAGAAAATAGATGCATTCATTCGAAACCCAGTGGAAATAGTTTCTGTATATGTGAATTTACGGAAGCCAACCGCTTTCGTATATGTGCATATACAAAAATCGTTGGCTTCCTCATATGCGCATATACAAAAGTTGACCACTTCTGTATATGCACATATACGAAAATGATCGGCTTTCGTATATGTGCATATACGCATATACAAATTTCAAGCTAGATATTTCAAAATAACTGTGAAGAGAATGAACCAAAATACGATTGACAACCACGGTTTTCCCATCGGTTTGGCGGTGGAAAGCAGTGGAGAAAAATAGCTGACAACCCAAAAATGACCAAAGAGTGCACCAAAAAGTGCTGAGGAATTGAGAGTCTTGATCAAATATGATACTACTGGGTAGTCCAAAGTGTGGTTGAATATGTCAAAAGAATAGATTGGCGGTTTGTATAGCAGAAGTAGTTTTATGGAAAGGGATGAAGAGCACCATTTTAGAAAACTGACAGACAACTAGCCAAATGGAATCATGTTTGCAGAGAGTGGTTGGAAGATCACTAAAAAATTCCAAGTAAATAGATTCCCATGGATGGGGTGGTATGGGTAATGGTTGGTAGAGAGTGCTTGCAGTTAGAGGGCTTACCTTGCAAACAAAGTGAGCAGGCCCAGATGAAGTTCTCCACCTATTTCGGAAAAGTGAGCCATTTGAAGTGGCGTTGTAAGTTATGAATGGTATTTGTTTTCCCAAAATGGCCTCTACACAAATATACATGTTCCTCTCTAATAAGAATAAGGAAATCCTCTGATTGGGGAACATACAGTTGGTTCATTTTTTACAGCCATCCTTCATGGATTATGTAGTCTAGGAAGGGTGTTTGGTTAATAACTATGGGCTATTGCAACGCTGTCCAAAGTTTCCTGAAGCATGGATCTGTGACATAAATGTCCTTACAGGCGTCATAGGATTCACATCACACCTCTAAGATATGCATGACCTGAAGTGGTGGTCATATCAAAAAATATGCTAGTTTATTATTGACTGCGTTTTTGTATTTAATAACTAGGTGAAATTGTTGAATGTATATTCCCCACTTCAAATGATGTTGTTCCTGAATCTTACTCTAAGAATTGGAAAAATAAGAGGACGATGATCAATGTGTAGAATGGTTTATTTACCTAGAATATAGTTGTGCCACTGCTTCAACGCCTACACCAGAATGTAGAATTCCTTATCATATGTGTTGTAATTAATCTTTGTTGCTGCCAATGTATTTGAATGGTAGGTCATTGGGTTACCTCCCTGTTTAAATATGGCCCCAATGGATAATTGAGAGGAATTTGTCTCAATATCAAAGGCATGCTCTAAGTCTCGTAATCGTAGACATGAACATAATGATTTCTTTAACCTCTCAAAATTGCGTTGAGCTTCTGCATCCCACCGAAATTTTGCTTGATTAGATAATTGATGCAAAGGACAAGCCAGCTGTGAGAAATGGGATACAAACTTCTTGTAAAAATTAATGTCACCCATTAAAAATTTCAACATCCGGGAACTGGAGGGCACTAGCTAGTTAGCTAATGCTTGGAAAAGAGAGGGATTTGGGTTCACCCTTGTTCTATCCAAAATGATACCTAGATATTGGACTGAGGTTTTTCCAAATAAGGATTTATATTCCTTCACCTGAATATTATGTACCCATACTAATCCAAGCACATTGTGGACATGCTAAATATGTTCTTCCCAAGACCTACTGAAAATAAATATGTCATCAAGATAAATCACTACAAACTTACAGAAATGAGGCCAGAAGATGTCATTGATTAACCTCATGAACATTGTTGGAGCATTGGTCGGTCCAAATGGAATGACCAACCATTCATAAAGACCAAAATTAGTCTTGAACGTCGTTTTCCAGATGTCAGTGGGTTGCATGTGCACTTGATGATATCCGTCTGTCAAATCCATCTTGGTGAAGAAGGAGGCCCTTTGTAAGTGGTCCAATGAATCCTCAATATGAGATAATGGATATTGGTTTTTAATGGTTTCTTTGTTAAGGGATCGATAATCGGTAACTAAACGCTACTCAACAGTTTCCTTTTTGGAAATAATAAATTTTGGGGAGGTGGAAGGGTAGGAGGAGGGTCGAATATGGCCAGATTCCAGTAGCTAGCCAATTTGGCTTTCGATTTTTGTAGCCTCTCTAGGAGCAAGTTTATATGATGGTGCATTTGGAAAGGAGTGGAAAGGAGGTGCCAAGAATGAGGTCAATGGTGTGTTCAATGGACTGGGATGGAGGTAGGTTGGTGGGTGGATTAAAAACCTCTGCAAATTAATGGAGGAGAGGCATTGTTTTGGGAGGCGTTGGATTGGTGAGTTTATCTAGCTTAACAGGGTGCACCAAACAAAAATAAACATATTTATGGAGATTGAATTTCTTAACAACTGTTTTACCCATAAGTGGTGAAGTGGATTTCAGAGTTGCGAAGGTAATCACATAGGTGTGTCCTTGATGTTACATGTGGTACTGATGGGAGTTTTCATGGTATATAGCATGGTGGTCTTGTTGGTAAGGGAGGCCCAACAATAAGTCAACATATTCTAAGGGTGATATATTGTAGACCATTGTATCTTGGAAGGGTCCAATAGAAAATGTGATTGCACAACATCAGGCTACAGTAAGACAAGGCCCACTTTTTTGTACCAAGCCCAATTGATATGGATCTAGGTGAGGATTAGAGGGAAGTTGCAAGCATTGAACTAAGTATTGGGACACAATATTCTTTTGCCTGTCATTGTCCAAAATGAGGGTATCCATTTCATGCCTAATTTGACAGTTGTATGTAAAGAGGGGGACATTGGTGAGACCTGGTTCTGGAGTAGTCATCAGGATGAGCTAGGGGTCAGGTTTGGTGGGATTTTCAGGAGATATTATTTCCCGTTGTTTGAGACCCTCTGGTGTAGTGACTTTTGTAACCAAAGTCTTATTGGTGTGCATATTTTTAAGGATGCGACAATCGACGGAAGCATGAGAGTTATTCTTATCAAAAGTGAACCATAGAGTATTTTTGGGCGTGGATGGGGAAGCATTTTAAGCTGGAGACTGAGAAGGACCAGAGTTGGCAAAGTTGGAGAGGGGTTGAGGAGAGAATATTCGAGGATTCACCTTACATTCCACAGCCAAGGCCCATAGGAAGGCCTTGTCCAAGGAGTGGCTCTTGAAAAAATCAACTTCACGATGCAGAGGAATTAATAAATTAGAATGTAATTTAATAATTAATACCTCTTCTTGATCTTTGATGTGCAACTGGATGCGCAACTTGTAGAATACATTGATGTAGCTTTGGACATATTGGTTGGTTAGTTTTCGGAGATGCGACCACTTGGCTAGCAGGTTTTGATGATATCCTGGAGGGTAGAAACACTCACGCAATGTATGATATAGGTATTCCCAAGAAGTAATGCATCGAGTTGTCGTGGCTCCGATTTCACTGAGCCCAATGACCAATTCAGAGGTTTCGAGTTATGTGTCCCACAAGGCTTGTGTTATGCCTTCAAGTTGTAGGCTAGTGATCTGTAACTTCGTTTCCTATTCCATATCGAGAGAGATATTGAAATAGGTGGAGAGGTTGCAGATCCATGAATCGACAGCTTCGCCATTTATTTTCCCTACAAATTTTGACAATTGAAATCAAGTGTCGAGTTGCATAGGTGTTGGTGCTTTGTGCTAATGCAAGAAAAGGAGCTCATTCAATGAAAAAGATAACTCTTGAACTGGCATAGACATGCTGGAGTTTGTATATTCAGTCGACTATTCTCTACACGATGACATGATTTTCATTCATCGAAGGTAAACCGTCATGCAACAAGGAACCTGAATATGGAAAACTGAGAAGTTGATGGAGAGTCCTAAGAAAGATGATCTAGAGGCCCGGAGAAGGGCACACTAGACATCTCAACAACTGAGACATTGGAGGGCCCTTAGAAGAGCAGGATGTCTCAATACTGAGACGTTGAGGTACCCTGAGAAGGGCGCACTTGCGACTCTAAGAAAAGCATTTATTTTCACCAAAAAAATTGTTTGATAACCGTGGATGGTCTCTCCATATTCTTCTTGAATTCAAGAAAAATATTTCCAAGATTGAAGCTCTAATACCAATTGATCTACAATTGAGAGCATAAATGATAACTCACAGAAAGTAGGTGCATTGGTAAAACACAATAGCAAGAAAATTCACATAGAAAATGTAACAAGCATGTAAGAGAAATGATAAGATAGAAACTTCCATCAATCTATTCCAACATAGAGGGGTACCCTTTATTACTGTGTAGGGCAACTTGTTCCTTTGTCTTATTTTGTAGTTACAAAAGAAATTGTTTCTTTATTTATGCAACTCTCTACCCAACAAGACTGGTGAGAGTTGTTTCATCAACAACAGACTGACACACATACATTCGAAACTAGTAATCTGAAGCACCCTGCTTACAAGACTAGAGAGTGTTGTTTATAAAACTAATTGAATGACATAGTTTATTATGAAACTTTCTACCCAGTAGCACTGGAAAGTGTTGTGTACAAACACAACTAATTGACATACTAACTTGCAAACATAAATTAAGGGACCAATTACAATAGAAACTAGGCGTCCTCATGTTCAGTGGAGAAGGAAGGGGCCATGCCCTTTCTGGTGGCCCAATTTTTATTTTGTTATTGGTATCAACAAGTTCACTATTTGTGTTTTAGTTCTCTTTTCATCAATCAAAATTCAATTTTTATTAATTTAAGTTAAAAATTTATTATTATATATGTTTTTCATTACTACAATTTATTTATTATTAATATTTTAATTTTTTTTTGTTTGCTAGTTTGTTTGTGACATGCTAATCCATTAAAATCAGTCGGGGATCTCACTTGGCCTCAACCACACCAACCCTTAACATGGTTGGATTTTTGTGTGTCCCCAGAGGTTTCAAACTGGTGATTTCACATCATGGAGTGCCTTAACAACACACTACATCATCGATTGTCCTACATGATGCAGTTGATCCTTAACTGTAGAAACACACGAGAATCATGTAGCTACAAGGCACAATTTTAACATGGAAAACAACCATTCTATATATAAAGGAACATAGCTCAACTCAATCTTACACAGATCATTTTATTTCATTAAAAAAAAAACTAACAGAAATGAGTCAAATACTCGCAGACCTCAATACAAGACACACAGGTCCTCATACCATTCACGAACTACCACTGTAGCCCGCAACCACTAAACAACATAACAAAACAGTGAAAACCCAAAAATAAAAAAAGACCCCCTTCATTCCCTAGGCCCAACCTTTTTATCCTGGAGATTTCTGCCCAAAGCCAGACCCAGAAAAGAGGTAGTCATGTTCAGTCGTGCTTATTTCCACTCGGAGTGCTCCCACCAGTCACGTATTGAAACAACCATTATGTTCTAAATCCTATGCTCCACATCATCCTCCTCTTCTATTAAAATTTCATAACCTCCTGGTTCCAGGTCACCTGTTGTAACCTCTCCATTGTGCTTAAGTAACTCTGCTTTTGTGATACAAGAGTTGTAGGAATTAGACAATCCTTCCCACTTAACAAGATATAACTTATAATCCTTGGAGCGTGTAGTGGTTAGTCTCGTGTCTAACACACGTTCAACTTTTTCTCTCTTCTTCTTGGGTAAAAGTTTGGTCTAGCCCCCCCCTCTGTCATGTTGATCATTAATTGATTGGTATTCATTGACCTCTTTGTTTGACTCAGTCGGTAGTGAATAAAGATCATCCACGTTGAAAACAAGACTGATGTCTAATTCTTATGGTAAGTCCATTAGGTAGGCGTTGTCATTTATCCTTCTCTTACTTTTACAAGGACCAAATTTCCCGGGTTTCAGTTTGTTGTAGGTTCCCTTGGGGTACCTTTTCTTGCTCAAATGTACCATGACCATTTCTCCTTCCTGAAAGACATTTCTTCTCCTATGTCGGTCACTATCTTCATTGTATTGATCAGTCATTGACTGCAACTTCTTTTGGACCTATTGATGTATTCCTTGAATATTCTCCACAAAATATGTAGCATCCCTGTTAAGATAGGGATCTGTAGGCAAGTCCACTAGGTCAATAACCCCTTTGGGATTGGCTCCATAGGCAATTTGAAATGCATATTTTCCCGTTGATCGGTTGATGCTTGAATTATAGGCAAATTCTACTTGTGGCAAGACCAAGTGCCACTGGCAAGGTTTGTCACCTACTAAACAACGCAGTAGATTTCCCAAGCTCCTATTGACGACCTCGGTTTGACCATAATTATGGGGATGCTAGGCAGAGTTGAAATGCAATATGATGTCCAATTTTCTCCACAATACTCTCCAAAAGTGGCCTAAGAATTTGGTGTCCCGATCACTCATTATAGTTTTTGGAAGACCGTGTAAATGAACAATTTCCTTAAAAAACAGTTGTGCTATCTGACTAGCATCATTGGTCTTTTTACATGGTAAGAAATGGGCCATCTTGGAAAACATGTCCACCACTACAAACACTGAGTCATGACCCCTTTGGGTACATGGTAGTCCCAAAACAAAATCCATGGAAATATTAGTCCATGGTTCCTTCAGGACAAGTAGGGGCATGTACAGGCCTGTATTTTGTTGTCCTCCTTTCACTGTTTGGAAAAATCTACAAGAAGCAATGAATCTGTTCACGTCCCTCCTAATATTAGGCCAAAATAATTTTTTGTTTACTAGTTCGAAGGTTTTATCCCTTCCAAAGTGTCCAGCCAACCCATTCGAGTGCATTTCTCTCACAAGTTTTTCTCGTCAGGATCCAAAAGGAATGCACAGTTGGGAACTTTTAAACAAAAATCCATCTAACAAATGGAACTCCTTAATTGAATGTGAATCATCATGTTCTTGCCCACTCAGAATTGCAATAATTTGGTCAAAATATGGATCACTGGAGTATTCTGTTTACATTTCTTCAAACCCAATCAGTACATTACTCATTACTACCAGTAGATGTCACCTCCTACTCAAAGCGTCTGCCACCACATTTGTTTTACCACTTCTATGTTGCACAACAAAAGTGTAAGCCTAGAAGAAAGATGCCCATTTGGCATGTTTTTGGGACAACTTATTCTTATTCTGGGAATTGATGTATTTCAGTGCTTGGTTATCAGTCAACAGAATGAACTCTCTATACAGAAGGTAATGTCTCTAGTATTTCAAGTCTTGGACTGCTGCATAGAACTCTTTATCGTAAGTGCTATATTTTTGTTTAGATTCATTTAGTTTCTCAATGAAAAAAGCTATAGGTCGGCCTTCTTGGCTTAAAACCCCTCCAATGGCAACCCCAGAAGCATCACATTCTATTGTAAAAAGTTTGTCAAAGTCTGGTAGGGTGAGAATAGGAGCCTCAGTAACTCTTTTCTTGAGTTGTTCAAAGCTTAATGTAGCAGCCTTGGTCCAATTAAATATTTTTTCTCTAGTGCAGTCAACTAAAGGAGAGCTTATACCACTGAAATTTCTAATGAACCTCTTATAAAAGTTTACTATCCCATGAAAACTCCTCACTTCAGTAATATTTTGGGGGATTGGCCACTCAAGGATGGCCTTGACCTTTTTCAGGATCCATGCTCAACCCATTTGTTGAAACTACACTACCCAAAAATATTAATTTATCCTTGCAAAACTTGCTCTTCTCAGGGTTGATAAACAATATTTCAGTTTGTAGGATGTCAAGTATTACTTTCAAATGCTCTTTATGTTCCTCCATAGTCTTACTAAAAACTAGAATATCATCAAAATAGATTATTATAAATTTCCCAATGTGTGATCTAAATGCCTGGTTCATAGTTCGCATGAAGGTAGTCAGGGCATTGGATAGACCGAATGGCATCACCACCCATTCGAATAAGTCATCTTTCATTTTGAATGCAGTCTTCCACTCGTCTCCTTCCCCAATTCTAATTTGGTGGTATCCACTTCAGAGTTCAATTTTGGAGAAAACTTTGGCACCGGACAAACAGTCTAGCAAGTCATCCATTCTTGGTAGTGGGTATCGGTACTTCACAGTAATCTTTTTAATATCTCTAGAATCCATGCATAATCTCCATGTCTTCCCTCCCTTCTTGGGAGAAAGTAAGGCGGGAGTAGCACAGGGACTCATGCTTTCTCATATGAACCCTTTTTCTATTAATTTAGTTATCGGCCTCCTCATCTCCTCATCTTCGAAGGGAGTCATCTTGTAAGCTGCTTGGTTTGGAAGCTTTGCGCCCAGAAACAAATCAATTTGATGTGTAATACCTCTTGTGGGAGGTAGACCCACTGGTAGATTTTCTAGTGTCAAATCAGGGTATTGCTAAAGTAATTTTTGCACTTCTAGGGGGACTATTTGCTGCTGTAATGACTTCTATTCTCGGGGGTATAATATATAGTAAACACCATTCCTCAACTCCTTCGAAAACCTCTTCCATCCCATGGTACTCAAGGAAAGGGTTGATTCAGTCGGTCCTTCCTCCTTGAATGGCTTCAAGATATGGCACTTATTCCCGTGATGAAACTCATATGTGTTCTCCTTACCATGGTGGATTACATCGCGATCATATTGCCAAGGTCTACCCAAGAGTACATGGAATGCATCCATTGGAACCACATCACACCACACTTTGTCTTCATAGGGCTGTTACCCATAATTTTGGTCGTCATAATGATGTATTGATGATGGTGTACTCAGGCTCTTCATTAGAACATTTTCCTAAGAAAAGTTACTTTCTTCTCTTTCCAGAAATATCATTTTTGAGGAAGGTTCGCAGGCTGCCGATACATTTGCCTGCGAGAATGCATGATTCTCGCAGGCTGCCTTAAGCCAGGGTGCGATAAGTTCTCTTTGTGTATAACTGTTAGGGTGCGAACAATTTCTAAAGAAGGGAAAAGGATGAATTCTCGAAATTTTTAGAAGGGAATCTTCTAGAAAGATGAGATGGAATTCAAATGGTTATCTAAATACTGGACTTCCTGATATTTTGGGATCATTCCTATCCAAGTAACTAATCCATTTTCTCCTATATATTGAGGGAATTCTCATGAAATAGGGTTAAGATGCATAGAGGCAAAGAAGCATTGGAGGATTAGTGAATGATTGTGTGAAGGACTGATGCTACAGCAGCTAGGAGGCTCCAACAAGTTCATCCAAAGTAGTTGATCTTCTTCATGCAAGTGAGCAAGTGTGTGTGTGTCAGAGCCAAGGGCCATCAAAAGGAGACTTGTGACATCAAGGCTCAGGTTGTAAGTTTCACTTTCAATTAATATGATACAATAATATGTCTCTTTCCCATAAAGTTGGATTTACTTTATTGCATAACTCCTTGATCATATGCATAGATTAGCTATTGGATATATAGATTTGCTATCACTTTGGTTGGTTTGTGCTGTTTTTATCTTGACTGCATGAGAGCGCCAGAGCGAAGCAGGAGAAGCAAAGATTAAGGAAGCGATTACAAGGTATGTCTCTTATTCTCACTTCCAATTTGATTCAATAATTAGATCTAGAGAAAGCAATATATTCTGTCTTACTTTGTTCTAGATCCAGGTGGATCTAGGGAGATCGGTTTGTGTCCCCACTTATGGATTTATCCAATAACAAAATTGGCGACTCCACTGGGGACATCCCATTTTTCTGTGGCTTTTGATCGTTTTCTGTGGCCATTTGCTCTAGTTTCATTTTTTCTCTATCTTATCAATCTCTGAGTCTTCAGGATATCCTGATAGACCTTCTGGGTTCAAAATCCCTGTTGAATTTTGCTTCATTTTTCAATTTTTTGATCATGTTCGGGGATTCTCGCATTGCACCTCATTGCAGCCCGCAAGAATAGGGAGAGTTCGCACTCTGCCCATTACTTCTAGTGCGAGGTTCTCGCACCCTGCTAAAAGGTTACCTGCGAGAATCACTGATTCTCGCACTGTGCTATATAGCTTGCCTGCGAACATACTTTTTCAAAATTTTAAATTTGAATTTTGATTTTTCCAATTGCCCAGATCAGTGTGATTGCTTCTTATGAGCATCTTAGACCTTGGATTGGTATCTTCTTTGATTTGTTTGTGTGCATGAACAAGTCTTAGGGTTTCAAGGCTTTTCTTGTGTTTTTGTGGCTTGACTTTCATTTTTTATCTTTTCGTGACAAACCACTCTCTCTGTTGTCATAATCTGAGTGTGTTCGATTAGTTGAGATCCAGTGATTGGTGGCAAGTTAAGTTTACTTGGTTTTTCTCATTTTCTTTTGGTTTGCGAGATCATTTTCTCTTGCATTTGAAAAAGACTAAATTTCTTTGCTTTTTGTTTTTGCTTTCATTTAAAGAGTGAATTGGGTGTTTACTGTTGCTCGTTCATTTGGTTTTCTATACTCTCGCTGTCATAGTCTGAGTCCTTTTTGGAAAGTGAACAAACAAGTTTTTCTTTCAAAAAATTCTTTTCTTTTTAGGAAAATATTGAAAACCAAATTGTTAGAATTGTTGAAGTATTTGAAAAAGACACATAGTGAATCGTCATTTGATAAGTGATTGCTTGCATTGACATTTTAAAGGAAATTTCACATGATAGTATACAGTTGATCTTGGAAAATTTCTCTCTCTCCCATACATAGGATTCATTGAACAAAAAGTGGAATACTTCATTCTCATCCTTGCATTATTGGGTCAGAGTCATACAACATGAGTTTCACTTCCATTACCTTTGAGTAAACAACAGCTTTTAAAAAACATTGCGTAATCATAAAATCTATCTAGTAACTCTTTTCTAGGACTCTTTTACACCAACATTTATCTAGGCTAGCGCTTTGGAGTAGGAAAAGAGATACACTCTCCAAAAGCATAAAACACACAATAGAATCTTGTGTTAGGGAGTGTTAAATTCCATTTGCAACATCTTGTCCTGGGAAGCCCTTCTCACACAAGGGTCAAGCACTAGGTCGCATTGGTATTGACAGAGTTACTCACCCTGCTTTGTTGGTATCAGTGTAGATATTTCACGTATTATGGGGGTCACTCACGAGGTATACCCACAATGATGAGTGGAAGCCTTTTGAGTTGATTTCGGGCTTGATACCCTGCCCTTGCGTGTGGATCAGACTGACGACTGTTTCCCCAGGCATTACTGTTGTTTGTGGTGACCTTAGTGGCCTATCTCTCTAGGTTCTTACCCAAGGTGACTGTGGAGGGGAAAGTCTTCACGGTACCTGGAATTGACGTTGGCCAAACTCACTTGGGCTCCTTGGAGGGTATGCCCACGATTATGTGTGGGAGCTTGCACCAAGGTGTAAGTCCGTTAAGCAGGTCATCAGCGTAACTTTTCCACCCTAGACTTTCCCCTTCTCATCTCGTTGTTGCGACGTTGGATTTCATCACCAATTAGTGGCTCTGAAATTAGAAGGTCTTCTTTGCTTGGTGATTGCTTCCTAGATTTTTGTTTACTAGCACGTGTTGTTTGTTTCTCGAAGTTGACCATAGGATTTTCTTCGTGAGGTTTGTCACTCATTCACGATAGCTCTTCCATGACGTTCACATTGAATGCAAGGTTTGTCTCTAGAGAATCCTGAAGGCACTCAACCCTTGTCTACCACTACACCGGAGGGATCTCCTCAACCAAGTGGAGTCTCAGTCGTTACCGCCTCAGAATGAACTGATTCTCTAGAGTACTTTCGAATTACCAATACTCCAGAGGAATTTCGCATTCGTCCTCATTCTGAGAAACCACATAGACAACCCAATCCTTCCGAAGAATTAGTTGTAACATCTTCTGGATCAACCATTGGACCTTTTCTAGGTACAGAGGGCCAATATCCTTCTTGGTCTAACAGTGATTTGCGTCAGGCCTTGTTTGGTTTTGATCCCCCTATAGTTTTCAGACTCAACCCCTCGGTGGTTTCTGAGACAGAGATTGTCCCGTCCACTACTACTTATCTCTTTATTCTCCCTGCTGAAATGGCCCATCTCAATAATACTATGAGTGTCCCAACCGGTTTTACTGCGGCTAGTCTTGCTCCTATCAACACACAACAAACACCTAATGTCATTCCGACGCTGCCGCCCGGATACCGTGCATTGAATCCAACTCCTCCGCAAACCCCATCCAGTTATCATGGTGGTCCTTCTTCTCCTGGACACCCTAATCCCAGTTCTGTTCCGACACTCCCTCAATTTCCTTTTGGACAACCTTTCTTGTTTTCTGCTGGAAATCCTACTCCTAGTGGCACTATCCTGTCCTTTACACCAAACTTGTAGATTCTTGTTGGTGGACAAGGTGGTGCGATTCCTTTTCCCTTTCCCTGACATGTTCCCAATACGACTCAACTTTCAATTGGAATGCAACTTCTGATTGGAACACAACTTCTGGTTGGGACACCACCTGGGATAGGGGGACCAACCTCACCTTTAGGACAAAACATTCCTGATCCTTTGGCCCAGTATTGGAATCGGATATTACAAAATCCTTCTCAAAAGACTGGGGGGCAACAATTTCCTGTCCCTACTATAGGCCAACCATTTCCAGGTTTACCCAATCCTATTTGGGGTACGCATGCCCAGACTAATGTCCCCGCTCCAGGTTTCAATCCTTTGGGTTACTATCCTCTTTAGCCACCACTGAATCAGCCTAGGTCTTCCCACTATCCACAGACCGCTTACGATCCTATTGGTTTACCAACAGGGCTTCCTCCCCAAAGTCACCAGTACCCGCAGGTGAATCGACAATTACCCTTTCTTGCTACTTTGGATTTGTCGGATTTGTCTAGGATTTTAAATGATCCTATTCGTCACTCTCCCCAATGGCCTGTTATTCCAGCCAATCTTCCTTCGAACATTCCTAAATTTGATGAAAAAGTGGGAGAGGACCCAAATAATCACGTTATGACTTTTCACTTATGGTTTTAATCCAACTCGTTGATGGATGACTCCATCCGTTTACGTCTTTTTCAACGAACCCTTACCGGTTCTGCTGCGAAGTGGTACATTGAATTGCCACAAGGTTTCTTCTCTAATTTCAACACCCTAGCTATGGCTTTCCTTACACATTACCAGTTACTGATCCGTTATGATACGGGAACTGAGATTTTGAATTCCTTTAAACAAAGCAAAGGCACTCATATCTCTGACCACATCCATGAGTGGAGAAGGAGACGACGTCTCATTAAACTTGAACTCCCCGATCAATTGTTGGCTGAATGGTTTACAAAATCCTTTGTAAACGAGATCGGTAAGGAGATTGCCATGGGTGGCGTTGTCACCGAAGAGCAGGCTATAAGTCATGCTCAGTATCTTGATCTCGTTTATTCACAAACGGGAACTCTTTATGATTTACTCCCTGATTTACCTCGTCCTAATGCTTCCAACACTTCCACTACACCAGCTGCTTCTCATTCAGCTGATGGTGTGATTGGTACTGCACAAGCCCACTCACACTCTACTTCAAGTTCAACACCCAAATCTGCTTCTTCTAATGTGCAAAATGCTCCGTCTCCTGCTACTCCCACCGGCAAGACTTCTGAGGTAAATGCCATCCAATCTACCCCAGCCGGTAAAAATAAATCTAAAAAAGGGAGAGGCAAGAATAAGGAGGGAAAAAATAATAATCAAGCAGATAAACCCAAAACTACTCCTGTTGACGACTGGGATAAGCACAAACCACGCTACCCTTGTCTTATCTATTGTGATGATCACTACACCAAGGATTGTCCACGATGTGCCGAGGTCAATCAGTTCCTTAAAGGAGCTCTGAAACCACCTGCACCGGCTGTCTTGTCTCAACCCTCCCCATCTCAATAGCAAGCTCAGTTGGTCATTCATGACCAACCTTCCCCGTCTATGACGTCATATGTTTTGATGTGTACTGGTGATTCTAAGCAGAACAACGTTGCACTCACCACTCGAGCAAAAGACTATTCTCCATCTAAGGAGAAGATTGACGATTCACCCCCTTCGTTGGTCCAATCCTCTCCAGTAACTCCGCCTACTAACGGTCCTCTTCATCTGGAACAACCGAGCCTCGACACAGTTCTGCGACCCCCCCCAAAAGGAGTCGTTCAGAAATCGGCTTTCAATCCTCATGCTCGTGCTGCCTAGAACTACAGCATTGTCGAAGATCTGGCCCAGGTACCTTCTGCGATGTCATCCCTAGAAGTCCTTCAGTCTTGTCCTGCACAACGGAAGGCCTTGTTGAAAGCTATTGGTGGAATTGATCCAACAGATGCGAATTTGATAGTCTTTGACTTGGAAGATCACATTCCAAGGTAACCCCCCCAACTTGCGTTCCAGATACAAGTTGTTGTCTCTGACAAGAACATTTCTCGAACAGTTGTCGATGAGGGTGCCTCGACCTGTGTTATGTCTCTTGCTTGTTGGAAAGCCATTGGCTCTCCTCCTTTGAATGAATCCCAGAACACGCTAAAAGCCTTTAATGGCTCGGGTTTTAAGCCTTAGGATGTTATTACCTCGTTGCCTATCACGTTAGAAGGTAAAACGGTCCAAGTCAAAGTGGAAGTCTTCGACGCTCCTCTTGATTATAATATTCTACTTGGCCGTAGCTGGATCGATTCCATGCGCGCTGTTGTGTCAACACTTTTCCATGTAGTACACTTCCCTCATCAAGGAAAGGTGGTTACCATTGACCAACTGTCCTTCTTCAATTCTGATACCCGTACTGGCAACGTGCCATTTATTGCTAAAACCCGGGTTACGAGACCGTCGGTGTGGGCCTTTTAAAGGACTCCTCGTTAATGGGTACTTTTCCCATTCCATCGCCCAATGTTCCACGCCCGTCCGTTGCTTCCATTAACATGATTTCCATAGTGCCTCATGAACTTCCTGCGTCTCACGACCTGTGGATTTTCCCTGACCCTGGAGATCATCTTCGTTACGGCGACGTCATGCCATTAAGTCCGGTCGAATCCGCTAACCAAGCCATTCAATCGGCAACACCTCCTACTGCATCTCTTGATGAGTTGTCTCCTGATCCTTTTCGTGTCATTTTTCCCACTGACGAGATGATCATGTTTGTCATGGAGGACACCCCTTGGGATGATGGGCATCATCGTTCCATACTTTTTCTGGAGCAGCATACTCTTGAGAACTACCAACAGATTTCGACACCGTCGACCGTTGTTGTCATTTCGACGGTTCCCCCGACTTCACACTATGTGTTTGCCGAAGGGAACTTAAGTAACATCTCACCTAAAATTCCCATTGACATATCTATTAAACCTGGAATTGTTGAAAATGTCCATATTGGAGCTTCGTGTTCTCCCGACGAAATCGTCACTTATACATCCCTGTTCAAAGAATTTCGTGACATCTTCACGTGGAGTTATGAAGAGATGCCAGGTATCGACCCTGCTATTGTTGTTCATGAGATTAAGACATACCCCGGAGCTAAACCTGTCCGGCAACGCCTTCGTCCGGTTCATCCCCGTAGGTAGCTGCTATAAAGCTCGAAGTTGAAAAACTTTTAAAAGCCGGCTTTATTTATCCGGTGGCTCTTACAGAATGGGTTTCCAATCCTATCCCGATCGAAAAGAAAGGAGGCAGTATTTGAGTGTGTGTTGATTATAGGGATATTAATAAAGCGTGTCCCAAAGACAAATTTCCTACCCCCTTCATCGACCAGATTGTTGATGACTGTGCCGGAAGTGAAATCTTCTCTCTTATGGATGGTTTCTCTGGCTATAATCAAATTAACATCGCTCCCGAGGCTCAACATAAGACTTCTTTTATTTTTCCTTGGGGTACTTTTGCCTATAGGAAACTCCCTTTTGGTCTTAAGAATGCGGGCGCAACTTTTCAACACGCTATGTCCTATGCCTTTCATGACATTAAGCATATCGCTCAACCCTATTTGGACGATTTACCCGCTCATTCTTTGCGCAGATTCGATCACCCTAACCACCTCCGAGCCATTTTCGTCCGCTGTCGGTTCTATCGTATACGTATAAATCCTCATAAATGCGTTTTTTGCGTAGAATCCAGCCGTCTTCTAGGTTTTATCGTTTCACGTCAGGGGATCCAGGTGGATCCTATTAAGGTTGAGGCGATTCTTAATCTCCCTCCTCCTTCTACACTGTGCCAGTTGCAAAGTTTGCAAGGGAAAGCAAACTTTCTTCCTCGTTTCATTCCTAATTACGTCGAGATCACTTGGGGTTTTACGCGGCTCTTGAAGAAAGATTTAGAGTTTGTCTGGGATACGATTGCCAACAATGCTTTTGAAGCTTTGAAGTTGTCCCTCACGCGTGCTCCGCTTCTCTTTCCTCCTGATTATAGTCGCGATTATTTCCTTTATCTTGCTGCCTCGGCGTACACTATTGGCATGGTTCTCGTCCAAGAGGACGATGCGCACGATGAACATGTGGTTTATTACTTGAGTCGAAGTCTTACACCAACTGAAATCAAGTACCAACATGTTGAAAAACTGGCCTTGGCTGCCGTTCAAGCCGTCCAACGCTTCCGACACTATATCCTCTCATGTAAAACTACTGTGATTTCTCATTGCAACCCTATGCAGCACATCTTGACCCGTCAATTGCTAGGGGGAAAATACTCCAAGTGGATTGTCATTCTCCATGAGTTTGACTTGGAATTCGATCGCGCCAAGTCTAAGAAGTCTCTAGTTTTTGTTGAGTTGATATGCGATTTCCCTCATTCTGAAACGGAAAACGTAGCAATAGATTCATTACCTCATGAATCTCTTTTCCTTATTAGTACTGACGATCTTTGGTATGGAGATATCATTATATATCTTCAAACCCATACTTTTTGGCCTGCTTTGTTTAGTAATGAACGACGTCATGTACGCTACCAAGCGTGTCAATACATTATCCTCGAGGATACTCTTTACCGTAGAGGAATTGATTCTATTTTTTGTCATTTTCTAAAGTTTGATGAAGCCAAGAAAGCTCTGAACGACTGCCATTCCGGAGCCTGTGGTGGTCATATGTCTGGGTATGCTACTGCCCAGAAGATCTTACGCGCAGGATATTTTTGGCCTTCTTTGTTTAACGACTGCATTATTGTTGTTCAGAAATGCCATGCCTGCCAGACCTACAATCAGAAATTTCGGTCACATCCTTCTCCTCTTCATCCTGTGGTCTCAGTTGGTCCTTTTGCGAAATGGCGCATCGATTTCATGACATGTCACCCTCACTCGACCGGGGGGCATGGTTACATCATTGTAGTTGTTGATTACTTTACAAAATGGGCCAAGGCAATGCCGACATTCGATAATACTGGAAATACCGCATCGTTGTTTCTTTTTAACCATGTTATAACTTGTTTTGGTGTTCTTCAAGCTATCGTTACTGATCACAGTAGTCATTTCAGGAATTTTATGATGTCTGAACTTACTGAGAAGTTGGGTCTTCATCATGATAACTCAATGCCCTATTATCCACAAGCTAATGGTCAAGTCGAAGCGGTCAACAAAGTTCTAATAACTATGCTTCGATGGATGATAGGAATTCATAAAACTAGTTGGCACACGATGTTATTTTTGGCATTGTGGGTGTACCGGACATCTGTAAAATCTGCCACGGGGTTTACGCCTTTTTGATTAGTCTATGGTGTGGAAGCCATTCTTCCTATAGAATGCGAGATACCATCTCTGAAGTTAGTTGTCGAGCTCTTACCCAACACTTCTGTCGAAGAAGAATGTCTATTGTATCTAATGCAATTAGACAAAACTCGACGTGACGCCACCCTAGTAATAGAAGCCCAGAAGAAACGTGTTAAACCACAATATGACAAGCATGTCAAGCCACGCATTTTCTCTGAAGGTGATCTTGTTCTTCTCTATGAACAAGATCGAGATGTCTTAGGAGCTGGGAAATTTGAACCCATGTGGCAAGGTCCGTATATTGTTCGCCGAGTCTTGGAAAAAGGAGCATATGAACTAGTAGATTATGATGGTATCCCTTTGAGTGAACCCAGGAATGGGTTGTACTTGAAGAAGTACTATGCATAAGATCACACGTGCATGAGTACTTGTATTTTAATGTATCATATTTTGTGTGTGTTACTATGGTTTGCTTTTGACGTTATCTGGTCTCTGCCCTTATGTGACATTGTGTTTGATTTCCAGATGTCGGCACCTTCATTACCCTATATTGGCTTCGCTGATGGTGCTAGCCGTAGTACTCAGAACCTTGCTTCCACTACATGGGCAATCTATGCCCCAACAAACGAACTTGTATCTTTACGAGGTGTGTGCCTCGGTCGTGCGACCAACAACATTGCAGAGTATAGCACCGTTATTGAATTACTGGTTGATGCTATCTCGCTCGAAATTCGTCATTTGGTTGTGCGACTTGATTCGCAGCTTATAGTACTACAGTTAAGTAATATTTATTCTATTCGAAATCCTACTTTATTACGGGTTTATTTACGAATTTGTCTCTTGGAACGTTACTTTGATTACATTGAATATCAGCATATTCCTAGATGTCTTAATACATTAACAGATGCATTGGTTAATTATGTATTGGACAGACATTTGAACCATTTATAAATCAAACACATTTGAAATACACACAATACAAAGTAATCCGATAGAAGCCATCTATATATATATATATATAACGATCAAAGTGTTTTTTACAAAAAGTTTGTCCGAAGACCAAAATATCAAAAATTGAAGCTTATAGCTTCTACAATGTGACATCATGGATGAAGTTCATGGTAACATACGACTGCCCTAGCAACTCTACGGAGTAGTCGACCCATAGCTGCTGAGACCCCTACAATGTGATGTTGATCGCGTCTTGGAACCTCTTCCAGAGTCATATCTGGAATGTCTGCAGTAAGACCCTCTAAATTCTATTCCACTATTTGATACTCTTCGGCATACTATGGTACTGCTGGTACCTCTCCTCACCGCTAGATGGGAGAAGAGCCAACAGGTCTATACGGTCCAACATCTGTGTTATCAACAAAAGATTTTTGTATTAGTCTTTGGATGAGTATATAAAACAAAAACATTCAAATATGATAAAAATTCAAAAACATTTAAAAAAGGAAAATGCATGTACTTCTTACCAAGGTCACCCCACTGAGCGTCCTCTGGTAATGCTAGATCTGGATCTCCGTAGAAATCCAAGCCGACATATGTGTAGTCATCTACCATCAGCATCTGGTTTTGAAGCCAGTCGAAGAAAATATCGTCATACTTGATGATCGGTCCTACCATATGCCGAGCCATGAGTTGACACCATCTCAACATCCTTGGATCCATGGGACCTGGTAAGTGCCACTTAGCCTGTAATCTAAGTACGGGGACCCTCTCAAGGAAGAAGGACACCAGCAAAGATCCATACCCAAATTGTTTCAAATCACCCCGCCTGCATTTGGTTAATTGTTTTTTGATACTGCGAAGCACAACATCTGCCCAGTTGAATACTCGGGGCTCAGTACACTCGATGGCGTACTGGAAATAACTCTGCAACGCCATATGGGGAGCAGAACTCCTGGCCATCTGAGCTATAGTAAAAATGATAGTGCGAAGGGTTAGGTCTTGTACACCCCAGATAGCCACTTTTCCTTTTTTCCTTTCTGCCTCGGGTACACAATATTGGCTGCAGTACTCACTCATTTTCAGCCCACCACCCTTGCTACCGGTTAGACTGACATAGGATCCATGTCGGGACAGTCCAGTCAGGAAATATATGTCCTCGATGTCTATGGACAAAGTATGAGCTCCCACATTGAAAACCTGCTGATCTGGATCCCACATACGAACCAAGTATTCTAGTAATCTGACTTGGGCCCTCATGCCCGGAATGCGGAAGTATTTCAAGAGACCACAATCTCTCAATGCAGCTATGGTTGGCGGATGATTCTCGTCCATTGTGTTATCCTCTTCATGTTCCCGTTCTTGCCACTCAAGCACCATGTTTTTGGTTGATTACCTGCACAAAGAACATAGAAAGAAGATTAATGACTTTTCATGCTTCAAATCTTTTGCATTTTGGCTAAACCTTTAAAAAAAAAATTGAGTTCTGCGGTTCTCGCAGGCCACCTGTTTACACAGTGCGAACTTCTCGCAGGTGGCTTAAAGCTCACCTACAAGAATGCATCGTTCTCGCAGGTCCCGTATGGGCTGCCTGCGAGAATGCCAATGCGCACTTAGGGCCTAGAAAAACATCATAAAATTGAAGTTTTAACCAATGAAATGATAAAATGAAACCATGAAAAGATTAAGGATGGAGAGCTTACCTTAATGGCGCAGACGGCTTTTCGATTGGTCTTTCATAGCTCTCGCAAATCAACGCTGAAATTGGAGGGTAAAAGGGGGGTTTTGGGGCTCAATAGTGAAAATATGGAATGATATGGTAAAAATGGTTATTTACTCTTTTAAGTTACTTTTTCCTATGTCATTTTAGGTTTTTATGCTTATTTATTGTTTAAGCCTAATTCCTAATATCAAGATTAGTGTGATGACTTGCAGGTATGGTAACATTGATGATTAAACACAAGGGTATGAACGTTTTTTTCTTCGTTATGGCATGTTTTTTATTGTTTTTTAGGGTTATTTACATAAAACCTCGAGCGTCGTTTTTGTCCGTTCTTGTGCTCGTAAATACATGAGAAATTGATTGAGCATACTTTTATCACTTTTTCGGGCTCACAAGGTTATACGAAAAAGGAAACTCCTTGGAGTTCTCTTTAAGCTCTTTTCAGACTCTCTAAACATGAAAAGATCGCCGAGAGACCTTGCTATTTTCACGCTTGATAAAGTATTTGAAGTTAACGTATGGCGAGTGATAATTTATCTCTTTTTCGGTCTCGTCTAGACTATATTATGAAAAAGGAACTGAGAGAGTTCTCTTTTAATTGTTTTTCCAAACTCTATAATCTTGAAAAGCCTTCAAGTTTTCTATCTCTGGACTCGTTAAACAAACATTGACAGACCCGTAATGGGACCGAACCACTCCTTCTTAGGGTTCGTTAAAAATACTCCGAGGGACTCATCCGAAGGATGAGCTTATATCAACAAGCATATGTGATCCTCTTCAAGCTTGCGTAAAAATAAAGAGGTACTTGCTAGAAATGGTGGGGGAAAATTTGGGAAAGGGATATGTTTTCAACTTCGTATTAATTGGCAGTAAGTGTCACTCTTGAACATGACACCCCCTATTCAACATTTAAAGCCGGTTTGGGAAATCCATTTATCTCTTATTCGATTTGCTACAAATTCATTCCCTGTGTCGTCTTTGAGTCAATGATGCCAAATAATTGGTCGTGTCGTTCATATGTTCAAGAGAATTCCATCCTATATTGAGTCGGCCATCTGCAGTTATCCATTCTCTCCGTGTTGACCTTCCCTGTGTCCGGTCTGATTTGCAAAATGCTCTGTTTCACCTTCAAAATCTGTTACTTGTTTCGTGTCATTGATGGGGGATACATCAAGGCCCTCCTGTGACGAGTTTTGTTCCGTCAACTTCAGCTCATTATCCGGAATCAAAACATAGAAATTATTTGGTACCTTGGAGCTTGCATGCCTCAATGACAGGTTTCCTCTCTTTCGACAGTGGGTTTACATCATTGACCCCTGATCGAAATATTCCATTGGATGTTCGACATCAACTCATTTATTCACACTCGATGGATTGTGCTATAATACCTTGAGAGTCATTCACATCAATGGTGATTTCTCTCGCACTTGTTAACGGTTTCATTAAGGACCGGTAATCAAGTGGTTTCTACCATGTTTGACTTCAACACATGTAATCACATGGTTAGATTCGTACTTTGGGCGATGAGATTGAAGACCCTGGATATCATTTTTGTCCAGGTTGCAATGGAGTACATCTGATTTGCGACACATAGATCCATTGTGTATGTTTCGTGGCTATGTCGTCTTGATTTGAAATTTATCGCATAGATCCACAACGTATTTTAGTGGCTATGTTATGTTTCGACAGCATTGATCCACAGTGTATGATTGGTGTCCATGACCCAAGTCTATTTTTTCATTAGTCTATGATCTGAGTATGGGAATGCCTACCTCAGAATTGATATATATGATATTCTGCAGATGCTTGGTTGTTCGCAGGTTTCCGATTAGGTGTGCTCCTGGTTCTCGACACACACATGCAGCTTACAAAGTATTTCAGCTATCACTGCTTCTAACTTCATACTTTGGGGGGAATTCTGTTACCCATAATTTTGGTCATCATAATGATGTATTGATGATGGTGTACTCAGGCTCTTCATTAGAACATTTTCCTAAGAAAAGTTACTTTCTTCTCTTTCCAGAAATATCATTTTTGAGGAAGGTTCGTAGGCTGCCAATACATTTGCCTACGAGAATGCATGATTCTCGCATGCTGCCTTAAGCTAGGGTGAAATAAGTTCGCTCTGTGTATAACTGTTAGGGTGTGAACACTTTCTAAAGAAGGGAAAAGGATGAATTCTCGAAAGTTCTAGAAGGGAATCTTCTAGAAAGATGAGATGGCATTCGAATGGTTATCTAAATACTGGACTTCCTGATATTTTGGGATCATTCCTATCCAAGTAACTAATCCATTTTCTCCTATATATTGAGAGAATTATCATGAAAGAGGGTTAAGATGCATAGAGGCAAAGAAGCATTGGAGGATTAGTGAATGATTGTGTGAAGGACTGATGCTACAGCAGCTAGGAGGCTCCAACAAGTTCATCCAAAGTAGTTGATCTTCTTCATGCAAGTGAGCAAGTGTGTGTGTCGGAGCCAAGGGCCATCAAAAGGAGACTTGTGACATCAAGGCTCAGGTTGTAAGTCTCACTTTCAATTAATATGATACAGTAATATGTCTCTTTCCCATAAAGTTGGATTTACTTTATTGCATAACTCCTTGATCATATGCATAGATTAGCTATTGGATATATAGATTTGTTATCACTTTGGTTGGTTTGTGCTGTTTTGATCTTGACTGCATGAGAGTGCCGGAGCAACAAAGATTAAGGAAGCGATTACAAGGTATGTCTCTTATTCTCACTTCCAATTTGATTCAATAATTAGATCTAGGGAAAGCGGTATATTCTGTCTTGCTTTGTTCTAGATCCGGGTGGATCTAGGGAGATCGGTTTGTGTCCACACTTACGGATTTATCCAATAACAAGGGCCCAATTTTAAAGTCGACTAGACAAGTTTGGCTTACCAACACACTATGATCTTTTTTTAGCCAATAAATACTATAAGGATGAGGTTTAGGAACGCGGGTAAGTTGTAATTTTTGCACCATTTCTATACTTACTAGATTGTCAGTGGATCCTCCATCTACAATTACCTACCTTGTCCCTAGACTTACACTTGGTACAAAACACACTTTTCCTCCTCCAATCCACTTCGAGGGTGACTTTGTTACCAGATATCAAGGTCCTCCTTAACATGAGATTTTCACCTTTCTCTGCCTCAACTTCTTCTGGCAGAATTTTTGCTCCCTCTTCTTCTTGAGTCATCATCACCCTTTTTGGGTGTTGTGGAAAATCCATTGCCTTATGGGGGCCGTTGCATATAAAACACTTCAAGGGCCTCCAACCCCCAGCAAAAGCCCGCCCCCTTCCCCTGTTCCAAGGGGTCTCTCTACTTTGGAAGTCAGGCTTCATCTCACTACTAGATTTTGCTTAGCTAGTCAGTTTAGAAGAACTTCCTCTACCCTTATTCATATTACTACCCCCTCGCTTGATAGCTGCCTTGTTTCGTCTATTCAATTTTTCTTCATCCTTTAATGCTAACTGATAGGCTTCGTCCATAGAGCTCACCTTGATCAGGGCTAATTCATCTTGGAGCTGAAACCTAAGAGCATTGACATACCTAGCCGCTACATGTTCATCATCTTCTTGTAAATTAGTTATAATCTGGAACTTCAAAAATTCTTCCGTAAATGCAAGTATGGATAAGTCCTTTTGCCTTAAATTTTGGTAGTCTCTGAAAAGTCTTTGTTGATAGTCAGAGTGCGTGAACTTAACTTTCATAAGCTTCAACATCTTCATCCACAGCTTGATCTTCTCTTTCCCTTGTGTCTTTCTAAGGTTCCGGAGATTCTCCCACCATAGAGCAGCATGCGACTTCATTTTGGATGCCGCTATTTTAGTCCTTCGTGGATCAATCTCCTCGATCCCTTCTATATCAAAATACTTCTCCAACTCTTGAATCCAATCCATGAATAATTCTGGGTTCAATTCACCTTTGAAATCAGGGACCTCGACTTTAGCCCTGGTTCCTTGCTTGGTTATTGCCTCAATAAGCCTCTCCATGGGGTCTATAACTCTGACCCGACCTCGTGGAACCTCCAGTTCCTCCTCGGATTCTTCATAGGGAAATCTGGACTCGATGGCCTCTAATATTCGGAGTAGTTCCTCATCAAGGGTTACTCTTCGTCTAGCATTTCTCCTACCTCTCCTTCCCCAGTTCAGATGGACACCCCTCTGAGCCATCGTTGTGCTCTGATACCAATCTGATGCAATAGATCCTTAACTGCAGAAACACATGAGAATCCTGTAGCTACAAGGCACAGTTTTAACACGGGAAACAACCATTCTATATATAAAGAAACATAACTGAACTCTATCTTACACAAATCATTTTATTTCATTACAAAAAACAACTAACGGAAATGAGTCAAATACTCGCAGACCTTAATACAGGACATGCAGGTCCTCATACCATTCACGAACTATCGTTGTAGCCCGCAACCACTAAACAACATAACAAAACAGTGAAAACCCAAAAATAAAAAAAGACCCCATTCATTCCCCAGGCCAAACCTTTTTATCTTGGAGATTTCCGCCCAAAGCCAGACCCAGAAAAGACGCATTCGTGTTCAGTCGTGCTTATTGCCACTCGGAGTGCTCCCTCTAGTCATGGACTGAAACAACCATTATGTTCTGAATCCTATGCTCTGCATCACTACACCCTCAAGGACTAAAAATTTGAAGGACATGGTGGTGGGCTTTGATCCACTTATGTGTGCACGGGTCATGATACCATTTAATATAGTATCTATGGATGCAACCACACTTTTGACCACTACCTCAAGGTGCCCCCATGGCTCCAGGTAAAGCCCTCATGAACTAAACCTTATATCTATTATATCCATCATTTAATTAAAATTAAAGCAACAAATTTGTTTTTCTGAATATGTGAATCAATGATAAACATTCATTAATTTCATATTATAATTCTAATCATTTTATTCTTGAAAAATAATTTTAAAATTATATTTTGATATATTTTAATTTATAAATTTTTAAAAATATTTTAATATATCTTAATTTGTAATCTTTAAAAAACTTATTTTCAAAGTTGTATTTTAATGTCTTTAAAATGATATTCTTAGATACTGATTTATTAAATGTTGCGAGCTATGGTGATTGCCTTTAAGAAGTTTTCTTTTCAGTTTCATGAATGTATTGTTTAACTTTGTCCGCCAGTTAAAGGCAATCACCATAGCCGAGACGCACCCTGCACCTGACCTCCACTCTCGTTTTTTAGACGGGGCACAAAGGGATCGTGACAGACCTCCCCTAGTCCCCTCGACAGGCCTGGACAGAAGAAACATTTTTGAGATTAATTTTTTTTTATATATGACAAAAAGTTGAGATTGAGATTAAAAATTATTATGGTATGTATGGTCTTTACTACCATCCAGGTACTATGTCTACAAAAGAATGAAAGCTTGATAGCCCACTACTTTAGGTACTTGCAATAAAATGAAAGTTTGATTAATAATGATCAACATATATTAAAGTAAATCTATAATGTTCATTAAAAATGGCAAAGTTCCTCTCGAACTTGTTTGAAATTGGAAAGATGGTGAAATGCAATTTAATTGAGGATTCTTAATAAGGTAGAAAAAATCCAATGTTGAGGTATGAGTACATTAGTATTCCAATGTTGTAGTATGACTACATTCAATTTTGTGAAATTGATAGAAAATTATAGTTGAAAACTAGAGTAGAACGTTGCCATTTGAATTTTAATTAATTTTGGTTGTTGAGGCATTTTCAACTTGTTACAAACCATCTTCAGTATGTTGCAAGGCTTACTCGGTGACAATAATTTTTTGTTGTTAGTAGAAAAAAGAAGAAGGAAGAAATAAATTTCATTTTAAAATAATAGTGTGTGATTAGACGGTGTGATGCAACTTAATGGTAAAAATTCTAATGAAGTAGCATGAGTACATTCAATTTTGCCAATTTTAATTTGGCTGTGATGTTATTGGAATGCAGACATTGTATATAGCAAAAGACAAAGGAAGTGAAATGCAATTGAATGCACGCTTGGCCATTAGCTACAAAATTTCTTCATGGAAAATATTTCAATGTAGCATGGTACAAAAGATTTGATTTTTTGATAATGGAAGTGCATGAAATCTCCAAAACATATATATATATATATATATATATATATATATATATATATATATATATATATATATATATAT
>ML785220.1:469348-481791 GCA_009831015.1 Picea engelmannii | reverse complement strand
TATGCCTTGCCAATACCAATACCAATATCATTTCCAATATCATTGCATACCAATACAACCAATACCATTTCATACCAATACCATCGCATACCAATACCAATACCAATACCATACCAATACCATACCATACCATACCAATACCATACTAATACAACACCATACCATACTTTACCAATAACATACCAATACCAATACCAATACCAATACCATACCATTGCATACCAATAACAATACCAATACCAATACCATCCCAATACCATACCATTGCATACCAATACCAATACCATTGCACGACAATGGTATGCATTGGGAATGATATGCCTACCAATACCATACCATAACCAATACCAATATCCATTTCCAATACCCTTATGCCTTGCCAATACCAACACCAATACCATTGCATACCAATACGGCCTATACCATTGCATAACAATACCAATACGAATACCATACCATACCAATACCAATACCAATACCATACCAATACCATACCAATACCATACTAATACAATACCATACCATACCAATAACATACTAATACCAATACCAATACCAATACCATACCATTGCATACCAATAACAATACCAATACCATACGAATACCATACCATTGCATACCAATACCAATACCATTGAATGGCAATGGTATGCATTGGCAATGATATGCATACCAATACAATACCAATATCAATACCATACCAATATCGATACCATACTATACCATACCAATACCAAGACCAATACGATACCATACCAATACCAATACCATACAAATACCAATACCATACCATACAATTCCATACCAATACCAATACCATACCAATACCAATACCAATACCAATACCATTGCATACCAATACCATTTCCACCAATAACATTGCATACCATTGCCACCAATAACATTGCATACCATTTCATGGCAATGGTATGCATTGGCAATGATATGCATACCAATACCATATCAATATCAATACCATACCATACCATACAAATACCAATACCAATACCACTGGCAATGATATGCATTGGCAATGGTATGCATTGGCAATGATATGCATACCAATACCATACCAATACCAATACCATTCCATACCATACCAATACCATACCAATATAATACCATACCAATACCAATGCCAATACCAATACCATACCATTGCATACTAATACCAATACCATTGCATGGAAATGGTATCCATTGACAATGATATGCATACCAATACCATACCAATATGAGACCAATACCAATACCAATGCCATACCATACCAATATCAATACCATTGCATGGCAATGGTATGCATTGGCAATGATATGCATACCAATACCATACCATATTAATACCATACCAACACCAATACCATACCAATACCAATACCAATATGCATTACCAATACCTATACCATACCATACCAATACCAATACCGATACCATACCATACCAATACCGATACCATTGCATACCATTGCATGACAATGGTATGCATTGGCAATTATATGCATACCAGTACCATACCAATACCAATACCAATACCATACCATACCATACCAATACCAATACCATACCAATACTATACCATACCAATACCAATATGCATTGCCAATACCAATACCAATACTATACCATACCAATACCATATCAATACCAATATGCATTGCCAATACCAATACCAATACCAATACTATACCATACCAATACCATACCAATACCAATATGCATTGCCAATACCAATACCAATACCAATATGCATTGCCAATACCTATACCAATACCAATACCAATATGCATTACCAATACCAATACCAATATGCATTGCCAATACCAATACCAATACCAATATGCATTGCCAATACCAATACCAATACCAATACCAAATACCAATACTATACCATACCAATACCATATCAATACCAATATGCATTGCCAATACCAATACCAATACCAATACTATACCATACCAATACCATACCAATACCAATATGCATTGCCAATACCAATACCAATACCAATATGCATTGCCAATACCTATACCAATACCAATACCAATATGCATTACCAATACCAATACCAATATGCATTGCCAATACCAATACCAATACCAATATGCATTGCCAATACCAATACCAATACCAATACCAAATACCAATACTATACCATACCAATACCATATCAATACCAATATGCATTGCCAATACCAATACCAATACCAATACTATACCATACCAATACCATACCAATACCAATATGCATTGCCAATACCAATACCAATACCAATATGCATTGCCAATACCTATACCAATACCAATACCAATATGCATTACCAATACCAATACCAATATGCATTGCCAATACCAATACCAATACCAATATGCATTGCCAATACCAATACCAATACCAATACCAAATACCAATACTATACCATACCAATACCATATCAATACCAATATGCATTGCCAATACCAATACCAATACCAATACTATACCATACCAATACCATACCAATACCAATATGCATTGCCAATACCAATACCAATACCAATATGCATTGCCAATACCTATACCAATACCAATACCAATATGCATTACCAATACCAATACTAATATGCATTGACAATACCCTTATGCCTTGCCAATACCAATACAATTGCATACTAATACCAATACCAATACCATTGCATACCAATACCATACCATACCATACCATACCATACCAATACCTATACCATACCAATACCAATACCATACCATACCATGCCATACCAATACCAATACCAATCCCATACCATACCAATACCAATACCATACCAATACCATTCCATTTCAAAGGGTTGTCTAAAAACTTATAACAACAACACATTGATAGTGGTGACAGTAGTAAACTACTCTAGAAAAGGTACTTCTTAAAGGCAATAACATATACAATTTTGGCATCAAATGATGGTAACTTACCTAGTACAATTTTCTTGGCAGTTCTCTTGTTAATGTAGGTTGTTAGGGCTGTAAACAGTGACTGTAAAAGTAATGATAACAGCAACAACTTCAGAAATCCACTTAGAATAAAAACAATAAGTAGTTCAAGGCCTTAGGGTGGTAGTGCCTAGGCTTGTGCAAATTCTGGGTTAGTCTAGTTAGTTAGTAGGCTTGTTAGGGATGCAAAACAAGGGTTGTAGCAACATCAATCTTTAAGAGTTAGCAGTCTAGGCTAGGTCAGTGATTAGGTTAGATTAGTAGGGTATCAAGTAGAAGAAGAAGTTTGGAGTTTTGTCAAGGAGATGAGGTGAGAAACTAGTGCCTTCTTGGGTGATGGAGTCAATCTAGCGGCTGTCTCTTTTAGGGCTATAAACAAATGATAATACTCAAATCCAAGAGGAATGAGTCTAGGAAGAGTAGCTCCTTAAGTCTCCCTAGATCCTCAAGCTTGGAGAAGGAGAGCTCAACTAGGTCCTAGTGTCTCCTTCTTCTTGGGTGTTTTAGGATTCAAAATACTTAGCAACAATAATTGATAATAGTTCCAAGGTGCTAGCACTTTAGGGCCTTGGAACTTAGACAATTACTAGAACAATCTTATGAAGCTTAGCAAATAAAAAGTGAAGAATTATCACCTTAAGTCCTTCACTTCTAGCATTCATTAGGAATGCAATTTCATAATATTATATGAGAAAATAAAACCATACAATTTACCATTCAACTAGATGACAAAAATGCAGATTTTACTTACTTGCACCAAGAATAATTGTGCAAAAGAAGACTAGATTTCCAAAACACTTCACAAGATTTGATCCAAGTTGCAAAAATGTGCCTATAAGAGAGTAGCGCCTCACTATTTCAACCAAGTATGCCCAACTAGGGCGCTAATTTCAGACCTACTTGTCTCCAATGACAAGCTATGATGAAAATGAATGTCACTTTTTGTTTATTTATACAAAATTTACCCTAAAATTAACTTTAGTTCAAAATTACAGGGTTGACCTAATCAATTTTCTCTTTTAATTCAATTTTACAAAAATACATCCATAAAACCCTAGTAGGGTGACTAATGCCCTTTCTAGGGTGACGTTGAGCTCCAAGGTAGGACGTCTAGCCCTAAAAAGTGGAATGTTTGGCCTTCTAGGACCATAAAATGCCACCAACTGCCAACATTTTGCCAAGTGTCCTTTTCTTCACCAGAAAATAATCTCCATGAAACCCTAGCCTCAAATGATGATGTCATGGGCCAAGCAGGTGGTCTCTAGGCCTTCTAAGGCCATTGTCCAAGTGAAGAGAGGTGGAACTCATCTGTCTATGTCTGCCAAAGTGCCTTCAAAGGCAACAAATTCCTTCTTCAATGTGCAAATCAATCACCCCTGTCATGCCCCAGGCTTGGGGCTTCAACATCCATCCATGGGCTTTAGGCTCTCATGAAGGTCCAAACTGGTCATCTCTTCATGAATATATGTCCACCAGGCAAAGTCCTGTAGAGACAAAAAGTACGCCCTCCAGGGGTCCAAAAGTCACAAGGATCCACCCAATAGCAACTCTTCAAAGATCCACCCAGTAGAAATCCATCCTAAAAGGAAATCAACTTACTAAGGCACTTTGTCACCATTCCAGGTTTAAACAAGGAAAAGAGCATAATTTCCAAGAAAACGGGAAATAACGAAATGCTTAATGAAGCATGTTCAAGAGCCTTAAATATTGGAGTGATACATACCATGATACCCAGACTCATTGCCTCATGGAGAAAGACCCATTACCACTTTAGGACCAAGCTACAGTGATGAATATTGTTGATGGTATATGGACTGCACTAAAGAAAAGAGGGGCCCTCCCAGGCTAGGCTTAAGTCGTCTGACTCTTGGCACTCCATGTATGGAACCCGTGGGCCTAGAGACATGATCTCCTTAGTTACCCCTAGGCTAGGGGGTAACACATACCAATACCATACCAATTCCAATACCAATACCATACCATACCATACCATACCAATACCATTGGCAATGGTATGCATTGGAAATGACATGCATACCAATACCATAACATACCATACCAATACCAATACCAATACCATACCATACCATACCAATACCAATACCAATACCATACCATACCAATACCATTTCCAATAACAATAATAATACCATACTAATACCATACCATTGCATACCAATACAAATACCATTGCATACCATTGGATGGCAATGATATGCATACCAATACCATACCAATACATACCATTGCATACCAATACCAATACCATATGAATACCATACCATTGCATACCAATACCATTGCATGGAAATGGTATGCATTGGCAATGATATGCATACCAATACCAATACCAATACCATACCAATACCATTGGCAATGATATGCATACTAATACCATAGCAATACCAATACCATACCATACCATACCATACCAATACCATTGCCAATACCAATACCAATACCAATACCATACCAATACCATACCATTGCATTGGAATGGTATGCATTGCCAATGATATGCATACCAATACCATTGCCAATACCATACCATACCATACCAATAAATTTGCCAATACCAATACCAATACCATACCATTGCATACCAATACCACTGCATACCAATATCAATACCATTGCATACCACAATGGTATGCATACCAATACCATACCAATACAATACCATACCATACTAATACCAATATCAATACCATACCAATACCAATACCAATACCATAGCCAAAAATGCCCGACAGAGCGTTCTTGAAAATCGACCTCATATTCAAAAATTGCACCATGCCTCATTGACCAAAACCCTAGTGTCGGAGATACTCCAACAAATGTTTTTTTGGTCGATGAAATGATAGCGTAGGGGCCCCACTAGCTGAAAACCGATGCTCTTAATCCAATGCAACTGACGGTTTGTGCATCTGAGTCTCCTTCTGAGTTTTATCACGAGTTGCAACTCGCCTCCTCAAGCCATTTAGGGACATATGGTCAATTTGGTCCAGGGGCATAAAATCCAAACCGAGTAGCATAACAGACTTCCGTAAGCTCCCGCAAGTCTGTTTGGCCAAGGCCCACACGACTACACTAGCCAAAAAGACCTGACACAGTGTTCTTGAAAATTGACCTCCTCTTCAGAAATTACACTATGCCTCATTGACAAAAACCATAATGTTGGAGATACTCCAACAAATGGTTTTCCAGTTGACAAAATGATAGCGTAGGAGCCCCAATAGCTGAAACCCGGTGCTCCGTATCCAATGCAACTGACGGTTCGTGCTTCCAAGTCCTGGTTTGAGTTTTATCGATAGTTGCAACTCGCCTCCTCAATCCATTCAAGGACATGTGGCCAATTTGGTCCAGGGGCATAAAATCCAAGCCGAGAAGCATAACGAAGTTCCATAAGCTCCCGCAAGTCTGTTTGGCCAAGGATCATGTGACTACACTAGCAAAAAATGCTCAAAAAAGTGTTCTTGAAAATTGACCTCATCTTCAGAAATTGCACTATGCCTTATTGACCAAAACCCTAGTGCCGAAGATACTCCAACAAATGGTTTTTCGGTCGATGGAATGATAGCATAGGGGCCCCACTAGCTAAAACAAGGTGCTCTTAATCCAATGCAACTGACAGTTCATGCATCTGAGTCCCAGTTTGAGTTTTATCGTAAGTTGCAACTCGCCTCCTCAGGCCATTTAGGGACATGTGGTCAATTTGGTCTGGGGGCATAAAATCCAAACCGAGTAGCATAACAAACTTCTGTAAGCTCTCGCAAGTCTGTTCGGCGAAGGCCCACATGACTACACTATCCCAAAATACCCAACACATTGTTCTTGAAAATCAACCTCCTCTTCAAAAATTGCACTATGCCTCATTGACCAAAACCCTAGTGTCGGAGATACTCCAACAAATGGTTTTTCAACCGATAGAATGATAGCGTAGGAGCCCCAATAGTTTAAACTAGGTGCTCTGGATCCAATGCAACTGATGGTTAGTGCATCCAAGTCCGGTTTGAGTTTTATTGATAGTTGCAACTCGCCTCCTCAATCCATTCAAGGACATGTGGCCAATTTGGTCCGGGGGCATAAAATCCAAACCGAGAAACATAACGGAGTTACGTAAGATCCCACAAGTCTGTTTGGATAATGCCCATGCAACTACACTAGCCAAAAATGCTCGACATAGTGTTCTTGAAAATCGACCGCATCTTTAGAAATTGCACTATGCCTCATTGACCAAAACCATAATGTCGGAGATACTCCAACAAATGGTTTTTCGATCGACAGAATGATAACATAGGGGCCCCACTATCAGAAACCCGGTGCTCCAAATCCAATGAAACTGACGGTTCATGCATCTGAGTCCCAGTTTGAGTTTTATCGCGAGTTGCAACTCACCTCCTCAAGCCATTCAGGGACATGTGGCCAATTTGGTCTGGGGGCATAAAATCCAAACAGAGTAGCATAATGGACTTCCGTAAGCTTCCACAAGTCTGTTTAGCAACCTTACACCACTCTACTTCTTTAGACACCTAAATTCATTCTAGTTTTATCGATAGTTTCCAATCGCCTCCTCAAGCCATTCAAGGATATGTGGCCAATTTGTTCGGGGGCATAAAATGAAAACCGTAAGGTCCCAAAAGTCAGTTTGGACAAGGCCCATGAGACTAGACTAACCAAAAATGCCCGACATAGTGTTCTTGAAAATCGACCTCATCTTTAGAAATTGCAATATGCATCATTCACCAAAACCCTAGTGTCGAAGATACTCCAACAAATGGTTTTTCGTTCGATAGAATGATAGCATAGGGGGCCCACTTGTTGAAACTCAGTTCTCTGAATCCAATGCAACTGACGGTTCGTGCATCTGAGTCCCAGTTTGAGTTTTATCGCGAGTTGCAACTCGCCTCCTCAAGCCATTTAGGGACATGTGGTCAATTTGGTTTGGGGGCATAAAATCCAAACCAAGGAACATAATAGAGTTTCGTCATCTCTCGCAAGTCTGTTTTTCCAAGGACCACACAATTACACTAGCCAAAAATGCTCGATAGAGTGTTCTTGAAAATCAACCTCATCTTCAGAAATTGCACTATGCCTCATTGACCAAAACTGTAATGCCGAAGATAGTCCAACAAATGGTTTTTCAGTCGACAAAATGATAGCATAGGTGCCTCACTAGCTGAAACCCGGTGCTCTGAATCCAATACAACTGATGGTTCGTGCATCCGAGTTCTGGTTTGAGTTTTATCGCGAGTTGCAACTCACCTCCTCAAGCCATTCAGGGACATGTGGCCAATTTGGTTTGGGGGCATAAAATCCAAACCGAGCAGCATAAGGATTTTGGTAAGCTCTCACAAGTATATTTAGCCACCTTACACCACTCTACTTCTTTAGCCACCTAAATTCATGCATAAAATCATGTTTCATGGCTACGACCATCTATGATACTCTCTATTGAATTTGTGGTCTTTATTATGTGTGATGCAACTCAAATTTCTTTATATGTTGAGTATGTACCAACATGTCCTCCATCAAAATCAAGGGACCAAAAACCCTTGAGTATGCACTTGTTGACTCACCCTTGAGTCAATTCTGTCTTTTTTCCCCAAATGAAGTGCCCAACTATGGGATAAACATTGAGATAAACATATCCTGGCCCATGAACCGACACCTAATCATGCACTTTACAAGCACATATGATAGGTAAACCGAAGATAGGTTTGACCCACCATAATAAACAATGAACATGTTGTTTATATGTACATATTAGACCTAGTTTGGAGAGTGTAAGTTCCTCAGATTGTTATTTTTGGATTACTGAGAGGGGGCATGAATCAGTAATAGAGCAATCTAATCCTTTTTAACCATAAAATGCGAGTGTTATATCAATGTAGCATTATCATCCAATAGTTGCAGAGTAAATAAACAATGAACAAATGAGCAATCATACACATACACAGTACACCGGTGTTTTTATGTGGAAACCCAAATCGGGAGAAAACCATAGAATGCTTTTTCTTATATGTCTTTAAGAATTACATTCATTGGAAGCACCAACTTCCTTTGTTTTCCAGCTACAATTGGAAGGAGGCTCCAACCCCCTAGTTTCTCAGGCTACAACCTGAGGGAAGCTCTAACTCCCCAATTCTCTGGCTACAACCCCCTATGTTCTCCGGCTACAACCGGAAGGTGGCTACAACCACCTATCCTTTCCCCATCCAACTGCCCTGAAATATAAGTAGAATGATGGAACCACTGTCACACTATCACTATGAGATATACTACTGTAAACCTGTACCAATAAACTTGCACCAAACAACCTGTAGCAACTTGTACCAATAACCTGTGCCAACATGTACCATACATCAACTTGTACCATAAACAAGTGCACCAACCATGCACCAAACCTGTACAAATAACTTGTCACAATAACCTGTCCAAACAACCTATCTCATCAATATTATCGACCAAATCAGATCTACTCACCAAGATCAATCACCAAGACAACTCTCAACCCTATGCACAATATCACCAAGATGTGCATTAACCAAGCATGACACAACAACTCATAATCATCACCAAGATCAATATGTACTTCTAATAATATACTAAGACAAGTATGCTACATCATCCATAAACCATGTGTCAACAATACTACTAACAAGTGCCTCCAACCATGTACCAAGTATGTACCAATCATGCATCAACTACTCATCAACTATGACTGATCAAGATGTACCAACATCATCAACTATACACCTTATGTATGTGCCAACTCATCAACTACTTGTCTCAACCATGTACCCAACATGTAACTCAACCAAAATCCCTCAACAATTTCATCATCCAAATCTGATTTGTAACTCTGTAATAGACCTGGTGTATATGATCACATACTTGCAAACCTTCCTTAACTTTAACAACAAGAGACTAGCATTTTCATCAAACTTTACTTTAGTCTCACATGACTAATTTTGGATTAGTCAACAACCCTAACTTGCAATAATCATAACTATGTACCTGTAATGAATAAAGATCTGAAAATGGTACACAATGTTCTTCAGTTTTTTTTATGCAATTCCTCAAGGTTTCACTACTTGGAACCTCTCAGAAACGGAGTTATTGAAAAAATGGCATACCTTGTTGAATTCTGGCTTATTCTAGAGAGAGAACTTGTAGAGACTTTCCCACACAGAATATTTGTTGTATGGATCTGAAAATGGTACACATAATAATACAAACTGTACTCTAACCAATACAATTATTCTTACTGAATTTGGATCTGCTATGAAGAATTTATGACGTTTTTACCCGAAACACATGTTTTAGACTAGTTTCAGGACTAGCCACAAACCCTATTTTCCACATAGTGTAACTCTGAAAATACAAGGACCCACAAGTTGGAATTTTTATCACAGCTGCTTGGATATGTTTCCTCAACAACCTCCATATTTTGCAGTCTGAATCATTCTAGAAAAAACATTATTGCGAAAATGGTGAGATGACCTGTAAATAACATACCTTAGAAAGCATCATCAAAATAATTTATCCTCCCTTGAATTTCGACCTTATTTACTTCACCTTCCCTCTGAAATTTGACTTAGATATCCTTTGGTTACGTCAGTCACTTGTAGATATTCAATATGCTCAAGTGTAATTAAAATGAGAGACCCTTGCCTCTTATTTATACTTTTATGTAGCTTCCTCAAGGGGTTACCTTCTAACCATCTTAAACCACTTTCCTTATTTTAGGGCTAACTGATCTGGATTATTTTCGGCACGAAATGAGAGCGGAGATATAATAAAGAAATACACAGAGATATCGCGGATATTCAATAATATAACATAAATGTATCGGAGATGCAACCATAAACACAGATATACAGTAACACACGATTTCTATTAATGAAAGAAATGTACAGAGACTGTAAAAATACTGAGTGAAAGACTCGCTAGAATGGCGATAGCTTATCTCTGAGAAGAGATGTGACGGCTATTCGCATTCGCAAGAAGATGATTAAAATGAGGCTCTGAAGGCCTTTTTTACAATAAACGGGAATGCCAAAATTCCTAGACATCCAAAAACCTAACCCTAGGAGATGAAGCGCCAAAAGTCATGTGGGCCCCGTTTGGGTAAGTGAGTACATCAACTTCTCGGGGTCGTAACTTTTGCATATGATCTCCATTTTAGGCGTGTGATAGCTCGTTGGAAAGATCTATCCGAGGCCTACAACGCTCGAGACAAAAAAGCATCATAGATGTAGTTTTGCGAGAGAAACATACCCAAAAAAAACATCATTTAGGGCCTCAAAATGGCCCCAGAAGTTCAGGACCCGAAAAAACTGCTAAAAATAGTAAATTGCCAAAATTGCCAGAAAGCCGTTTTGAGCCATTTGTAAAAGGTGGGTGGCCACCGATATCCACCTGGATCAATCCTCCCTCCTTCGGAAGAAATGGTCTCCATTGCGTTGAGTTTCCGAGGGAGAGGGAAAAGCATTTGTTGAATCTGCATCTTGGTGAGCTGCTTGTCTTGCTAGAGACGTCGCGCTGCTCAGTTTGCGGAAATATGTCATGAACCTGTTGCGGTTGAGGCTGCTCAACAAGTTGAGATACATGAGAGGATGATGTGCAGAAGGAATCTTTGCACTTTGCTGCAGCCTTGTCGACCTGCTTCTGTTGGATAGAAGGTGCTTGGGGCAAGGCTGTAGTGGTTGCAGTGTCCTTTTATTCTCCTTTTGAACAGATTGTGAAGAAGCTGAATTTTGTAGTATGAGATACTACCTTGTGGCACTTTTTAGATGGAACAGTAGTCAAAACTACCTCTGGTATTCTGTAGAGATGACCCCCCAAAGTAACAATGACACTACGGGGTCGAGACTCATAAATAACATGGTGTCTCCACATATATGGTTGGCCCAAGAGAACATCGCAGACATCCAGTGGGGAAACATCACATAATACCTCATCCTTGAAGGGTTGGATGCCGTATGACAATCGACACTGTTGGTTGACACAGAGATCTCTTCCTTGCCGAAGCCACCTGATGTTGTATGGCTGCGGGTGTGGTGTTGTCAACAATCCCAATTGTTTGACGACCTCTGTTGAGATGAGGTTCTTATGGCTTCCGCTATCAACAATAAAATGCAGCGGGGTCCCCTTCACCCACATCTGTGAATGAAAAAGGCGCTCCCCCTCTTCAAGATCTGTTGGTTCTTCTGGTTGAATTACTGCGGTCGCGACAATAGCAGTGGGGTCTGCGTCAATGATCTATCCTTTACCATTATTTTCAGAATCAGATTCTGAATCAGGGTTCAACTCTTTGTCTTTGATCTTGGCCACCAATGACTGTTTTGAGCGACATTCATCGGTGTTGTGCCAAGGGCTTTTGTGGAACTCGCACCATTTTCTGGTGTCCTTCTTTGTCTTCCCGTGACCCTTCTTTTCCTGTGTCTTGGACTGGTTTTCGGGAGACTGTT
>ML785220.1:452878-469298 GCA_009831015.1 Picea engelmannii | reverse complement strand
TCTTTTCTTTGTCGAAAAAATTGTGAACAGAGAAATAACCTTCTAGCAGAGTTAACCATTTTTCTAGGGCTTCTGCATCTATTTGTCCTTCAAATACAGGAATATCAAAGTTAACTTGTACCTTGAAAGGTGAGGTGCCTCCATAGTGTTCGCTTGATGAAGATGCGCCTGATGCTATCGACAGGCGTTGAAGGATGTGGGCAAAATTCTCCATCATTTCGTCCCTCTGTCGCGTGAGAACTTGCTCAAGCAATAGATTGATAGGATCGTCTGCTCTGTTGTTTTTCTTTTCTTCTGCCATTGAGGGTTTATTGGGTGTGTGAGAGCGATTGTCTTCAAGAGAGACAAGCTCAAAACCCAACTTGCTATACTCGGACCTCATCGGGGACATGCACTGAAAAAATGATCAAGAGCAGCCTGCTCTGATACCACTGATCCAGATTATTTTCGGCACGAAATGAGAGCGGAGATATAATAAAGAAATACACAGAGATATCACGGATATTCAATAATATAACAGAAATGTATCGGAGATGCAACCATAAACACATATATACAGTAATGCACGATTTCTATTAATGAAAGAAATGTACAGAGACTGTAAAAATACCGAGTGAAAGAGTTGCTAGAATGGCGACAGCTTATCTCTGAGAAGAGATGTGACGGCTATTTGCATTCGCAAGAAGATGATTACAATGAGGCTCTGAAGGCCTTTTTTACAATAAAAGGGAATGCCAAAATTCCTAGACATCCAAAAACCTAATCCTAGGAGATGAAGCGCCGAAAGTCATGTGGGCCCCGTTTGGGTAAGTGAGTACATCAACTTCTCGGGGTCGTAACTTTTGCATACGATCTCCGTTTTAGGCGTGTGATAGCTCGTTGGAAATATCTATCCGAGGCCTACAATGCTCGAGACAAAATAGCATCGTAGATGAATTGCAAGAGAAACATACCCCAAAAAAACATCGTTTAGGGCCTCAAAATGGCCCCGGAAGTTCAGGACCCAAAAAAACTGCTAAAAATAGTAAATTGCCAAAATTGCCAGAAAGCTGTTTTGAGCCATTTGTAAAAGGTGGGTGGCCACCGATATCCACCTGGATCACTAACCCACTTCTAACCACTTGTCCACTTAGTAATTTCTCCATTAACTTTATTATTTAAATAATTTCTTTTGTATCCACTTTGACTTATAGTACACTCATCACTTCACTTTATTATTTAAATAATTTCTTATTTGCAACCACTTTGACTACTTTGACCTTTTGGGGCTTCTAGATGGCTCATGAGGGTTCTCCAACTTCACATGGCCATAAATCTCTAACCGTGAGGAGTTATGTGATGTTACACATACCACCGAAAATGGCATGACATGTAATATCCATATAGAATAGTATTACCTTCAAATATATTAAAAATCATACCATTATACATCAAATAAACTTGGGTCCATTACCCAAACCTTTGTGTTACTGGAATTCGCTACCGATATTTCTTCAAGGGTTGAAATCAATGACAACCAACCCAATTAATCAATAGTTATTTCCAATGGGAGATACTAAGAGTCTTATTGAGATTTATTCATCATGCATCTTTGTTACTGTTGTTATCTAATTTGAGCACCTAGGGTTGTTAATATTACTACTCACTTTTCTAATGGTGTAGCACAACTACCAGGTGTAACAACATTTCATCCCTACAATATGGTTTCCTAGTTCCTTGATAGATGTCGCAAGATTGAGCATATTATAAGTATTTCATGATGGCTCTCCCATAAAATTCTAAGTAATTTATGATCCATGATGCAACATCAAAGGATGCCATATACCATGAGCTTGTACACATGACCTAGTTATCTAATAGTTGGTCACACAAAAATCCAATTGTTTCTTCGATGTTGTTAAGTACCCTTGTGGCACAACACCTATGGTGAGAAAAATAATTATTTCATTCAAATAATTTGGTACTATGTCATGTCACCAAACATGTGCTAGGTCACATCTTCTCAAAGTTGAGACCCTGTGAGATAAACCCATTGCATTATATCTTGACTACCAAGGACATTTGGCAGGAAGTGCAGACTTGGTGCAATATCAACACCATCACCATCAACACATACATAGATGAATTCTTCCTCTTTATAAAGAAAAAGAAAAGTGAAGACAATGATGAATTCCAAAGGGTTCTCATCATGGTCCATGACCCACTACTCCTCTTGATCATTATTTCACAAAATAAACACAAAGACTCGATGGAATGAAACTCACCAAGTCAACGGTTCCTCAATATGAGTTTCGATTTTCGTTATATTCCCAGTTGCAAGTTGCATCCCAAACCATTTCAAGGAATCTTGGCCAATTCCTCCTCAGGGAATAAAATCCTAACGGAGCAACATTTTTGAGTTCCGTGAGATGCTGGAAGTTTGTTTAGGCATGGAATAGGTGACTACATTATCCATCTACTACCAGCATATGGTTTCATAAATTGGACCCCTTAATCCAAATGTTGCATTGCTTCAAACTGAGCAAAACACTAGTTCTCAAAATCAATGAGTAAATCAACTTCGGAGGCATGGCACTCAGGAGTGAGGGGCGATCTAGCTGAAATCCTATCCTAGTAATCCATCGGAGTTGACAGTTCCTCAATCTGAGTCTTAGTTTTCTTTTTATGCCCTTTTGCAAGTCACATCCCAAACCATTTCAGGGACTCTTGGCCAATTCCTCCTCAGGGCATAAAAACCTAACAAAGCAACATTTTTTTAGTTCCGTGAGATGTTGCAAGATTTTTTAGGCATGGAATAGGTGACCACATTATCAATCCACTCCCAAGGGAAGGTTTCATAAATTGGACCCCTTAATCCAAATGCGACATTGCTTCAAATTGAGCAAAAACCTAGTTCTCGAAATCAATGAGTAAAGCAACTTTTGAGGCATGGCACCCCGGAGTGAGGGGTGATCTAGCTAAAATATTATTCCAGGAACCCAAAGCAGATGATGGTTCCTCAATCTGAGTCTTGTTTTTCATGATATGTCTAGTTGCAAGTCGCATCCCAAACCATTTCAGGGACTCTTGGCCAATTCCTCCTTAGGGCATAAAAACCTAACGGAGCAACATTTTTGAGTTTCATGAGATGCTACAAGATTGTTTAGGCATGGACCAAGTGACCACATTATCCATCCGCTCCTAAGGGATAGTTTCATAAATTGGACCGCTTAATCCAAATGCTGCATTTCTTCAAATTGAGCAAAACACTAGTTCTCGAAATAAATGAGTAAAGCAACTTCCAGGCATGGCACCTGAGAGTGAGGGGTGCTCTAGCTGAAATATTATCTTAGGAATCCAACAGATTTGACAGTTCCTCAATTCGAGTCTCGGTTTTCGTTCTATTCCTAGTTGCAAGTCGCATTCCAAACCATTTTAGGGACTCTTGGCCAATTCCTCCTCAAGGCATAAAAACCTAACGGGGCAATATTTTTGAGTTTCGTGAGATGCTAAAAGATTTTTTAGGCATGGAATATGTAACCACATTCTCCATCCACTCCTGAGGCATGGTTTCATAAATTGGATCCCTAAATCCAAATGTTGCATTGCTTCTTATTGAGCAAAAACCTAGTTCTCAAAATAGATGAAAAAACAACTTTCGAGGAATTTGACCTGACAGTGAGGGATGCTCTAACTGAAATCCTATCCCAGTAATCCCTGTCTCGATTTTCATTATATGCCTAGTTGCAATTCACATCCCAAGCCATTTCAGGGACTCTTGGCCAATTCCTCCTCAGGGCATAAAAGCCTAACGAAACAACATTTTTGATTTCCGTGAGATGTTGCAAGCTAGTTTAGGAATGGAATAGGTGATCACATTGTCCATCTGCTCCCGAGGCATGGTTTCATAAGTTGGACCCCTAAATCCAAATGTTGCATTGCTTCTTACTGAGCAAAACCCTAGTTCTCAAAATCAATGAAAAAACAACTTCTGAGGCATTGGACCCGGGAGTGGGGAGTGCTCTAGCTAAAATCCTATGCCAGGAATCGAAAGGAGACGACGGTTCCTCAATCCGAGTCTCTGTTTTTGCTATATGCCTAGTTGCAAGTCTCATCCCAAACCATTTCAGGGACTCTTGGCCAATTCCTCCTCAGGGCATAAAAAACTAACGGAGCAACATTTTTTAGTTCCTTGAGATGTTGTAAGCGTGTTTAGGCATGGACTAGGTGACCACATTATCCATCCTCTCCCTAGGAACAGTTTCATAAATTGGACCTCTTAATCTAAATGTTGCATTGATTCAAACTGAGAAAAACACTAGTTCTCAAAATCAATGAGTAAAGAAACTTCTGAGGCATGGAACCCAAGAGTGAGGGTTCCTATAGATGAAATTCTATCCTAGTAGTCCATCGAAGTCGACGATTCCTCAATCTAAGTCTCGATTTTTGTTTTATGTCCAGTTGCAAGTCGCATCCCAAACCATTTCGGGGACTCTTGGTCAATTCCTCCATAGGGCATAAAAACACAATGGAGCAACGTTTTTCAGTTCCGTGAGATGCTGGAAGCTTGTTTAGGAATGGACTAGGTGACCACATTTTCTATCAACTCCCGAGACATGGTTTCATAAATTAGACCCCTAAATCCAAATTTTGCATTTCTTCTTATTGAGCAAAACCCTAGTTCTCCAAATCGATGAAAAATCAACTTCTGAGGCATGGGACTTGGGAGTGAGGGGTTATCTAGCTAAAATCCTATCCCAGGAATCCAACGAAGATGACGGTTCCTCCATCGGAGTCTCGTATTTCATTATATGTCGAGTTGCAAGTCGCATCCCAAACCATTTTGAGGACTCTTGGCCAATTCCTCCTCAAGGCATAAAAACCTAATGGAGCATCATTTTTGAGTTCCATGAGATTATGAAAGCTTGCTTATGCATGGAATAGGTGACCACATTATCCATCCACTCTCGAGGGATGGTTTCATAAATTGTACCCCTTAATCCAAATACTGCATTGCTTCAAATTGAGCAAAAACACTAGCTCTCAAAATCAATGATTAAAGCAACTTCCGAGGCATGGCACCTATGAGTGAGGGGTTCTATAGTGAAATAATATCCTAGTAATCCATCAGAGTTGAAGATTCCTCAATCTAAGTCTCACTTTTCATTTAATTCCTTGTTGTAAGTCGCATCCCAAACCATTTCAGGGACTCTTGGCCAATTCCTCCTCAAGGCATAAAAACCTAACGTAGCAACATTTTTGAGTTCCGTGAGATGCTGCAAACTTGTTTAGGCATGGAATAGGTGACCACATTTTCCATCCAATCCCAAGGCATGGTTTCATAAATTGGAACCCTAAATCCAAATGTTGCATTGCTTCTTATTGAACAAATTCCTAGTTCTCAAAATCGATGAAAATAACAACTTTCGAGGCATTGGACCCGGAAGTGAGGGGTTCTTTAGTTGAAATCCTATGCCAGGAATCCAACGAAGATGAATATTCCTCAATCTGAGTCTCGGTTTTCATATATGCGTAGTTGCAAGTCGCATCCCAAACCATTTCATGGACTCTTGGCCAAATCCTCCTCAGGGCATGAAACCGAACATAGCAACATTTTTGAGTTTTGTGAGATGCTGCAAGCTTGTTTAGGCATAGACTAGGTGACCACATTTTCCATATGCTCCTGAGGGACGGTTTCATAACTTGTACCCCTTAATCCAAATGCTGCACTGCTTCAAACTGAGAAAAACAATAGTTCTCAAAATCAATAAGTAAAGAAAATTATGAGGCATGGCACCCGGGCATGAGGGGTAATTTAGTTGAAATCCTATCCCAGTAATCCATCAGAGTCAATGGTTCCTCAATTCGAGTCTTGATTTTCATTTTATGCCCAATTGCAAGTTGCATCCCAAACCATTTCAGGGACTCTTGGCCAATTCCTCCTCAGGGCATAAAAACCTAACAAAGCAACATTTTTGAGTTTCGTGAGATGGTGCAAGCTTGTTTAGGCATGGAATAGGTGAAAACATTGTCCATCCGCTCTCGAGGCATGGTTTCATAACTTGGAACCCTAAATCAAAATGTTGCATTGCTTCTTATTGAGAAAAACCCTATTTCTCAAAATCAATGAAAAAAGCAACTTTTGAGGCATTGGACCTAGGAGTGAGGGGTGCTCTAGCTGAAATCCTATGCCAGGAATCCAATGGAGACATTAGTTCCTCAATTAGAGTCTTGGTTTTCATTATATACCCAGTTGCAAGTCCCATCCCAAACCATTTCGAGGACTCTCGACCAATTCCTCCTCAGGGCATAAAAACCTAACAGAGCAACATTTTGGAGTTACGTGAGATGTTGCAAGCTTCTTCAGGCATGGACTAGGTGACCAAATTTTACATCCACTCCTGAGGCATGGTTTCATAAATTGGACCCCTAAATCCAAATGTTGCTTTGCCTCTTACTGAGCAAAAATCTAGTTCTCAAAATCGTTGAAAAAACAAATTTAGAGGCATGGGACCTTTGAGTGAGGGGTGATCTAGCTGAAAGCCTATGCCATGAATCCAATGGAGACGATGGTTCCTCAATCTGAGTCTCAATTTTCCTTATATGCCATGTTTCAAGTTGCATCTCAAGCCATTTCGGGAACTCTTAGTCATTTCTTCCTCATGGACTAAAAACCTAACAGAGTAGCATTTTTGTGTTTCGTGAGATGCTGCAAGCTTGTTTAAGAATGGAATAGGTGGCCACATTATCGATCCGATCTTGAGGGATGGTTTTATAAATTGAACCCCTTAATCCAAATGCTGCATTGCTTCAAACTGAGCAAAACATTAATTCTCGAAATCAATGAGTAAATAAACTTTCGTGGCATGGAACCCGAGAGTGAGGGGTGATCTAGGTGAAATCCTATCCTTGTAATCCATTGGATTCAACGGTTTCTCAATCCGAGTCTCGGTTTTCTTTTTATGCCCAGTTTCAAGTCACATCCCAAACCATTTCAGGGACTCTTGGCCAATTCCTCCTAAGGGCATAAAAACCTAACAAAGCAAAATTTTTGAGTTCCGTGAGATGCTGCAAGATTTTTTAAGCACGGACTAGGTGACCACATTGTCCATCCTCTCCTGAGACATGGTTTCTTAAACTATACCCCTAAATCCAAATGTTGCATTGCTTCTTACTCAACAAAACCCTAGTTCTCCAAATCAATGAAAAAAACAATATTTGAGGCATGGGACCCGGGAGTGAGGGTTCTCTAGGTGAAATCCTATCCCAAGAATCCAACGGAGATGAGGGTTCCTCAATATGAGTCTCAGTTTTTGTTATATGTCGAGTTGCAAGTCGCATCCCAAACCATTTCGGGGACTCTTGGCCAATTCCTCCTCAGGGCATAAAAACCTAACAGAGCAACATTTTTGAGTTCTGTGAGATGCTGTAAGTTGGTTTAGGCATGGAATAGGTGACCAAATTATCCATATTCTTCTGAGGGATGGTTTCATAAATTGGACCCCTTAATCCAAATGCTACATTGCTTCAAACTGAGAAAAACACTAGTTCTCGAAATCAATGAGTAAAGAAAATTCTGAGGCATGGAACCCAAGAGTGAGGGGTTTTCTATCTGAAATCCTATCCTATTAATAAATCAAAGTCGACATTTCCTCAATTTGAGTCTCATTTTTCATTTTATGCCCAGTTGCAAGTCGTATCCCAAACTATTTCAGGGATTCTTGGCCAATTCCTCCTCACGGCATAAAAACCTAATGGATAAATTTTTTTGAGTTCCGTGAGATGCTGCAAATTATTTTAGGCATGGAATAGGTGGACACATTTTCCATCCGCTCCTGAGGCATGGTTTCATAAATTAGACCCCTAAATCCAAATGTTGCATTGCTTCTTACTAAGCAAAACCCTAGTTCTCCAAATCGATGAAAAAAAAAAATTTTGAGGCATGGGACCCAAGAGCGAGGGGTGATCTAGCTAAAATCCTATCCCAAGAATACAACGGAGACAATGGTTCCTCAATATGAGTCTTAGTTTTCATTATATGTCAAGTTGGAAGTCGCATCCCAAACCATTTCAGGGACTCTTGGCCAATTCCTCCTCAGGGCATAAAAACCTAACGAAGCAACATTTTTGAGTTTCATGAGATGCTGCAAGATTTTTTAGGCATGGAATAGGTGACCACATTATCCATCCATTTCCGAGGGATGGTTTCATAAATTGGACCCCTTAATCCAAATGTTGCATTGCTTCAAACTGAGCAAAACACTAGTTGTCAAAATCAATGAGTAAAGCCACTTTCGAGGCATTTGAACTCAGGAGTGAGGGGTGCTCTAGATACAATCCTATCATAGTAATCCATCAGATTCAACGGTTCTTCAATCTGAGTCTCGGTTTTCGTTCTATACCTAGTTGCAAGTCGTATCCCAAACCATTTCAGGGACTCTTGGCCAATTCCTCCTCAGGGCATAAAAACCTAATGTAGCATCATTTTTGAGTTCTACGAGATGATACAAGCTTGTTTAGGCATGGAATAGGTGACCACATTGTCCATCTGCTCCTGAGGCATGGTTTCATAAATTGGACCCCTAAATCCAATTGTTGCATTTCTTCTTTTGAGCAAAACCCTAGTTCTCAAAATCGATGAAAACAACAACTTTCGAGGCATTGGATTCGGGAGTGAGGGGTGCTCTAGCTGAAATCCTATGCCAGGAATCCAACGGAGACGACGGTTCCTCAATCTGAGTCTCGGTTTTAATTATATTCCCAGTTGCAAGTCACATCCCAAACCATTTAAGGGACTCTTGACCAATTCCTCCTCAGGGCATAAAAACCCAACAGAGTAGCATTTTTTAGTTCCGTGAGATGATGAAAGCTTGTTTAGGCATAGAATAGGAGACCAAATTGTCCATCCACTCCCGAGGGATGGTTTCATAAATTTTAACCCTTAATCCAAATGTTGCATTGCTTCAAACTGAGCAAAACACTAGTTCTCAAAATCAATAAGTAAAGCAAATTACAAGGCATGGAACCTGGGAGTGAGGGGTGCTCTAGCTGAAATGCTATCGTAGTAATCCATTGGAGTCGATGGTTCCTCAATTCGAGTCTCGATTTTAATTTTATGCCCAGTTGGAAGTCGCATCCCAAACCATTTCACTGACTCTTGGCCAATTCCTCCTCAGGGAATAAAAACCTAGCAGAGCAACATTTTTGAGTTCCGTGAGATGCTGCAAGATTTTTTAGGCATGCACTAGGTGACCACATTGTCCATCCTCTCCCGAGGCATGGTTTCATAAATTGGACCCCTAAATCCAAATGTTGCATTGCAACTTACTGAGCAAAACCCTTGCTCTCAAAATCAATGAAATAAAAAACTTCTGAGGCATTGGACCTGGGAGTGAGGGGTGCTCTAGCTGAAATCCTATGCCAAGAATCCAATGGAGATGATGGTTCCTCAATTCAAGTCTTGGTTTTCGTTATATTCCTAGTTGCAAGTTGCATCCCAAACCATTTCGGGGACTCTTGGCCAATTCCTCCTTAGGGCATAAAAACCTAATGGAGAAACATTTTTGAGTTACGTGAGATGATGCAAGCTTGTTTAGGCATGGAATAGGTGATCACATTTTCCATCCACTCCCGAGGCATGGTTTCATAAGTTAGACCCCTAATTCCAAATGTTGCATTGCTTCTTACTAAGAAAAACCCTAGTTCTCCAAATCGATGAAAAAACAACCTCTGAGGCATGGGACCTGAGAGTGAGGGGTGATCTAGCTGAAATACTATCCCAGGAATCCAACAAAGATGATAGTTCCTCAATCCAAGTCTCGGTTCTCATTATATGTCAAGTTGCAAGTCGCATCCCAAACCATTTCGGGGACTCTTGACCAATTCCTCCTCAGGGCATAAAAACCTAACATAGCAACATTTTTTAGTTCCGTGAGATGCTGCAAGCTTGTTTAGGAATGGAATAGGTGACTACATTATCCATCTTCTCTCGAGGGATGGTTTCATAAATTGGACCCCTTAATCCAAATGTTGCATTGATTCAAACTGAGCAAAACACTAGCTCTCAAAATCAATGAGTAAAGCAACTTCTGAGGCATGGCACTTGAGAGTGAGGGGTGCTCTAGCTGAAATACTATCCCAGTAATCCATCAGTTTCGTCGGTTCCTCAATCCGAGTCTCGGTTTTCATTTTATGCCCAGTTGCAAGTCGCATCCCAAACCATTTCAGGGATTCTTGGCCAATTTCTCCTCACCGACATAAAAACCTAACATAGCTTCATTTTTGAGTTTCGTGAGATGGTGCAAGCTTGTTTAGGCATGGACTAGGTGACCACATTGTCCATATTATCCTTAGGCATGGTTTAATAAATTGGACCCCTAAATCCAAATGTTGCATTACTTCTTATTGAGCAAAACCCTGGTTCTCAAAATCGATGAAAAAAACAACTTCCGAGGCATTGGACCTGGGAGTGAGGGGTGCTCTAGCTGAAATCCTATGCCATCAATCCAATGGAGATGAAGATTCCTCAATCCGAGTCTTATTTTTTTGTTTTATGCCCAGTTGCAAGTCGCATCCCAAACCATTTCGGGGACTCTTGGCCAATTCCTCCTCAGGGCATAAAAACCTAACGGAGCAACATTTTTGAGTTTCGTGAGATACTGCAAGATTGTTTAGGCCTGGAATAGGTGACCACATTGTCTATCCTCTCTCGAGGCATGATTTTATAAATTGGACCCCTAAATCCAAATGTTGATTTGCTTCTTACTAAGCAAAACCCTAGTTCTCAAAATTGATGAAAAAAGAAACTTCCGAGGCATGGGACCCAGAAGTGAGGGGTGATCTAGATGAAATCCTATGCTAGGAATCCAATGGAGATGACAGTTCCTCAATCTGAGTCTCTATTTTTGTTATATTCCCAGTTTCAAGTCGCATCCCAAACCATTTTGGGGACTCTTGGCCAATTCCTCCTTAGGGCATAAAAACCTAACGAAGCAACGTTTTTGAGTTTCATGAGATGATGCAAGTTTTTTTAGGCATGGAATACGTGACCACATTATCCATCCTCTTTCGAGCGAAGGTTTCATAAATTGGACCCTTTAATCCAAATGTTGCATTACTTCAAACTGAGCAAAACACTAGTTCTCGAAATCAATGAGTAAAGAAACTTCTGAGGCATGACACCCGGGAGTAAGGGGTGCTCTATCTATAAGGCATGCAAAGGCAACACATGAAATATCATGGCAAGGCAATGCATGATATGGAAAGGCATGTTATGGAAAGACAAGGCATGGCAAGTGAATGCAAGGCATGGTATGGAGGGGCATGGCATGGAAATATATACCATACGATAGCAAGGCATGGCATGTCAAGGCATGGCATGGCATGACATGACAATGCATGGTAAGGCAAGGCATGCAAAGGCAAGGCATGACATGGCATGGCAAGGTAAGGAATGCAAAGGCAAGACATGGCATGGAATGGTAAGTCAAGGCAATGCATGGCATGGCAAGGCAAGGCAAGGCAAGGCAATGAAATTTATGGCATGACATGGCATGGCATAGAAAGGTAGGGCATGATATGGAAAGGCATGGTATGGAAAGACAAGGAATGGGAAGTGAATGCAAGGCATGGTATGGAGAGGCATGGAAAGGAAAGGCATACCATACGATAGAAAGGAATGGCATGGCATGGCATGGAACGACAAGGCATGGCATGGCATGGAAAGGGAAGGCATGGCATGGCATGGCAAGGAAAGACAATGCATAGCATGACAAGGGAAGGAAATGCATGGCATGACAAGGCAAGGGATGACATGACAAGACATGCAAAGGCAAGGCATGACATGGCATGGCATGGCGAGGAAAGACATGGAAGGGAAAGGAATGGCATGGCATGGAATGGTAAGGCAAGGAAATGCATGGCAAGGAAAGACAATGTAAGGCATGGCATTGCAAGGCATGAAAAGGCAAGGCATGGAAAGGCATGGAATGACAAGGCATGACATGGCATGGCATGGCATGGCAAGGCAAGGCAAGGAAATACACCTTGACACCTTTTATTACATTTTTGTCATAATTTTAAACCCTTTAGGGCTTGATGTATTGAATTTTTTCTTTGGAAGGATTGACATTTAGATGTGGTCTAGTTGAATGAGTATCGAGAGCATCTTTAAAAATACCTATAAACTAGTTAATTCTCAAAGGACCTTTGAAGCATATTACAGTGGGCCAAAATGTCCTAGAAAAATATTCATTTATGAAATATAAGAGAAGAAGATATATAGACAAATTAACTCTCAAAGGATTTTTATAGGAAAACATAATCATATATAGCACAAAATGGAGAGGGTTGGCACTTACAGTTATGTAATAGAATTTACAGTTGATAGTTAAAATGTATAACATTTTTTTTTTACGATCTTTACTAACGTTTATTGGAATTGTTGCATGTTTTACATCATTGGAATGACTTCTTATTTGTAACTTATTTGAAATTTGATTATTGTATGTGCACTTTGATATGATGTAATATGATTATGGTTTCGTTTCATATGTTGTAATATTAGAAATATAACACAAAAATTACATATTGCATGAAATAAATAATAAATTTTCATTTTGAATGTTCTTTTTTACAGAACACAGGTCTTCCAGAAGATCCAGTTGATCCTCATGAGATAGATCCAGATTATAATGGGTCTGATACATACATGGGAGATGATGATGATGAGGCAGATGAAGAAGACACTGTGAATGGAAATGATGATGACCACATTGATGGTGATCAAGATAATGATGATGACCTAGTTGCTGGTAGTATCCAGTGACATTGATCATATGGACTCCATCATGGATCATTGCTGATATATCGTTATGATGCCTATTTTCATGTTTACTATCATATGTATCATTTTCACCTGCAATACCATATTATTGAGTTTTATCATTTTGAGTTATATGATTTGGACATATATCATCTTAACTTACATCGACTGTTGGCCATGTATCATTCTAACATGTTATTGATCTACTGTTATATTTGATTTTCACTTGTTGTAGTTATATATGATGATGATCTTATCAGTATTAAAGATATAAGTTGTTTGACATGATACTTATCTAATATTGATATATTTGACTAGTTTTACTTATAGATGATGATCATGTTATAATCATTATCTTGTTATTATATATATATATATTGTATGTTGTATATTTTATTTAGATGGAGATTTAATAAGTATAATGATGTTGTTAGTTTGTATGGATGTCCAATTCCCTAAAAATTCTTTATAAAAGCTATCATATAAAATACTTCAAATGCAATATGACTTACTATATAATAATATAAGTTTTTTAAGATGCATGATATATTTAACTAATTAAATTGAAATAAAAAAATTAAATTACTAAATGGAAGTTAAAAAGGACACAACATGAGTTGTTAAAATGGAAGCAAAATGTGGCTCTAAAATGGGAGTAAAACTCGACATTAAATTTGAAGCCATACTTGGAGCTATTTTTGGATCTAAGTAAGAAGCTAAATTGATTTCTTAACAAGAAGCAAAACTAGATGCTAATTAAGAAGCAAATCCAAACACTAGAAGGAAGCAAACCCTGGACCTAAAAACGAAGCAAAACCAAACGCTAAAAAGGGAGCAAACCTTGGAACTAATAGGAAGAAAACCTTGGAACTAAAAGGAAGCAAACCATGGAGCTAACAAGGAAGAAATTTTGGAAGCAAAAAAAGATGCAATAATGGAAGCACATCTTGGCGTTAATTTGGAAGCCAAACTAGAAGCTATTTCAATGATACACTAGAAGCAAAACATGAAGCATGATTGGGAGCTAAAATAGATGCCACAACTGGAGCTAAAATAGGTGCTAAACCATGAGCTAAATTAGTTTCCACACTTGGAGCTAAACTAGGTGCTAAACTAGGAGCTAAATTAGGCGCCACACCTGGAGCTGAACTGGGAGCTAAAGAAAGAGCTAAACTAGGAGCTACACATGGAGCTAAACTAGCCCCTAAACCAAGAGCTAAATTAGGCGCCACATCTGGAGCTAAACTAGGAGCTAAACCAAGAGATAAAGTAGGTGCTAAACCAAGAGCTATACTAGGAGCTACACCTGGAGCTAAACTAGGTGCTAAACCGAGAGCTAAACCAGGAGCTAAATTAGGCGCCACACTTGGAGATAAACTAGGCGCTAAACTAGGAGCTAAACCAAGAGCTAAACCAAGAGCTATTTTGGGTGCTATTTAGGGAGCTATATCTCATGTTAGGCGTTAATCTAGGCACTAAATTGAGAGAAAAATTGGGCTCTAAATAATGAGCAAAACCAGGTGCTAAAGCAACTGAAAAACCTAGCGCTAAAGAGGGAGCAAAACCGGGCACTAAAGAGGGAGACAAAACTAGGCGCTAAATCTGGTGCCCAGGTGAACACGTCATTTAGCACCGGGTTTTGCGCCATCCCATTGGCCCAATTCATGCACTCAAATGCACTAAATTATGGCGGTAAAATAGGTGCTAATGGCATGTTTTGTTGTAGTGTTCTCCCCCTCTCAATAAGGCTGTGACCTCAAAGCCAATTTGATATTTTGAAACCATGTACACAAATTTCTTTAGTTCTGAGTTCCAAATCATGCATCATATTCATCAATGAAATCCAAGTTGTCATATTTGAATGGTAATCACTTTAACTTCAATTATTATATGATTATCATCCGCATCATCAATGAAAAAAAGTCAGTTTAATAATATCCAAATCCTTAGCATTCTCGAATCAAAATCACAATATCATTGTCAATTTATCGAATCAAAATTGTCAAAGATTGTGAATAATCCATATCAATTCTAGTCTTTAAAACATTAGTATAGATCCACTTCTAACAAGGTGGAGTAGCTACTCATCCTCTGAGGTGATTCGAAGTGTCGAGAGTCCAAAGGTAAGGATGTTACCATTCTCATTCAGCATGTAAGAAATAATTTCCCTAATGAGATGGTACGTGAGGCATAGCATGATGTTGTTTCACTTATCCTTTTATCATATATCAATCATATGTAATCACCTATTATCAAGTAATCATCCTTCATGTTGTTGAGTTTCCTTAGCATTATTAGTGTACAACCAATATTGTAGGATCGACAATTTGAAATCCCACACCAATATATCTAGATGTCATTACTTTCAAGTCATCAATAGTGTGAAAAAAATCACGTATATTATCAAATGCATTAATTCCCATTGAATCTTTATCTGTGAACACCATCATTAATGAGTGAAGTTGTAGATTGACCAATATTGTCTATATTACTACTTATGTGAAGCATGGTCATTAGGCCACTAATATCATTAGGGAAACTAATAAGTTGTTGTCATGATCAATATCATTAATACCCACACAACACTATCAATTGTTTAATTCTAATGTTGTTGATTCATAGTTAACTCCACCAGATCATCATCAATCTACTTGTGTGTCAACATAATTATCATCATCAATACTCAAATGGATCATACATTATCGATACTATCCGCTTATTGAATTTCATCACGATTTATCTATTTGCTAACATTTCCATATCATCTAGCCATTAAGATCATTATTGACTCAAAAATAATCAGTAATGAGTCATAATATTACTAGATCCCTTATTCATCAAATTAAATCTTCAAGATCAACCATTGTAATTAGACATAATCCATGGCTAACGATCATGCTGAATCATGATATCCATGTCATTATACCTCTTCATTACTCACAGTTATCAAATTATCCATTTCTAAATAGTCTTAGTTCCTCCATATCATGATCATATCAATCATTATCAACAACATCCACAAATCGATTCATCGTCAAATGAAATTATATACCATCAATGATTAGTCGGTTCCCCAAACATTGTTATGTTATCCAATCAATAAAGCAAAATTATTATAGAACCAACCCTTAATTAAAATTCATAGAACATTATCATTGTATTAACATACTACTTAATCAAATTGTCACCTAGATTTATATTTATGCTCATGAACATCAACATATTAGAATTATGGAACACGTGTTATTCTAATTTAGATAATCACCATTTATTTATAGGAGTTATAGGCCCTATTTGTCATAATGAAATTCTGTCAGTATCCCTGATGTCCCCTCCACTGTTGGGTTAACCCTTTCACTCGTCACTGGAAACAACCAATAATAATATATTAATAATATATACTTTTCTCTAATAATGCCCCCCCTCCCACCCATTATTAGAGAAAAGTATATATTAATAATATATACTTTTCTCTAATAATTCCCCCCCTCCCACCCTCTATAGGGTGGGAGAATATATACTTTTCTCTAATAATGCCCCCCCTCCCACCCATTATTAGAGAAAAGTATATATTAATAATATATACTTTTCTCTAATAATGCCGCCCCTCCCACCCTC
>ML785220.1:440455-451636 GCA_009831015.1 Picea engelmannii | reverse complement strand
GGGGGGTGTGGGGCATTATTAGTAACTATATATACTTTTCTCTAATAATGCTCCCCCTCCCACCCTCTATAGAGAGGGTGGGAGGGGGGCCATTATTAGAGAAAAGTATATATAATAATATATACTTTTTTCTAATAATGCTCCCCCCTCCCACCCTTTCTATCACCTCTTATTAATATAAATATATATATTTTTTCTATTTCATTTTAATATTAATTCTTACAATATTTTACTTTAATATTAAATCTTATTTTGAATGAAATTTTTTCAGTTCCTTAAATATAAAAAACTAAATGGTATGTAAAAAAGTATAAGCTAAATAGTAAAAGAGAAATGGAGGTGAGTTTGTACATTGAAATTAAAAGCCTTGTAATATTATGAACACAAACTAATCTTGTAACGTGATGAACATAACCCCTAATAAATGGATCTTAATTTTGAAACGTTTATATGATTAATCCTAATATGTCTAAACCCAACAATTCCTTATATGAAACTCACAATGTCATGCTCATGACTACACCTCACTATCTGAAGAACTTTGTCCCTTGTCACATTGTGACAAACATTTCCCAATGTCGCATTGTGACAAACATCTCCCTACATTGCAATGTGTCGAACATCTCTCGACGTTGCATTTTGACGAACATTTCCCAACACCATAATGTCACGAACATTGACCTATGTCACATTGTGACAAACATTTCCCAACGTCGCATTGTCATAGTCACTTACCGACATTGCAATGTGTCGAACATCTCCCAACATCACATTGTGACAAACATTTTCCAACATCACAATGTGTCATCCATCTCTCGACATCACATTGTGGTGAACATTTCCCTACATCTCTATGTCACGGGCATTTCCCAATGTCCCATTGTGACGAATATCTCCCAATGTCGCATTATGCCAAACCATGGTTTTACATAATCACCATGCTGAACCATATGCAACTCAACATAGTCAACTAATGTTGAAATATGGTCACGGACAACCATGGTCAATGTTAACTACTGGCAATGTTGACCATGGTCAACCAAAGTACATTATCAACTAGCAATTTGGTCAACCATTCTCATTGTCATGGTCAACCATGATCAATGATGGTCTTGGTCAACCATTCTCATTACTATCATTACTACCCGGTCATAATTAATTAGTTTGGATCATTATTATCAAGTCATAATTAATTACTATGGTCTTGGAAATTTGAATCATTACTATCATGTCATAATTAATTAGTTTTTACACTAAAAATTAATTAAAAAATAAAATTTGTATATTTATGCAATCGAGTTATTTTATGTTTCCAAAGTGTATTTAATTGATATAATTATTATAGGTTTATTTTGAGTTTGAATCTATTAAATATTAAAAATATATTAAGTATTAAATATTGGAGTTGTTTATTGGTATTTTTTGTTGAGGACATAAATCTGTATGAAATTATAATTTTATGTTGTTTAAATTCTATTTCTAAATGTAGAAATGGATTCAATTGGCTGAAACCCCATGGGGCATTCTGATTATAAACAATTAACCACTAAAATATGCAGATTTAACAATTTCTCGCCAAGTTTCTGGTAAAATTAAATAGAAAAATATCTTCAGAAAAGAACCAAAACAGAACACTTAAACTAAGGCTTAAATATTGAGAGAGATAAACCATTAAAATCTATTAAGTATTAAATATTAAGAGAGAAAAATTAAAATGTATTAAGCATCAAGATGTAAATTTTTTTATGATGAAGTTTTTTTTTTTTTTTTTAAATATAATTTATTATTGGTATTTTAAATTAATGAAAAATAGTGGAAAATTATGTGAATGTGATTTTTTATAAATAGTTATTAAATATTAATATATTTTTAGTTTAAACTATGTAAATAAAATATTCTACTTTATTTAGTTGTATTTTAATATTAAATTTTATTTTAATTGGTGTAGATATAAATTTAATTAATTATGAATTTTATAAATGTTAGCAACCTCTTATTAATATAAAAAAACATTTTCTCCTATTTTATTTTAATATTAATTCTTATAATATTTTATTTTAATATTAAATCTTATTTTGAATGAAAATTTACAATTCCTTAAATAAAAAAACTAAATTGTATGTCAAAAAGTATAAGCTAGATAGTAAAATAGAAATGGAGGTGAGTTTGTACGAGAAGTTAGAGTGATTGAAATTAAACCAGCCTTGTAATATTATGAACATAAACTAATATTGTAATGTGATGAACATAACCCCTAATAAATGGATCTTAATTTTGAAACATTTATATAATTAATCCTAATATGACTAAACCCAATAATTCCTTACACGAAACTCACAATGTCACGCTCATGACCACACATCACTATCTGAAGAGATTTGTCCCTTGTCACAATGTGACAAACATTTTCCAATGTCACATTATCAAAATCAGTTACCGAAGTTGCAATGTCTTGAACATCTCCTTATGTCACATTGTGACAAACATCTCCCTACATTGCACTCTGTCGAACATCTCTCGACGTTGCATTTTGATGAACATTTCCCAACATCACAATGTCACGAACATTGACCTATGTCACATTGTGACAAACATCTCCCAACGTCACATTGTCACAATCACTTACTGACATTGCAATGTGTCAGCCATCTCTCAACATCGCATTGTGGTGAACATTTCCCAATGTCGCATTGTGATGAATATCTCCCAATGCCACATTGTGACAAGCCATGGTTTTACATAATCACCATGTCAAACCATATGAAACTCAACATAATCAACTAATGTTGAAATATGGTCACGGACAACCATGGTCAATGTTAACTACTGGCAATGTTGACCATGGTCAACCAATATACATTATCAATTATCAATTTGGTCAACCATTCTCATTGTCATGGTCAACCATGGTTAATGATGGTCTTGGTCAACCATTCTCATTATCATGGTCGACCATGGTCAATGATGGTCTTGGTCAACCATTCTCATTTTCATGGTCGACCAAGGTCAAGGTTAACCACTACCATCCATTGTCAACCTTGGTCAACCATTCTCACAATCAACCATGGTCATGGTAACCATGGTTGTGGTAAAACATGGTTATGGTAAACCACGGTTGCGATCAACGAAGGTCATTATCAACAAGAAATTTGGCCAACCATGGTCATTTTCATGGTCAACCATGGTCATGGTCATGGTCATGTTCAAAAGTTTCCCAATATCACAATGTTAGGAGCTTTCCCTTGCCCATGCATTGTCACAATCACTTACTAACATTGCATTAATGTGTTGAACATCTCTCGATGTCACATTATGACAAACATCTCCCAATGTCACAATGTGTCGACTATCTCTTGACATCACTTTGTGACAAACATTCCCCAACGTCGTAATGTCACAAACATTGTCCAACGTCAAAATTTGATGAACATACCTCATTGTCACATTGTGATGAGCCATGGTTTTACATAATCACCATGCTTAAGCATAGGCAACTCGACATAGTGAACTAATGTCGAAATATGGTCATGAACAATAAGGGGGGCAACCATGGTCATCTATGAAAAAATATATCAACCATGGTTAACCATTGTCAACCATGGTCAACAAAAGTCAACCATGGTCATGGTCACCTAAATTCAACCATAGTGAAGGTCATGCTCAACCATGGTCAACCATAGCCAACCATAGAAAACCAAATCCAACCAAGGTCTTCCAAAGTTAACCATGGTCGTGGTCTGTGTCATGGACAACAACTGTCAACCATGGTTAACCATTTTCAACCTTGGTCAACCATAGTCAAGGTCAACCAAGGTTAACCATGGTCATGGTCATGCTCAACCATGGTCAACAATAGTGAACGATAGTAAACCAAAGTCAACCGAGGTCTACAAAAGTTAACCATGGTCATGGTCAACCATAATTAACCATGGTCATACTAAACCAAGGTCAACCACAATTAACCATGGTCATGGTCAACCATATTTAACCATGGTCATGTTCAATCAAGGTCATGGTCAAACCATCATTAATCATGATCAACCATGCTCAACCATAGTCAACAATTGTAAACCAAAGTCAACCAAAGTTAAGCATGGTCAACTATTTTAAGCCAGTGTATTATTGTAAACCAAAGTCAACCAAGGTCTACCAAAGTTAATGTATTACTTTATTAATGTATTAATATTTTATTAATGTAATACATTAATATATTTTCACATAAATGTATTAATACATTATTAATGTATTATTACTTTATTAATGTATGATTAATTTAATGTATTTATGTAAAAATGTATTATTAATATATTTTTAATTTATTAATGTAGTATTAATACTTTATCACTTTAATGTATTAATCTATTTTTTGATACTTTAAATTATTTAAATTATTTATGTAGGAATGCTTTAGGATTGTATTAATTAATAATATTTTAATACTTTATTAATGTATTAATTAATTAAGGAATTTGTGAAAGGATTAAAGTAATAATATATTATTAATGTATTAATACTTAATTAAATATGATTGTAATACATTAATGCATTAATAATACATTTTTTTTTTGTAAATAAAAGTAGATCCTTATATTAATGAAATCTGTAAGTTGTACAATGACAAGTGTGAGCCACCTATTCTGCCACAGATGGGAAACCAGAACAAGTGGCTCTTAGATGTTCTGAGTTTGACACACCATCTTGTATGCTAGAGCTGTTTGAACAAAATTGCTTAAACAAAATTTTGCATCCTATCTGCGTAAACAAAAATGTGTTTACAATATTTAGATGGTCTCTAAGACCAACTATTGATAGACCTGCTATTAACAAAACTACATAAACACTATAGGGGAAAACTGTGTGTTCTTCTATCCTTCTACTATAGTGAACTAAGAAATTAATCCTACAACTGGAATTGACGAAGAACCATAACTTGGAGACTTCACTCCATTGTCGAGCCTGGTTGTCCATGAATGTTGTGGATCGGGGTGAACCGTTGATTGCATGTTGGGCATCTGGTTCGTGCAGGAGCATCCACTAGTGTGTCGAACATGATGCCCATCCTTTGGCCAAGGATGCTTTGAGAGTGCATCTGATCATCCTGTTTCTTCCCGATTTCAAAGAGGAGTTGGAGGTGCTCCTCTGTGAGGCAATTTGAAAATTGTTGAGGTTGCTCATCCTCCTTTCCTTGCTGGAAACCTCTGTGGTGATCTCATTGGCATCCACTGCATTTTCTTCCAATTACCATCTTGGGGGGATTTCCTCCTCCACCATATAGCTACCATCACCATAGTAGGGGTCCTCTGGATTGAGTTTTTTGGGGGGGGGGCAAGAGATTGGTGGCCAGAGGAGAGCGCGCACACGAAGGTGGTGCCTCCTCCTTAACCGAGCTTAGGCCATGGAGAAATTGAGGGGTGGACGAAGGAATGTGTGCACATGAAGGTGACACTTCCTCCGTCATCGAGTCGAGAGAGGAATGGAGCTAAAGAGGAGTGGACAAAGGAGCCTCCTGCGACCTCTGTTTGGTGTGCCGAGGGCTTGTGAAATGTGCAATGAGAGGCAGTTAGGAAGGGGAGAGTCAATTGTGTCGAGAGAGGGTGCTGTAATAATGCGTGCTCCTCTTGGATTTCCCTCTTTCCTTGGGCATGCTAGGAAGAATATGGAGGTGAAGGGTTGTGGGAATGGAGGCATAGAGATGGTGCAGGGAAGAGCGGGAGAAGGCACTAGTGGAAATACATAGAAGGAACTTGTGAGGGCCAAGCAAGTATGGTAGGAAGAAGGTATTAGAGCCAGGGTAGGTGGCTAGAGTGCTCAAGAAAAACACACAGAGAGAAGCATTGCAGAGTCTCTTAGAAGAGTCGGAGAGCGAGCATGGAGGAATGCACCAGGGCAGATGGAGAATGGAGGAATACACCAAGACGAAAGCCCATTTATTGTTGCACACCCCTAAGTTGACAACCCCTCTTTCCATTGAATCCGAGTTGATAGCCAGCCTGGGCTTGGTACGCCTGGTCTGGCTTGCTTACGCAACCATTAACCCGGCTTGTCTAGCCAGGCACACTACAATAACTTTTCTCATGGTGTGAGCCATGGGGAAGTTAATGACTATGGGCTGGCGGCTGAAGTTAATAACTCCCCTAGCTGCTTGGTTCCATGTGTCCTCAGACTTTGTCCTATTGGCACCCCATCTGGGGGGCATTAATAATACATTAGTAATGTATTAATTAACTATTGGCACCTCACATGCTCAATGAATAGGGTGGCGCCTTCTGGGCTTGTGCCATCCATGTGACTAACACCTGACGCGCCCCTCTACTTTTACTTCCCCTAGATGATTGAATGTTGCATTCATTTCTACGAGCTTTGAGGTCGATGATCCAACGTGACATCCTCTGCATTTTCATCTAGGCGATGGAGGAACAACTCTGGCTGTCACCTCTACGGTTGTGTGACTGATCCAAGATATTTTCATCGTGACTTATAAAGAATTGCATTAAATGAGCATAAATTAAAGTGCACCATTAAAGAAGGGAAAACTAAAAAATGAAGAGACATAAGCATCAGATATGAACACAAAAACTTGATAATGGATTTCATCCCTGGTGGACTACATCTCTGGGTCCTACTCTCAAATGGGTAGGCTCTTTCATTAACTCAAAAAAACAATTTAGAAAAATACATAAGTATACCTCATTCTGGAATCAAGCTACATAAATAATGCTCAGATCAGAAAACAGAAAACACCACTAAATTCATGGCATCGAATTACCCAAAAACAACTGTCTCCATGCCTCGATTCGACTCTAGCACTCCCAGGCCCAAGAAGAATTCTCTCTCAGTTTTCATTCCCTATGAAACCTGCAATAATGATAGTCCTTGCCTCGAAAATCATGCATGTAGCCGTACAATCTGTGCCTCCTCCTCTTTGGCTGGGTAGATACTTGGCTTAAATAGCACCTGAGCAAATGGATTTACCAACATAATCGTTGGGTGAGTTGGTTGTTGGCGTTAATGTTAAGGCGTTACATGTGGGGAAGGTCCCAGGGTCAAGCCTATAGGCCTCCCCTTTTGGGTCTTGGTTACAACCTCTGCTATATTGGGTGGCCAACATCTAATCTTGGAGGATGTGCCAGATATGGTGGGACCTCCCCAGATTTGGAAAGGTCCATTTTATATATTTATTTTGGTTTTTGGTCACAGGCCCTTATTGGGCATTTCGGGGGTGCCACATGGTGCTCTCTGATTGGGCCACATGGCATCCTTGGATTGGCCCACTTGGCTACCCAATCATGTTGATGTCACCCCCATGTTAACTCTGTATAGGACATGTGGCACCTTCTGGGTGGTGCCATGTGGTGTTACCTGGGGGTGCCACGTGGCACTTTTCTACTGCTCCAAATGGAGCCCCAAAAATCCTATTGGCAGGTGACATGTGGTAGCCTCGGGTGCTGCCACATGGCATGTTGATATCAACAGTATTCATGATGATGTCATCCTACCATGTCAGTTGCTGACATCATGCGTATGGATGATGATGTGGCCCCTGTTGACATGCCTTGTTTGACCACAACTTTGTCCACGAATATATTTCAATCCGTAACTCCGTTTGATGAGCCATTTGTGCCGTTAGAAATCTTGCGACATAATCTTCACGATCATGCCATTTTCATTGAGTTTTGGGAACTTTGAATTTTTTCCCTTTCTCTGTCTGCTGGAGCCATTATGAGCGTCCTGAGTTGCCTTTGTGAGTTCTGAGTTGTTCTTATCATTCTATGGATCCTTTTTGGATCACGCCTTCCCACTGAGATATTTTTGGACCACCAAAAGCTTTTATCAATCAATAGGTAAGTGGGGGAAGAGTTCCCTCACTTTGTTCTTCTCAATCCACTTTTCCTTGTTTGGATGTGTGACTTTTAATCCTACTCGAAGATAATAAAAATCACCCCTGCATGAAGTCCTTGTCCTCCTGTCCAGGATGATATCTTCCTATACCTCATCCAAGTACTTAGGTGCAAACACATCAACTGAAGGTATTGAAACTTCCTCATCTTGATCCATAATCATGGGAGGCTAAAAAAGTTTCAAGTTCTCAACGTTCACAACTGAGTAAATATGCATGTAAGGTGGAAGATCTAGACGAAAATCATTGGTACCACTTTTCTCCAAGATAGTAAAGGGTACATAATGAATGGGCTTGATTTTCTTGCCTTCACCCTTTAATCTCTCCTTGCTGATGTGAAGCCATACCCGGTCTCCAACCTGGAACTAATGATCAACCATGTGCTTGTCATGTCGAGCTTTATACTGTGCTTGACTTTTCTCCAACTGTTCCTTGATTTCCTGGTGTATCTGCTGGATCCTCTGGATGAACTTACGGGCTCTATCCTTTGTTCGTTCTTCATTCACATCGACATCTCTCCTGTACATCAAGTCCAAAGGAACCTTTGGTAGGTACCCAAAACATGCTTCAAAAGGTGAACTCTGAGTGGATGAATGTAAAGCTCGGTTGTATGCATGTTGTACATAGGGTATATGTTCATCCTATAACTTGGGATGCTTGCTGCAGTAACATCGAAGCAAAAGTACCACTATTTGGTTTGCCACTTCTATCTGTCCATCGATCTGTGGATGGAAAGAAATGCTCCTCTTCAATTTGGTGTCCATCATTCTCCACAAGCTAGTCCAAAAGTCCCCATGGAATCGAGTATCTCTATCCAAGACGATGGGTGTGGGTAATCCAAAGTGAACCCAAACATACTGAAAGAAGAGATTAGCAGTCTGCTCAATAGTGATCTTCTTTTTACATGGCATCAAGATACACATCTTGCTGAACCTATCGACTACAACATACAAATAATCATGACCCCCTTTGGTCATTGGTAAACCCCCTACAAAATCCATGGAGACACTTTCCCATGATGGGATGGAACAAGAAGTGGTGAGTATAGACCCAATTTTCTATTAGTGGGCTTACATGTAGAACACATCACACACCCCTTTACATATTTAGTTACAATTGCTTTCATTTGAGGTTAGTAACAAAACCTCAGGAAATGAGCCATAGTTTTTCCTACCCCAAAATTCCCAGACACAAGAGAAGTGTGAGCTTCTCGTATTACATGGACTTGTTCACTTGTAGGAATATATAACTTTCCAAGATGGTAGAGTATTTTCCCCTACACACATTAGTTCTCTATCTGTGCACCAAGATTTAGCTTTGTATATACTTCTTTAAAATCTTCATTGATGGCATATTGTTCTACATAGCTATCATGAGATAAACAAGTATTCTTCAAAACAATAGAAGCAACAATAGGAGGTCTAGAAAGCATATCAACTACCTTGTTACTTGTACCCTTTTTGTACTTTATTACCAAATGAAATTATTATAGAAAACCCATCCACCTATAGTGTCGAGATTGTTGCAATTTGGTCTGTGCTTGAATATACTATAAGGGTTGGTGGTCTATATGTATGATTTTTTCCTTCCCTAACAAGTAGTGTTTCCATTTCTTTATGCTTTGGACTAATGCATACAACTCTTTATCATATGTAGGATAGTTAACAACAACTTGGTTAAAAGTTTCAGAGTGGTAATACATAGGAGTACGGTATTGCATCAATACTGCACCCATGGCATATCCGTTGGCATCTGTCTCGATCTAAAAAGGCTGTTGAATATTCGACAGTGATAATACTGGTGCAGTACTGATCTTCTCCTTCAAAAAGTTGAAATATTTTTGTTGCTTTCCTTCCCACTGAAAAGTGTTCTTCACACTGGTTAAGGTATGCAAAGGAGCTGCTATAAAGGAGAAGTTGGGAATGAATCTCCTCCAATATTGGACTTCACCTAAGAAACTTTGAACTTCGGTTACACTCTTTGGCTGATGCCATTTTACAATTACATCAATTTTTGAAGGATCAATTTTCAATTGTCCTCCTCCTACAATGTCACCTAAGTACACAAGTGTAGTCTTACCAAATTCACATTTAGACAGTTTTGCATACAGATTTTCCCTTTGCAAAGTATCTAATACTTGCTTTACATGCCTCACATGCTCATCCCAAGTCCCGCTAAAAACAAGAACGTCATCTAAATATACAATCACAAAGTCATATAGGAAAGGCCTGAATACATCATTCATCACATGCATGAAAGTTGCTAGAGAATTACAAAGCCTAAATGACATAACCAACCACTCAAAAAATCCCTGTTTGGTTTTAAAGGAAGTTTTCCATGCATCCTATTCTACGACTCTGATTTGATGATATCCACTACGCAAATCCAACTTAGTGAAATAAATAGCATTCTTCAATTGATCAAGTAAATCATCTATGCGAGGAGAGGGTATCAAGTTTTCACCGTGATTTTATTTAAATCCCGATAATAGACACACATTCACCATGTGCCATCCTTCTTTGGCACCATCATGATTGTAGAACCATAAGGAGATGAACTGGGCCTCATGACCCTTTGATCCAATAAGCCCTGTACCTACTTCTTGATCTTTGTCATCTCCACAACTGACATCTTGTACATGCCCACATTAGGAAGAGGAGAATCATGCTGAAGATGTATCTCATGTTGGATTTCCCCCTTAGGGGGAAATACGTGTGGTTCCTGAAAAATATCATCATACATAGAAACAATATCAATTAATTCCTTTTTATGAGATGGATCACACCCTTGGAAAGCGTCGGATGTCCCGACATCTTTCTCTATGAAGACCATGAGTACATATCTCTTATTAGTGTTTATGAGTCTTTTCATTTGCCCTACACTAACACGTATTGTATTTACCCTCATGCTGTGAGATCTAACAACATATTCCACTCCCCCTTTAGTAATGTGGTATTTGTTCTCATTGTTATCCACATTTTTGGTTATCAAGATGATGACATGATAATGACATGGTGATAGAAGATCTGACTCTTCATTAAGATCATTTTCATGAAGAAAGTTACACTTATCAGCTTCTCAAAATCACACTTTTGAAGATAGTACGCAGGCTGCATATATATTGCCCTGCGGAAATACTTTATTTCCGCAGGCTACATTCAGTCTGACTGCGGACTTTCCGCACTGTGTTAATGGTCAGGGTGCGGAAATGTTTCTTAAGGGAGAAAACGAATAAGTTCTCGATCCTTCTAGAAGGAATCTTCTAGAAGGATGAGTTGGAGTTC
>ML785220.1:388914-431769 GCA_009831015.1 Picea engelmannii | reverse complement strand
ATAGTCTCCATGGGGTATAAACAAGTTTGTAAACAAAGACATCTGAATCAGAAAGATAATTAGGCTCCACAACCAACAATTTCACACTTGGAAACCGATCACAACAACACCACTGATGCTGTATTTGTTGGACTATGATCCTTTTTGGAGCTGAAAAATTTCTCATCTTCACCTTCATGTTTGAAGGTCAGCTGAAACTGAGCAGGAACTCAATTTCTCCCTAGTTACTCCCTTTGTTAACATGTCTGCAAGATTCTGGCTAGTATCTATCTTTTCCAACTTCAAATTTCCATCTTCCGAGATAGATCGTATGAAATGGTAGCTAATTTGTATATTCTTAGTATTTGAATGGAAGACCGAGTTCTTTGCAAGATGAATGGCACTCTCACTTTCACTGTACAACTTGCTATTCTCCTGCTTCTTTTCCAATTCCTCCATAAACATCTATAACCAAATAATCTCTTTACTAGCCTCTATACCAACAACATACTTTGCTTATGTTGTTGAAAGTGCAACAACCTTTTCCAATTTCTAAATCCAACTTATTGTTGTTCCACCTACAGTAAAAACACACCCTGTGGTGCTCCTCCTGCTATCTTTATTACCTGCCATATCTGAATCAACATATCCCTGTAGAATAGTGTCTGAAACTCCAAAACATAATGCATGAGTAGCAACACCTCTCAAATACCTAAGAATCCACTTTACTGTCTCCCAATTTTCTTTACCTGGATTGTTCATATACCTGCTCTTAACTCCCGCTACATGTGCAATATCTGGTCTTGTGCAAACCATCTCATACATCAAGCTACCAATTGTTGATGAATAAGGGACCTTAGACATGTATTATATCTCCTCCTATGTCTTGGGACACATTTCCTTAGTTAATTTGAAATGGCTAGCCAAAGGTGTACTAACTGGCTTTGCATTCTGCATTCTAAACCTCACCATCACCTTCTCTATGTACTCACCCTAAGACAATGCCAATTTGCGATATTTCCTATCTCTTGTTATTCTCATACCAAGGATTTTCTTTGCAGCAACCAAATCCTTCATTGCAAATTAATTAGCTAATTTCTTCTTGAGCACATTTATATCCTCCATATTAGACCATGCAACAAGCATGTCATCTACATACAATAGAAAGATAATATAGCTTCCATTTTCTAGCCTTTTAAATAAACACAATGATTAGAATGGCATCTACTATAACCTTGTTCTGTCATAAACCTGTCAAACTTCAAATACCATAGCCTTGGAGCTTGATTTAGGCCATACAATATCTTCTTCAACCTGCATACCAAATTTTTCTTCCCTTTGACCTCATACCCCGGTGGCTGCTGCATATAAATCTCTTCATCCAAATCCCCATGGAGAAAAGTTGTTTTTACATCTAACTATTCAAGATGAAAATATTCTATTTCCACAAGACTTAAAATAGTTCCAATTGAAGTCATTTTAACAATAGAAGAAAATATTTCATCAAAATATATACCTTTCTTTTGTGCAAACCCCTTTACAACAAGTCTAGCCTTGTACTACTTTTTTTCTCCATATTCTTCCTTCAACCTGTAAACCCATTTATTTTGCAATGCTCTTTTTCTTGTAGGAAGCTGAGCCAAGTCTCAAGTCTGGTTATTTACTAAGGAATCCATTTCCTCTTTCATGCCTTTCTCCCACTTCTTTTTAGTGTTTACCTACATTTCCTCTTCATAACATTCTGGTTCACCAGAATCAATCAATAATAAATAATACAATGAAGGAGAGTATCATTTAGGGGGTCTACTTAACCTGGTAGATCTTCTAACAACACTTGCAGGAGTTTGAGGTACATGTTGCTCCTGTTGTTGTACATTTTGATTTTCTGGTACCTTTGGAATTTCTTTTTCAGTGATCTCATCAAGCACTGTGTATTCTGGTTTTTCTTTTTCATGTTTCATTCCCTGCAACTGATCTTTGTACATGACCTTCTCATTGAATATGACATCTCTACTCCTAATGATTTTTTTATTTTCATAATCCCATAAGTGATAACCAAAATCATTAACACCGTGTCCAATAAATGTACACTTATTGGATTTGACTTCAAGCTTTATTCTATTTTCTTTATCAATATGGGCAAATGCTTCACAACCGAATGTCTTCAGAAATGAGTAGTTTACCTTTTTACCTATCCATTCCTCCTCTGGAATGACACCATCCAAAGAGCTTGAAGGTCCTCTGTTTATTAAGTAAACAAAAATATTTACAACATCTGCCCAAAACTGTAAGGACAACCCAACATGCAATCTCATACTCCTTGCACGCTTCATGATTGTCCTGTTCATCCTTTCTGACACACCATTTTCTTGTGATGTTCCTGGAACTATTTTCTCTCTATGAATCCCATTCTATGAATAGTAATCATCAAACTCCTTGCTACAATATTTACCTCCATTGTGTGATCTGAGACACTTCAACCTTTTTCTTGTCTCATTCTCAACCAAAGATTTCCATTTATTAAAAGTATTAAAAACATCAGATTTTTGTCGAATGCAATAAACCTAAGTTTTTCTAGTTGCATCATCAATAAAAGTAACATAATAATGAGAGACACCAAGAGATGATACCTGAGTTCGTCCGCATACATCTGTATGCACAAGATATAACCTTTCACTCTTCTTTTCTTTTCCAACTCTGAGAAATCTTACTCTCTTATGTTTTCCATAAACACAATGCTCACGGAAATCCAAATCAATTTGTTTAAGATATGGAAAAAAAATTCTTTTGTGAAAATATACATCCCCTTCTCACTCATTTGTCCAATCCTATGATGCCACAGTGTTGTATCCACTCCTACAGAAGCTAAAGATATAGAAGAGTCATTATTACCAGTACATAAATACAATCTACCTACCTTCTCTCCTTTTGCTATCACCGATGATCCTTTGGTGACCTTCCACACATTATCTGTAAATATGGATATACATCCTTATCTATAAATATGGATATACATCCTTCACTTGCCAACTTCCCTGAAATTATATTTTTCCTTAGATCTGGAACATGTCTTACCTCTTTCAAAAACCATTGGTTTCCATTCTTTTTCTTTATTTGTACCTTACCCATTCCAACAATTTTGCATGGTGCATCATCACCCAAATGAACCTGTCCAAAATCACCTTGAACATAATCTAGAAAATGTTTCCTATGGGGTGTGGAATGAAATGAAGCCCCTGAATCTACTACCCAAGACTCAAAAATATTATCTCCAGAAAGAATCAAATCATCTTGTAACACAACACCTGTTACATTTGCTTCCTAATTTTTCTCCTGCTATCCACCTCTTTGTTTCTTTGGAGCTCTGCAGTGTTTCTTCAGATGTCCTTTATTCCCACAATTCCAGCACTCTTCGCAGTCCAGATTTGGATCTTCCCTTCCTAGAATTCCCACGGTTCCCTGAGCCCTTTCCACTATCCGTTTGTGTTCCCCCGTTGTCCATGTTTAATGCATTACCTGATGTCTCACCTATGTTTTTCCATCGCATTTCCAAATTAAGGATAACACCAACAACACCATCAAATTTTAGAGTGTTTGTACTAGAGAAAGAGTTACTGACATCCATGACCAAGCCATTCCAACTTTCTGGCAATGAGCACAAGAGTAGAAGATCCATGACCTCATCATCAAAGTCCAATTTTACAGAACTTAGCTGATTAACAAACGTATTAAATTTATTTAAATGATCTGCAACAGACCCACCTTATGACATCTTCATATTAAATAATCGCTTCATTAGAAATACCTTATTGGATGTCGATGGTTTTTCATACAGTTTATCCAATGCATCCATCATCTCCTTTGTTATCTTTTCTTTCGAAATATTGAAAGCCATCGACACTTCCAGGATCAGTTGTATCATTCCTAGTGCCTTTCTATCAACAACCTCCCATTCTTCATCCTTCATGGCCATCAAATTATTTGCTATTCCTCCCAATGGTAGGAATAAATCATTTTGATATAAATAATATTCCATCTGCATCATCCTTAACTGGTAGTTTTGGCTGTTAAATTTCTCGACCCTAAACTTTCCATCTTCAACCATTGCTCCCACTCGAACTAAGAACCATGTTTTCTTTTGAGTTACCTTTCGCTCTGATACCGATTGTTATTAAAACAGGATCATAGAGAAAAAAATAAAACAAATGCAGAAATAAAACACAAAAGATACACAATACAATAGAGACACAAATATACGTGGTTCACCTAGTGTGGGCTACATCCACCAGAGAAATTTCCAGGTCCTTCATTTTTCTTATCTAGCAAAATGAAGGGATACAACCTACAACACACCTGTGATAAGTTCCTCTTCTTTCTCTCACATTATCTTCTCTCATAATACAATAATCACAACAATACACAACCTTAATAACATTTTGTCATAAAATAGGGTTTCCTTCTAGGGAAAAAATCCCTAACATAATCTGTAGCGTCAAATCTGTGACCTTATAATGAACGGTCCAGATTTACTATGAAATTACAATATACATTTACAAGGAAATTTTTCCTTCGAAGACTTCACCCCCGAATCCCCACTGCCCCCCGGACCCTACAGGGGGAGCAAGCCCCCCTTGCAACCCCCTGCGTGGAGGGGTGTATAGTCTCCATGGGGTATAAAGACGACTGAAAACAAAGACCTCTAAATTAGGAAGACAATCAAGCTCCACAACCAACAATCTGATGTACGTGGGTTGTAGTGGAGCAACTTGTGTATACGCTTATTGTATAACTGATAGGGCGTGTATATGTGGAAAAATATGTTTTTTTGGCTCTAGAAGGTACAAAAAATAAACTTCAAGTATGCACAGGGAAATGTAAATCCATCTAAGCAAGTTGCATAGAGTGAGGTAAAATTTGTTGTAACAGATGCCCCCTAATGTGTGAGGTCAGAGGACTATCTGTGATGGTTGAATTACATTATAATTCCCAGAAGTGGAGTAATTAAGACTCAGTTGGATGTACTAGTTGCTCATGAGAATATTACAATCCATAATGACTTTGTACACATGGATGCCAATCTGAATTACACTGCAGATCCATGTGGAAATATATCAAATAGTTGTTCATGGCCATGAATAGGAAATACAAAGCGGACATATGTCATAGTCACAAACAAGGCATAGTGGAATCCAGTCTCAAAATCAATCTAAAAATATATGTATACAATGGAGCACAATATGATCTCCCATGATCATCGAAGTCATATAGGTACTGGTCCAATGAAAGATAACAACGGATGATGAATGTTGCTACTATAAGCTGGAGGTCTTCTACACTATCCGTTGAAGGTGAAAGTCTACATCATGTGAATAGAGGAGTTGAGGTCGAACACAATGAGACTTCGCTTGATTACCGGTCATTAAGGTATACCGTCAACAAACACAAGACAACCTATCGATAATGAAAGTAGGTATCAAGGCACTGAGTACATTCTATAAGTTTGAATAAATGTTTTGAGGTTGAACACTTGAAGAATCCATCGATCAAGAGACATTGATGTATTCCCAAATGTCGATGGTGGGATAGCTTGACACTAATGACTGCAAGTTTCTAAGTACTCATAGATCTCTAGGTCTTACTTCTAGAATAGATGAGTTGAAGTTGATGGAAGGAGACCCATTGATAGGAGAGCATTATGGAATCTCTCATCATTCAGCACGAGGTACAAAGCAATAGCTTGATGATTAGGAGGAGCTCGAATGAATAGGATGTTCACAAACCAATGACCCTGTGCATCCCTCACATGCACCAGATGTAAGTAATGCACACAAGATACCCTATGAATATCAGCCATTAAGGAAAACTACCTACAAAGATGAGGAAACCACCAATAAGGCTAATGGATTCCAAGACACTACACGAATCCCAATGTGTGAAAATATATCGTTCCATCGAACACAAGGGAAACCCCCCAATCAACGATAAATGAGGAAATTTCAATTGTTGGGTTCAAGGTTACTTACCCATAATGAAAGTAGGACCAAGGTGCATGGTAGGACTACAACTTCATGTGACTCTGAGATACATTGAGGGTATGAACGTCATGCAAAGTCAAGAGTTCTGAGAAATGACCGACACAGGCTTGCATACTTCTTTTGAACAAGAGCATGAGACATATGGATAACTCAGGAAGCATAGACTTGATGATAAAACTTTGTGGTGCATGAGGCATCAACAAAATATCCATAGGAATTGGAAGAATAACCAGTCGGAGGAGTAAACTCTAAGTAACGAGCTCAACTTCCTTAGGTCATGCTAAACCAAACTTTGGATGAAAATGGACTCAAAAGTTTGTGCTCTGTTCAAAGGCAACACGACTGCTGCCGATATGAGATAATATTCTTTTCCTGCCCATATGTTTTTGTTTTTTCATAGGAAAATAAATGTTATGATAGAGGAGAGGAAATGAGTGTCACGAGTAAGTAGCGGAAAATACCTATGCTCAATGCAAGGAAGTGCATGCGGGGAATGGACACTCAGGGGAACGTTTCCTCTTAGGGTACAGGGTGTCAAGCTGCAAAGGATATATAGAAGGCTCTTCTTGGCTAGTGATGCAAATTGTTGAGGTAAGAGGCTTATAACGAGAAAGAGGGAACCATAAATAGGCTCAATACTACAAGCAGGATGATGGAATGCAATTACAATTTAACTCCAAAAAATGTCCTTTTTCATAGACTTAGTCCCCTAGTCCTGAAAAAGTATAAAATAATACCCAGGAGAACTCTTCTAGACAATAGTGACTAGAGTATTCCTTTTTCATAAGTATTCTACTTGGTCTTGAAAAGGGTTAAACTTATACCAAATAGATGCCATTTCAGATCCATTTAACGAGTGTGAAAGATAAAAGTTCACTCGGAAATATTTTCATTTTTTCAGGAGTCAGAAAAGAGATTAAATAAGACTCAAGGATGTTGTTCTAAGCATCATATCATGGGGGAGGCCAGAGCTCCCGTGAAGGACTTCTGTCGAAAGTCAGCAACTCAAAGGTAGCTGACACAATCTTGGGAGAACCCAAAACTTTCCAAGCCGAGGAGGATCAAATACTTGTAGAGGATCCCTCATCTACAATATATCGACGAATTCACATTATCTGGAAGGGTACAAAAGAAGGAAGGAGAGGCTCTACAAGATCATTCCAATGAAAGGAAACCATCCTAGGACTTGGAGGGAGTGTACTCAAAGAGAGTGGAATGCTCCCTTGTTTAGAAGGTAAAGAACTAGAAATGCTAAGGACATGGTTGAAAGACAAATCACCGCCCAAAAGAAGAGTGGGATTGATCGAAGATTTCATCGACAATGTGACTTCCTTAGACTTTTCACTTTCCAAGAGAAGAGTGAGATTGAACGAAGATTTCATTGGCACGACCACTTCTTCAACTATTGGTTGAATAGGATACGAGACAACAAGGTCAAGAGACACATCACTACCCAAACAGGAGTGGTGTCCGACATAGATTGCATTGGAACAACCGCTGGTTGAATAGTATGAGAGAAAATAAGTTCAAGAGACGCATCACTCCCCAAAAGAGGAGTGGTTTCGGTCGAAGATTTCATCAACATGACCTCTGGTTGAACATGATGCGAGAGAACATGGTCAAAGGATGCATCACCCCTCAAAATAAGAGAGGTGTCAGCCGAAGAATGCATCGGCACAACCGCTGTATCAAACAAAGAAGGATTAGAATTTTGGGAAATCAAATACGACTCAAAACCCAAAGGGTTATCAGACAAGGACTGTGCTTCTTGTACCACAATAGTAGCGGGGCACAAACGATTTAGATGATCTACTTTGCAAATTATACAAAGGAACTTGGGCTTACGTCCTATACATATAGACTTCTCAATCATATCAATGCCCCCAACATGACTTGTAGTGACTGGTGACAGGTCTCCAGCATGACTTGGAAAGGTTGGTGACTTATTGCTAGAATGAATCGCAATGACTGGACTTGTGCTTCTAGCATGACTTGCAGTGACTGGTTGCGACATCAGAGACCATGGTCCTAGGAAATACTGGTTATGAGAGATTGCGGGCCAAGAAGGGTTCTATTATACACCATGGCCCTACCTGGTAGGATAGTATCCTCCTCCAAACTGATTCATAAAATGTTGTAAGGGCACCATGCCCACAAAAGAGACATGATAAGGATTATATATGTTGCCCCCAATGAAGGAACTCTGTGTTGGGAATTTCCCATACTGTGAAACTAATTCCCTCCGGATTGAACACCAGAGGACAAAGGGGGATTTTCCATGAGAAAAGTGTTCTTAAGAACATGCATAGTGGAAGAAGGATATATGGACGGGATATAAGAAGTAGAAGGACCGCCCATTTGAGCACTTTCTCTTGGAAAAGTGAAGCTAGAATTGGGTCCAGAGGAAGGAGGAGTCCAACCTCCTACCATGGGAGTTGGTTGAGGGATATGACCCCAACCAAATGAAAAGTGAGAATAAATAGGAATTGTGCCCCCATACCAAAAAATAGGTTTCACATAAGACAAGGAGATAGAGGATGACAAGTGTGAACTCATGTCTGGAATACCAAAAGAGAAAGGATTAGAGGCCCAAGGCATTAACTAAGAATCGTGATTCAACGTACCACTGGGAAATACAAAAGGATTCATCCCCATGGACTGAGTAGAGACCATGGGATGGGTAGCACTAACTGAGGGACACATAGGGGCTCCACCAACCATAGCAGTCAAAAACTCATGACACAATACAAAATCCTAAGGTCAGCTAATAATTAAAGAGAACACGAAAATAAAGCAAAAGGCCAATACACACAAACAATATATAATGGCTGAAAGGGACCTCCCAAACTAAAGTAGGTATGCCTCACCCAAGAGGGTCCTGAGACTCCCTTTAATAGAGTGGAGATATTAGAGTCAGTTATAAGGATCCTCGTGGTCTTAACAATGTAGTCAATCAGATCCCCCCAGAGAGGTAATCCTCCATAAAGGTTGTGTGTTTTCTGACCCTTATCTGACTTAGGGTTCCTGCATAATAACCCCTGCAAGTAACCTATGTGGCTACCTTTGTCAAGTAACTAGAGTCACAACAATATAATCAATGTGCAGGAGAATTGTCGTAAGTCCAGTCCACCATATGGGTAGGGTAACAAAGCCCGGAATCTCAAAAGAACTGCCTCTCACGGAGGTAAAGGTACTAGCAAGACCCCCAAATATGAATAGAACCCTAGAAATATATCTGACGATAAGAAGGTATTAGAGGGCTATCTCTGCAACCAACTTTGCGTGACCTCGTGCTTAACTCCGGTGTGAGCGGAGCCTCCCGACATCACTGATTACACAATGGGTTTCACCACTCCCTGGTCAGACACATATTATTAGTTTAATAGCCTTGGAGAAGTTTACTCACAAAATCCTATTCCAAGGCCCTATGTCCTATACTTGTTTGTGTACCTTGAAAAATAAAATTGTTTCTAATCAATTTTAATTAATCAATGTTAATTTTAATGGATTCTTCTTACTCAAGAGTTTTGGTTGTGAAACTAATGGTATTACGACTCAACATATAAAAAGAAGCAAATATAAAAAGAAGCAAATATAAAAAGATTTCTTAATACTAGTCTCGAATTTCAAAAAGATGGTATGTTTCTTGTTATCGCACAATCTATACTTGCCCAAAGCCTAAAGGCAAGTAGGACTAGATTGACGTAACATAGAGGTAGTCCTATCACTGTCACCCCAATAGGATACCTCTTTCTATTTAGGAGGAAAATAAACTCACTCCAAGGGAGATGTCCCAAGACCTAGTTGGTTGATGAAGGGTAAAAAAAACAGGTAAAACCCACCCCTCTCTCTAGGTCACTCAAGGAAAGAAATCACTTGGTAAAGTTTAAAGGGGAAAAAGGAAAATGAAATGAATGGTACCTTCCCTTTACCAATGAAACAACAAACGTTAGCAATAAGAAATGATATCAATGTTTCAAATCAGTCACTTCAAGATATAAATATGCTACTTAAAGACTCTCATGTATAGACAAAAGATAGAGTTTATAGCAGCAACAACTTGTCTAGAAATTGCAAGTTGTAATGACAAAAAGGATATAGAGACTTTGAAAATTTGATAGTATTTTGTCACTCACAATTTCAAGATTTAAAACAAGTCAATAAGTGACTTCAATAGGCTTTCAAAAAAATTGCAACAACAGTAACATAATAATTATGGCAACAACAAAACCACTTTAGAAAAGTACTTAGTTTAAGCAATTAGACAAACACTGTAGTATATATTGATAGTAAATTGCCTAATACAAATGTTGGGTGGATTTATGGACAGTTTAAGGGCTGTTAAGGAGCTGCAATGATGGTTGTAACAATAGTTACAACAACAACATCAGTCTTAAACAACTTTAGAATTTTGCACTTAGAACAATAACGAAAGGAAAACTAGAGCCTTGGGATGATAACACCTAGGCTGGTGCAAATTTATGGGTTAGTTTTAGTGCAAATAAAGGCTATAGCAACAATTATAGTAGCATCAATAGGTTGTCAATGTTAGTGAGAGTTTCAAGAAGATAGTTTGAAAGTTTGTTTTGATCACATTCATCTACAAGAGTATATAAATCAGTGCCTTTTAGGGTTTTATGGAGTCAATAGTAGTAGCAATATCACTTGGGAAATAAAATAATGATAATTATTATCTAAGGGAAGAGGCAGATGCAAGAGGTGTTGGCACTTCAACGCCTCAAGCATCTTAATATTTAAGGGATGTTTTGCTAGAGAGTAGGCACTTCTAGGCCTTAGCGTACCTTCATTCCTTAGATTTTTTGAAAGACAATTATTTGGTGATTATAATGAGATTACTAGAGAGATAGACCTTTAGGGATCTAATAATCACTCCTAATAAAATGTACAATTGGCAAGATCAATCTAGTAGAAGAGTTATAGGGAGAAAGAAGCATTTGTTGTTTCTCCCCTAGGGTTTAAACAAGCAATTTCATAATATTAGACATGAAACAAGTAAATTTTACCACAAACATCCATAGCATGAATAAAAATGCAGATTTTCTCCTTACTTCACCAAGAATAATCAAGTCAAACCCTAGTTGAAGACCATTCCACCATGAAAAATGCCAAAATACACCACCATGAAGCTCTCCCAATAGATGCGCACTAGTTATTTCAGCCAATGGCCCTTAAAGAGGGTGAAAATTGCAGACCACCACTTGTGTGTGATGAGTTATCCTCCAAATGAATGTCACTTTTTGTTTATTTATACAAAAATTTAACCTTAATTAATTTTTAGGTCAAAAAAGACAGGTCGACCCAGCTAGTTTCTTATAAAATTAAATTATGGACAAAATAAAATAAATTTGCATTTAAAGACCCTCCTAGGGGTGACATCATGTCCTTCTAAGGTGACGTTGGACCTCTGTCATGGAACATTAGGCTCTGGGAGTGAAACGTTGGGCCTCCAAAGGTCAAAACTATACCCACACGTGCCAATAACCTCAGGATTACCTCGAAGGTGACAACCACTGCATGTAGAAACGTCCATGGCTACATGGGTGTTGTTCAAGTCCTCCAAAGGACAACTTTCAAGTGGGAAATTAACAATAACATGGGTCTAGGTCCACCAAAGTGCCTCCAAAGGAAACATCCTTCTTCTTCTTGGCAGAACCCCTTCATCTTCATCCTTCCCCCTGGTTGGGGTCTCAACATCCATCAAATGGGCTTTGAGACCTCACGAAGGTCTGAGCTAGTCATCTCTCCATGTGCATGTTCACCGGGCAAGGTCATGCAAAGATAACAAGTATGCTCTCCAGGGGTCCATAAGTCATAGGCATCATAATACATAAATCACATATAATAATTAAAATGCCCAAAAATGTGCATTAAACCCCCTAAACCCAAACAAATGCTCAAAACATTATGCAACTTGATAAGTCTAGGGTTTGGAATGGTCTTAGGGTGTCCTATTGGGCTAGTCTCCCTTAAGTCAAGGTCATTTCCCCAATGGAGCTTGATCCAAATAGTGCAAGTGTATGAGATTGTGAGGGGAAAACTTTTGGGCATGGGGTGCATGTGATAGTAGGGAAATGTAACACTCACCTATGGGTGCCTTTGTTGAGGGTGAGATGCACCTTGTCATGGATGGAAATGTTTCCAAGCCCACTGATTTCCATTTATTATTTTGATATTTTCTTTCTTCTTTTAACTTTGTTTCTTCATGTTGCAAGGAAAGAGTTGATGGCCATTTCCCTGGCTTGGTGACCATCTAGTGGCAGTGTCACCCACAAACATTTCATGGAAATGAGAAGGCTAGCTCGTGATGAGACCCCATTTCTCTTGGCCATGCAACCAACAACCACTACCCTGGCTTGGTGACTAGTTGGGTGGTAGCTTCATACCACTACATGTTCATGGTCACAATAGGTTAGCTCATGATGAGACCTCCTATCCACCAACAAATTCCTTGAGTGTTTTATTCATACGTGGTTCCCCTTTTCTTGTTGAGAAGTGTTTCAGTGCTTTCTCGAGGATCTCTGGGAAAATCATCTCGAAGGTTAAATTTGGCTCTTAACTTTTTCCAGCTACATTTCCTCCTAGGACTTTATCCCCTTCTTCCCATGAGTTAAGGTACAACCCTTTCCAAGTGGAGCCTTCTCCAATGCCCAAAAATGCAGATAGATGGTGGGGATAAAGATGGAAAATGGTAATGATGGAGGGAGCGGGTGATGACTCTTCATATATCCACTAGGTAACAACCTATCCTAAAGGGAAACCAACTTACTAGGGAACCATGTGACCCTCCCAGGTTTGAACAAGGAAAAGAGCATAAAGTCAAGAAAACCTTATGAAATCCAGAAAGATTCAATGCAACATGTTCAAGTGGTTTAAATATTAGAGTGATACATACCATGATACCCAAACTTATTACCTCGTGGGGCGAGACCCACTGCCACTTCAGGACCAAGTCGATGTGATGAATATTGTTGTTGGTGATATGTGGACTGCACTGAAGAAAAGAGGGGCCCTCTAGGGCCATGCCTAAGTTAGTTATCTCTCGACACTCCATGTCTAGGAACTGTGGTCCTCGAGACATGATCTCTTTAGTTATCCCTAGGATAGGGGATAACACTTCTAAATGCAATTTTTCCAATGCAATCTCTACAATTTCAATGAAAATCAATATCTCCACATGTGTCAAAATCAATGCAATGTAATCAAAAGTGGAAATGTCATAATGTAAATAAGAAAATATTTTTGTATTTTCGATATAAAGAAAAGAAAATGAAAGGACTGAATAACAAATTCATAGGTAGACCCTACTGCAAGAAAAAAGGGACAAGACAAGTAGGACACCAAGAAGAAACCACTCATATCAATGTGCAAGGACAACCAATGAAAAAGATGATAAGAAAGAAAAATGGTCAAAAATTCAACAATAAAAAGGCTTCCTATCACTCTATAAGCACTTAACAGTTAGGACAGGGACCTAAGAAGACTCAACAACCAACCAAACTCACCCAACAAACACCAAACTCAACCAACAATACTAAAGAGATGATGTACATGACTTTTTGAGTAGAAATCGTGTATATACGATCCCTAAAGGAAGACAACTCACGTATATACGCGTATGTCAAGGGAAAAACCATGTATACCCAGTAAAACACTGCCAGGGCAAGGGTTAAGCCAAGAAACTCAGATGCAAGGTAAAAACAAGGCTGTCAAGCAACAAGCAACAAGGAAACTTAGGTTAACAGAGAACAAATTAGGGAGAAAAACACTCCAAACCCCAAAAAAGGAGATCATTCCCCAGTATGTTCTCTAATTTTGTTAGGAGGAAAATCTCTTTATGGAAAGGGGTAAACCAAAATAGATGGAATGAAATGCAGAAATAAACTCTAATCCCAAGTATGTTATATAAATGAAATGCTAACAAGACAAGGCTAAGAGCCTACCTCATCCAAACGTTCGAAGAAGACCATGGTTGAGCACACAACCCAAAGATTTATACATGCAACTTGTCCTCAACAATCAAGATATGCAAGGATTAGGTGATAAAATATAATGTTATCATATAGATTAGCATAATCCATTAACATACATAACAAATATGCCCATGGAATAATAATTCAAATATTTGCAAGATATCAACTGGATGAGAAAAGAGTATTTCTATTAAAATAATCAACATAAGTACATAGGTGACAGACTTCTGCAATGACACATATCGAAACTGAGAAACTAAGTCCCTCTAGCTGGGCCTCCACCACTTCAATCCTCCACCAAAGACAATCTCATATAAAGGAGTTAATGAGGTTCTCCGTCACAAAGAAGGAAGAGCTTGGGGGATGAACAACGAGTTCAGACTTTCAAAGACAAAGGGATGCAAACTCAATATGAAGTGAAATTTTTGCGGAGTGTCTTTGCTCTCAAAATTGAATTCCTCTCTCAAGGCTTGGATATGGCTCAATTTATAGCCTTCAAATGGAACTGAAGGGTCGATTTAGAGCATTTCCAGTATATGGAAGGTCAAGGATCATGGATCTCGTGACATGGCATGGAAACCCGACATAATTTTTAATTTTGAGCACGAAACCCAATGTATGCGGGCTGTAGTGGAGAAACATGTGTATACGCTTGTTGTATAACTGATAGGGCACGTATATGTGGAAAAATATGCTTTTTTGGATTTGGAAGGAACAAAAAATGAGCTTCAAGTCTGCATAGGGAAATGGAAAGCCATCCAAGCAAGTTGCATGGAGTGAGGCAAAATTTGTTGTAACACAGATCAGGAGAAGTAATGTTCTTGGGTGATAATTGAGCCCATAAAGTAAAAGGAATAGACACAATTCTTATTCGAATGCCAAGAGAAGGTATTGCACTTATTAAGAATGTTTTTTTTTGTTCATGGTCTTAAAAAGAATATTTTTTCAGTAAGTGTTGTTACTGACCAAGATATGGATGTTAAGTTAAGAAAAAGCAGATGTACTGTCAATAAACTTAAGGATAGTAAGTTGATTTGAAATGGATTTTGAGATGGTGGTCTATATAGATTAATTACAGGTATTGTTTAACATAAAGTGTTGTTTCATGACGATGGATCACTAGTAGAGTTTCGACACAGGAGGTTTGGTCATCTAAACCTTAACAGTCTCAAGAAAGTCCAAAAAATGGCAAGAGGTATGCCATAATTTTGTTAGGGTTAACCTTGACTCGAGAATGAGTCAAAGTGGTTTAGTCTCAACACATGGTATTGGTGGCATGTGGTTTTATATGCCTAAGAATGCATGTGAAGAAGCCTTTATAAGGCTTGTAAGGATCCATTGTAAAGTTGTCTGGAGGTGAGCGGTGGATATCTCACTTGTCTCGACTTGGCCAGTTTAGGTCAAGGTTAATAATATATCTATTATTAGACTAGTTTTTCCCAGTAGGGATTTTCTAGGATAATTATGTGTCTAAGTGTATGGTTTCTTATCTATATTATTTTTTTTTCTCAAATATATTTTATCATGCTCAGTTAAAAAATAACAAGTGGTATCAGATCCCGGTAGGCCCAGACTCTCTAGAGAAAGTGGCCTAGGTGTTTCTCTGAAGATGGATCTACAAAGTTGACATAAATATCTTTTAGTGCATAGATCAGATTGTGCAAAAGATGCTTCCAATTGTGAATGAGATCTAGTCTGTTAATGGTACTCATTGGAGGAAATAACATGGTCCTTGGGAAGACAACTAAATCCCATGAGTTTAATCTTAAGCATTCAGTGAGTGGTAAGAAGCATGTAGTTATAGACCAACTACTTGGATGCTTCAAAAAGCTTGGATATATTCATGTATCTATAGATAAAATACTATGATGGTTGTATATGATAATAATTTTTTTGTTATTTTGATGGATCTTTCAGCACATGAAGTTGGGACCAATATTGATGAACCATGTAGGTGAAGAGAATTCCTATTGAACCGGCGGTTACAACGGTTGATGACCCATGTAATTTTGTATATGGGTTCTTTTTATATGGACACAAATTATAAGCGTGTATACATGTACAAAAGAAGGCATAGCGAATGGAGAGAAAAAACATGAGCATAGAAAATTCAGAGGATGTAGCAATGGATGGTGATGGTGTAGTCACCATGAGACATATGAAAAAAATAAATAAATAATTAATGTAGTAGAATTGTTTTGCATGTAAAAGGACATATGGTTGTAAGACTTGCTAAGGAATGCGTACCCCTAGTAACACACCGGTAAAGTTAGGAGGAAGACCTAGGTGATAGGGGGGATGCATGTGGAATCTCCAAGTCAGGCTTAAAGGGAGGATTGTTAGGGTTAACCTTGACTCAGGAATGAGTCAAAGTGGTTTAGGTATAAACACATGGTATTGATGGCCTATGGTTTTTTATTCCTGAGAATGCATGTGAAGAAGCCCTTATAAAGGTAGTAAGGCTCCATTTTAAAGTGTCTTGGAGGTGAGCGGTGGATAACTCACTTGGCCCAGCTTGACCAATTTAGGTCAAGGTAAAAATAGATCTATGATTAGGATGGTTTTTGCTAGGATAATTATGTGTCTAAGTGTATGGTTGATTGCGTGTATTATTTTTTTCTCGCAAATATATTTTATTATGCTAGGTTAAAAACCTAACAAATTTAATGTTACTAGAGGAGGTGTATGTGATTCTTGTGCCATGGGAAAGCATCATAGATATCCCTTATTCACAAATGATGAGAAAATTGTGAGGAAACCATTATACCTTATTCACTATGATGTGTGTGGACTAATGAGTAATCTTTCTATTTCTGGATACTTGTACTTTGTTACCTTTATTTATGATGCTACGAGGAATTGTTGGATTTATTTCATGAAACATAAAAGTGAGGTGTTTTAATAAATTTTGTGAATTTAAATCCTAGGTAGAAAATCAAACAGGTCGTAGCATCAAGATATTAAGGAGTGACAATGGGGGAGAGTAGAAATCTCATGAGTTTATTTATTTTTGTAAGAGGTCTAGGATCAAGAGGGAGTATTGTATTCCCTATACTCTTCAACAAAATGGACTAGCAAAAAAGAAAAACATGTGAATTGTTGAAACTACATGGTGCATGTTGGAGAAGTTTGGTATGCCACAGTTCCTTTGGGAAGAAGCATGTCTTAATGTTATGTACACATTGAACATGTGTCATTATAATTCATTGAGGGAAGTTACACCCGAGGATGCATTTTCTAGAGTAAATCCTCCTTTTAATTATTTTAGAGTTTTTGGTTCTCTAGAATATACTTATATACCTTCAGATATGCGAACAAAACTTGAACCTACCATCAAAAGAGGTGTATTTGTTGGGTATGGTGATGAGCATAAGGGATATAGAATTTGTATACCCGGTGAAAGGAGAACTATACTTTGTAGGGATGTTATTTTAGATTAATTTGGTTATAGAATGACATCTAACACTCTTGGTATTGAAGTGTAGCTAGATGTTCCAAAAGCCAGTGATAAAGAAGAAGATAAGGAAAGTAAAGATGTCATAAGCGATGACATAAAACAAGATCAATCAAATGAAGTGACTAAATATAATGAGGAACATAAAGAAGCAACCATGGAGTTTCCTCTATGGATAAAGACACTAGCAAAAGGATTGAAAGATGAAAAGAAGCCAAAAGTGTCTCCTCCCAGGAGATGTTCACGCCCTAGAGTTCCAATTAGAAGTTATGAAGCTAATATTGTTGCAATGATGAGTGACTTGATTGATTCTGATCCTAGTACATTTGATGAAGCTTCGTATTCTAGAGAGTGGATTGAAGCTATGTAGGAAGAATATGACAACATAAACTATGTGTGGGACATAGTTCCACTTTCTGAAGGAAACAAAGTCATTGGAAGCAAATGGATCTTCATATTGAAGAATAAAGTTGATGATTCCATATCGAAGTATAAGGAAATATTTGTCGCAAATGGATTTAGTAAAAATCCTAATATTGATTATGATGATACCTTTTCCCTTGTTTCCTAGTATAATACCATACAGAGTGTTCTTTCCTTAGCTGCTAGTAATAATTGGAATCTTCACCATATGGATGTGAAGACAAATTTCTTAAATGGTGTCTTGCAGGAAGAGGTATACATACAACAACCTAAAGGATTTTAGATTCATGATAAAGATGTGTGCAGATTGAAGAAGGCCTTGTATAGTCTTAAACAAGCTCCTCATGCATGGTACACTCATATTGATGAGTGGTTTCAAGAAAAGGGAGTAAAGAAATCATCTGTTGATGCTAATCTATACCTTTTGTGTGATGGTAATAACATTTTTATTGTTGTTTTGTATGTAGATGATATTATTCTAACTAGAAATGACGATGGTTTAATTCTTTGGTTGAAAAATGAATTGTGTAAAGAATTTGAGATGAAGGATTTGGGCTCCCTTCATTATTGACTTGGTTTATAAGTATGGTAGGATATGTAATATCTCCAATAGAATGGGTTGGGATATTATTTCCTTCTGTGCAATAAGTGTTCTCGATGCTCTAATCTGGTTGACAAATTTTCACAAATATTTTTCATGTATTCGACTAATAGACATTTTGTCAAACATATTGCATGTAATACAAATACACCAGAAATAGAAGGGACGATATCTGGTATTTTATTATGAATGAAGTTATGAACACAACAATCCAATGAATAATATGGTAGTTGCAATACATTAATGGAAAGCACACAGTACAAGATAAACACATGGAATCATGCCATGGCCTCTTCAACAGATGAGATCAAACCCTCCAAGTTCCACAACCCCTCCAAGCAAATCACAACAACCCAAAATTGAAATCAAAACACAAGATGGATCCTCCTCCTTTCTAGCTAGGGTGGATATTGCACCACCAAAACTAAACTACAATGGAAGGGTTTTGTCAAAACCCTAATGAAAACCTTGTCTCCAAGAGCACTCCGAAGAGATCAATCCAAAAAACATAATGAGGAAGGTGAAGTGCTACCCCTTCCTTTATACTTCTTCCATGACTTTTTAATCTTTCCCTTTTTGACCAAATCAAGCATGACCATTATTTCCTTTTTGAACAAATCAAACATGATCATTATTTCCTTTTTTATTTTCACTTAAGGATTAAAATCACTTTATATCCCTTTTTGCCCCCTTTTTAGTGCTAAAAAGTGATTAATTAGCTTCTAAGACATTCCCGAATGTCAGAATCCCCTTTCTCATCATCCCAACCTTTATATATTTTCATCCTGATTCCAACGAGCTATTACATGAAGGTGTTCCCTCCAATAATACGACCCAAATAACACCTTTAGTGCATTTAATTAATTTATACCCAATAATAATCTTAATTTACATAAATCGTCGGAATGCCATAGAACCAAGAACGAACTATGCATAAGTGATTCTGATGATGAAATAAGGTAAATGCACTAGAATGGGGCTCATATAACTCCTCCAATTCACCCAAGCCTGCTATTATTCTCCATTTACTCCTCTTTCCAGGATGACACAAACCCATAAGGTTGCCTCCAACTGTAAAGCAGGGGAATCCAAAAATGGGTACATTACAATCCTCCCTTCCCAAATATTTCTTTTCCTCAAGAAATTCCATCATAACCTGACACTCCATTGACTGAACCAGAATGAAGCTAAAAATGATACTAGGGTCCCAAACCACCCTAGAATATGTGAAGTATCCTCTGCTCAGTGTGTCGTCTAGCAAGGTACCACCACAAGAAATCTCCTGAATATTGTCGATGAGTAGAGAAAATCGATACTGCAACAACTTGATCAACCCCTCAAAGAACTACTTTACTAGGGAACCAATCTCATGAAATAAAAAACTAGATCTCGCCTCTCTATTAGTTGTTGAACTGTCTAATATTGAAATCTCAGGGTCCCAAGATAATCTCAAAAATATACCACCATGTTGATGTTGTGACACTCTGATTATAATCATCCGACCATCGTGCCTAGTCTGCCTCCTCCTCCCCTAGTACTCCCATCTAAAATACCTGTAAGGGTTGAATCTACTACCATGAATAGTATCTTGCATAGGCATCTAGGTGAAGTCACGACCTGCAAATTCACTGCCACACTCCATCTCAAATGTTAGAAAATCAATTTTTTCTTGATCGCTGATAATTCTCTGGGCTGCTCATGGACTCTAGACATCTATCCACTAGATATATCTATCACTTGTGTTTCCCCATACTCAAAATATATCACTAGAAAGTGCGTGAATTGGTCAATCACCAAAGACATTCTATATGTCCATTGTACCCTCTGTAAAACTATAATGCAATATGTCCACCTACTCTCCCATTCTCTCCCTTAAATGGCCAAAGACCGCATCGATCTTATGGAATTAGTGTGCCCTGACCTACTCTATTGACAATTCGTATACTCTATACTCCCCTACATCGTTTGTGAGGCCTCTCCATATGAACCTCTCTTGAATCTACCTAGAATATGTGAAACACTCTCTGCTCCTAACGCTATGTTGTGACTCGCACTACAAATCTCCATTACCTCCCTAAAATGGAGCCTCGTTATTTTTATAAGCTCAAGATAAAACCTCATAAGTCCTTTATTCATTTAAAGGATTCTTCTGGTAACTCATGTTTCACTTGGAAAATGAGAAAGAAATTAAAATTGAAGTTTAAAATTTGATCGAAAAAGTTACTTTCAACTCCTTCGAACTGCTTGTAGGAGTTACTTCAAACTCCTCCGAACAGCTTGAAGGAGCTACTTTAAACGCCTCTAAGCAGCTCAGAGGAGTTCCTGTTGATTGTTCCGATAAACAAAAATTATCGCGAGATTTGAGGAGAACCCCTCTGATCATATCAGAGGAGTTACAACTCCTCCAATATGTTCAGAGGAGTTACCCTTAACTCTTCCAAACAAGTTCAGAAAACTTGTTTTAAAATCCTTCGACCTAACTACTGCATTAAATGCTACTTATTATCTGGGAGGTTATAAAATGAAATGGGGTTAATCCATTGTTTCTTGGCTACTTGAAATTGACAAGAATATGTAGAATGAAGGAGTTAAGATGAACGCCATTAGAACAAATCCCTATACTTTCCCAACATGTGGCAACACCAGCCGAGTAAGTTTACCTACCTCTCTCTTGTTCTTTAATCTAGGGCTAGGTTTTGTTTCATTTTTTTTTTCTTACCTTTTATTTTTTCCCTAAACCATAACTTACTTGCCGAATATTCTCCACTTCACCCTCACTAGGTCCTTCATGATTGTCACTAGTCTTAGACTGATCCTCAACTCATCCTTTTTTATGGAGTATGTAAACAATTCATTTTCCCCCATTCTTAAGCCCTGATAGACTCCGTCCTATCCCTACATTTGGCAGCTGCAAACCCCAAATCCAACCAAGAATCCCTCGGTTCACCCTGAGCAATCCCTAAACATCCCACTCCTATTTATCTAAGATTTCCATAGCTCTCTCGATCGTTTCTTTGTGTTCACATCAAAATAACAAAATTCAAAAAACTTGTTTAGTAACTCTTTGAGCATATTGGATAAGTTACTACTAAATTCTCTGATATGCTCAAGAGAGTTGAACTCAACTCTTCCACACACCTTTAGAGTGATTGGGAACAAATCCTTCGATCGTATTGTAGGAGTTAATATTAAATCCTCTGATACGATCAGAGGAGTTTCTTATAAGTCCTCCGAGAAATTTACTACATATCGAAGAATTTACTAATGACTTCTCTGATGTGTTCAGAGGAGTTGTTATTAACTCCTTCGATATGATCAGAGGAGTTGTTAATAACTCTCCCGATATGCTCGAAACAATTACTCATAATTCCTTTGATCTGCATCAAGAGAGATGTTTTGTTTTTCTCCGATTTTAGTTTTCCAGGTTGATGCCCAATATTTTCACCCTAAAACACTGCTAGGTATTGTTTTCTATTAACTTGACATTTATGAGAAACAACAGGCCATGACTGGTTTTCATTAATCCTTATTATTGTTTTGATCATTTAACTATTTTCAAATAACATGCTCCAATTTTATCATGTCTGCAGGTTCAAACATGTCACCATGAAATAAAACAACGATGAAACCAATAGGGGCTAAACCATCTGGAAACTCCCAGTAGACAGTAGAAACAAAAAGTGTCGGGGCAATATATGATGATACGTTAGGACTTCTTGACAAAGACGAAGAAACCTTAAAATGGGGAGAAGTATATTATATGTTCAAGAAATCAAACTTATCTACGGAAGCAGAGGACCCAGGTGAGCTCCAGGAATTTAAAACATCATAAAATCTTTAATTTTCAGAGTGGAAACACATCCAAAAGTTTTCCCTTGTGCAGACGCCATTTCTTGGATTTTGAAAAACACAGAAGTAAATAGTAGGTACGTATTTAATGAAATAAAAGAGTCGATAGATTCATTCATGCTTGATGATTTAGCTAAGTGTTACCATATTGATGCCGGAAACAAAAAGATAGATGGTTATCTCCTTAGTGAATTGGAGCTCACGCCAAAGAATTTATTCCCCACATGGTATAAAGCACACAAGTAGTCCAAATATTGTCCCAAGAGTTGATACCCCACAACCGATATAAGAAGACCCTACCAATATATGGTGGCCATGCTGTGCAGGTTGTATGGGGAATCAGATACCACCCACTTACCCTTGTATTATATGCTCTTAATTTATTTCTGTGTAGATGTAGGGGCCTCATTCAACTGGTGTTGGGAGCAGGCCTATTTTGAGGAAATACCAATTTTGGCATGGTAAGGCCAGATTTTGGAGGACAACTAGCAGGAAAAGCAACACGTGTGAGGGAAAGCCACATGAAAAGGAGGAAAGCATGAAGGTGCACAAGTAGGAAAACCTAACCATGTTAGGGTTAGGTTTTTGGTAAGAGATTGTAACAGCTAAGAAGCTTGTGAATTAGTATAAATAAGAACCTAGGAGGTCTAGGTCATGGTTGGAGGAGGTAGTTCTGTTGGGATCGAATGGAATACTGATTAAATTTGACTATTGTAGTTTTATACGATTTTGTAAGATGTTGAGATGTAGAAGAGTCAAGTAACTATATCTTGAGGGTTAGATCACAGGCTGAGGAGCCAGGTGTGATCTAGTCTGCCTCACAGAGGTTGTTGAACCTTTATCATTATTGTATGATTGGAGATATAGTGTGCACAACACCATATTTTGCAGCAAACCTACTGAAAGAGCCTAAGAAGCCAAATCTTAGTGGATGTAGCCTAGGAGGGGGTGAACCATGATAAAACTTGTGTTATGTGTGTTTTTTATTACATATTTACCTTTTTTCAGTGATTAGTTTATGAATGGATGGATGAATGGTTCAGTTAGATCTAATAGAATGCATGCATGACTTAAAACATTAATGAATCTTAGGAATAATAGAGAGAATAATCAAATCAATGCCTAAAGAAGATCAATTATAATATCAGATACCCACTCTTTCCTAGACTGCAAACACTTGAGCTTTGTAGTCACCCATAGATATATCTTAGGTGAGACTACACAGTACATTCTGTGTGTTGTGTTTCCTTCTGGTTTACTAGGAGGGCCTATAGTTTTAGAGGGTTTTTTTGGAAACCTATTCAAATCTGAACCTGGGTCAGCCCGAGAAGTAGATAGAAAGATTAATAACCAGTATCAAAAGATAGATTCAATAATAGAGGAGATGAAGGAGGATATGAAGAAACTCACATTCCAACTTAACTAGAATAAAGGCAAAGAGAAAAGAGAAGTTGTTTGGTGTACCACATGCAGGATAGAAGGTCACCATAAGAATGAATGTCCAACTTTCGTGCAGTGCATGGAAACAGGAGTACCAAACCCATTGCCAACATGAGGACCATGGTGCAAGATATGTAAGACACATGGGCATGATCCATATCATTTTCCAATGATGCAAAAGTACTAGATAGTACCCAAGAGTTCATACCGCAATTTCTGCAAGTCAGTGGGTCATAATGATAAATATTGTAGGAAAATGGAGTTGATGAGAGAAATAACTTCAAATACCCATAGGGTGCAAGCAAAAATGATGACAGGGCAAGCTGAACCTCAGTTCAACTAGGTACCACCTCCATACAACAATGTGAAGTCGCAATACAACACTGTACAACCACAATATAACAACATGTAGCCATAGTATAACCCCGCACAGTATAACCAGGCACCTCAGTACAATGCCCCACGAGGAGATCAAGATGGATACTGTTATTGGATAAATCCATAAGTGCGAACACAAACTGATCTCCCTAGATCCACCTGGATCTATAACAAAGCAAGACAAAACATGACTCTTTCCCTAGATTCTAACCATTGAATTAAATAGGAGGCAAGAACAAAGTACATACCATATGATCGCTTTCTTTGGTCTTTGTTGCTCCCGCTTCACTCCAGTGCTCTCGTATAGTCAAGACCAAAACAATACAAACCAACCGAAGTGAAGAAAGAACAATCTATTCAACAGTGAATCTATGTATATGATCAAGGAGTTATACAATAAATTGGAATTAGCTTTATGGGAAAGGGACATATTACTGTATCTTATTGATGGAAAGTAAAGATTACAACCTGAGCCTTGATGTTGCAAACTTCCTTTCAATGGCCCTTGGCTCCGACACACACTCTTGCTCACACGTATGAAGAAGATCAACCACCTTTGATAAACTTGATGGAGTTATTAGCTGCTGTAGCATCAGTCCTTCACATAGTCTTTCACCAATTCTCCAATGACTCTTGCTTAACCTTGTTTGCTTAACCTTTTCCATGAGAATTCACTCAATATATAGGAGAGAATGAATTGGTTACTTGGATAAGAATGATCCCAAAATATCAGGGAATCCAGTACTAGGATAACCATTCGAATGCCATCTCATCCTTCTAGAAGATTCCCTTCTAGAAGCATCGAGAATTCATCTTTTTCCTTGCTTAAGAAAGAGTTTGCACCCTAGCAGTTCAACACAGTGTGAACTTCTCGTACCCTGGCTTAAGGCAGCTTGTGAGAATCATTCATTCTCGCAGGAAAATATACTAGAAGCCTGTGAACATTCCTCAAAAATGTGATTTTTGGAAAGAGATGAAGGTAACTTTTCTCAGGAGAAAGTTCCAATGAAGAGCCTGAGTACACCATCATTAATACATCATCATGACAACCAAAATCATGGGTAACAATACAGAGGTGGAGGACAAAGTAGAGGAGTATTTGGAAGAGACAGAGGTCTAGTAGTGTGCCACAACTGCCAACAACCAGGAAAGTATGCAAGGGAATTTCCACTCCCACCAGCGACATGTATGTACCGTCGTGCAACAGACCATGATACAAAGGAATGCCCAACACTTTTGGGAAAGATTCAATAAAACAAGAACCAGAACAACTAGAATGTTCAGTGGATCTCTGAGGCTGCTAGGGATTATGGAAGAAATATCAACATAATCACGTGAGGAGGATCCAAGACAGGACCTGACGCAGTAAGACAAGATCCAACACAACAAAAATGAGTGAAGAAAAACATTGAAACACAGAAGTAGTTTGATGAGCAGAAATAAAAGGAGAAATTCAAGGAGGCCAGATAGGAGTTCCTCAAACAATATGTTACGTCAACATCAGCTGTGCATCATACTTAGAATGTACCAATGTACGATATGAATCCATCAGTGGACCACACCATTGAAGCACAACCTATCGAACAAGTAAGTAACATAATAATTTTTTGCAATCCCGTGTTAAGTTATTAAAGGATCCATCATCTGTCAAAGTCTTAAAAAATCTGCTAGAAAGATGTAACACAGAGGTAGAGGGGAAATTAGAGCATAAAATAGTCAATCACCTCCATACAAGAAGGAAGACAAGTAGGGAATTCAGACTCAATGCTAACATTGGGGATTTGAATATGGTGGATAACATTGGGGATTTGAATATGGTGGATATTATACTAGACTTAGGCTCTAAGGTAAATGTTTTATCTAAGAAGACATGGCAGTGTATGTGAGAACCCACATTTGTCTATTCACCTGTCTAGCTAAAGTAAGTGAATCAACATAGAGTTCTACCAATTGGAAGGCTCAAAGGTGTGATAGTATATTTAGATGGAGTGTGCACTAAGGCAAACTTTGAAGTAATAGAGATTGTAGATGGAACAAACCATATCCAACATTGCTTGGAATGGATTGGGAATTTGATAACCAAGCCATCATAAACTTGAAGACAAGGAAAATAACATTTCAATCAGGTGAGTATAGAGTCATTGTACCATTAGATCCTTTAGAAGGAGAAAGGTTTGTAGAACCCACCTGTTTAGATCTAGAGGAAATCAACCAATTGTACAGAACCATTGGCGCAAAGAATTTTATGTCAACCCAACTGCAGATGGGGTACTTAGCTGGAGAAGGATCATGTCATGTGCTTCTGACTCAGATACAGGTCTAGAAAATTGGAAGCAGAGATTACATGAAGTCTCCACAAGAAGGTGCGCAATAATAGACCGCGTAGTAAGATGGGTTGGTACAGAGATAAGACAACCTCCCAGTTTTCATGGGATAAATGAGTTAGGTGAATTTTTGACTGAATATGAAGAGGATGTATTAGATAATCAGAGGCTCTTAGCCCTAGATATTTCACTAAAGGATACACCTGGAAGATGGTGGGGTGTGGACAAAGAAACAATTCAGGACTGGTACCAATGTAAGCAATGACTGCGCATTAGATTCAGTGTAGAACAAGGCAGCAATAAAATGCAGAGGTATGATGGGCAAGGGACACCAGCAGAACACTTGGAGAAGTGTAGGACACAATGGAGGATGACACCACCAGAAGAATGGCCTCATCATTTCATCCACACATTGGAGGGAATCATATAAAAATGGTATGTAGACCAGGAGATGCGTAGAGGTACTACTAAATGGACAACATTACAACATAACTTTGTAGTAACTTTCTCATTTGAACATGAGAACCCCAACAATGATTCAACACTGAAGAGGATAAAAGGTTTAATATTTATTAATGAACCATAGGTTGAACTCATGATAGAGTACCAACAACAGAACAAACAGACAGTCAAATAACTAATATCATGTTATCATGTTGAAGAGGAAGTACCATATGAAGATGACCCGCACAATATTCATATTATAGAAATTGGAGAAAGAGAGGTGGAAGGTCCATATTTGGAGTCAGAAGTATTTTCTGCACCTATCAAGGTGAAGAAAGTCAACATTGGCACAACTGATAAACCTAAAATGGAAAGTATTGGAGACTATTGGGATGAACAAACAATAGAAAAAATAATAGAGTTACTACGTGAATACAGTGACGTGTTCCCAATGACCTTTGCAGATATGAAGGGAATAGCAGGAGAGCTAGGATATATGAAGATACCTCTCAAACCTGAGGCAAGACCTGTCAGGAAGAGGCCTTACAAACTGAACCCAATGTATAAGTAGAAAGTGAAGGCAGAAATTGACAGAATGTTGGAAGCTGGTATCATAGAACCAGTAGAGGAATCTGAATGGATAAGTCCTATGGTAGTGCAAGAAAAGAAACAAGGGGGGATAAGGATCTGTGTATATTTGAGAAAATTGAATGATGCTTGCTTACATGACCTTTTTCCTACCCCTTTCATAGATGAAGTCTTAGAGAATGTGGGAGGCCAAGAAGCATATTCATTTATAGATGGATTCTCAGGTTACCATTAGATCAAGACAACTCTAGAAGACAGGTATAAGACTACTTTTTCTATAGAATGGGGATCCTACCAATACAAAATCATGCCTTTTGGGTTGAAGAATGCACCAACCATATTTTCAAGATAAGTCATAGCTTCTTTTAAGGAATTCATACATCAGTTTTTATATGTATATCTGGATGATTGGACTTTGTATAGTCTATTAAAGGACCATGTAGAAGTGTTAAGGTTAATGTTGGAAAGATACAAGCAATGTCAGATATCATTGAATATCAAGAAGTGCATTTTTGGGACATATGGTGTGTAAACAAGGTTTACTGGTGGATCCTGCTAAGATTGCAGTCATTGTCAACTTACCACCACCAAAATCAGTGCGCTAGTTGAGAGAAACACTGGGACATACAAGCTATTACAGGAAATTTATAAAAGAGTATTTGTAGATCACTGCGCCAATGGAAAAAATGCTAAAGAAGGATATGAGATTTCAATGGAACGAGGACTGTCAAAAAGGTTTGGACACCTTAAAAGAAAAAATGGTCACAACACCTATCCTAATATTCCCAGATTGGGAAAGACATTTCATGTGCATGTAGATGCATCAACCATATCACTTGGAGCAATTATGGCGCAACCAGGAGCAAGGGATTTAGACCATCCTATAGTCTTTTCAAGAAGAACATTGTCATAATCAGATAAAAATTACAACACCATGGAAAGAGAAGGCCTAGCCATGGTATATGCACTTCAGAAGTTTAGGCACTATTTACCAGGGAAACATTTAATGATGTTCACAAATCATTCGACCCTCAAATATCTAGTCAACAAGCCAATGTTGGGGGGGAGGATCTGTAGATGGATATTGTTATTCCAAGAATTTGATTTCAAAGTGATAGTCAAACCAAGGAAGCTGAATGCAGGACCTGATCACCTGTCAAGGGTAACTAGTGGAGAAGAACCCACCAACTTGGAAGACAAATTCCCTAATGCGCAACTATTTTCAGTACAAGTAGCTGATGAGTATTTTGCTGATATTATTGAATACTTAAGTACAATGATTGCACCATAATATTTCAGCACTATGCAGAAGAAAAATCTGGTAGTCAGAGCTCCAGACTATCAACTTACTGCAGGACACTTATATAATATGGGAGTAGACAATATTTTGAGAAGGTGTGTATTAGATCCAAGAAGGACTAGAATTTTGGCAGAATCTGATGAAGGTATCACTAGAGGACACTATGCAGGAAAAGATACCACGCAGAAGGTTTTGTGCATAGGATTATGGTGGCCAACAATCCATAGAGATGCTAAGGAATATGTAACACCCTGTTTCCCCTAGTTTGTAAATATAACTGGACTGGCCAAGGACTATGGAAAACTCATAAGTATGAATATGTGATGTAAATGGACCTACAGGAAGAGGTCAATGAATGTGAATAACATTTTGAATCATTGCAGGACTACTGAGAGGGGATGTGCAGAAAAGAGACCACGATGGCGGTGGAAGGCACCTGAAAAGGTGGTGTTAACTTCCACCGAGAATTAAATACCATATTTGGACTCCACTGGCCTGGAGAAACAAAAGCGGCTGGCTGGCCCTGAAAATTAATGGCTCGTAGACTGATAGGCAGATGGCTTGATGAGGGATGGGATGGTGAACCACCTATCTGTAGAGCCATCAGGCCTGATCAGTGTGAGGGAAATCGTGCCACACGCAACCTCGCGAGAGGATAAGGCATATGGCAGAGGCGATTGAGAGGGGCATGAGGGGAACTCTGGCAGTTTTTACGCAGAGTGAGTGATAGTAGAGAGGAAGGATTACAACCTTCGCTCATGGTCACTGGGAGACGGAGAGACGCAGTCTTGACAACATTGTGGTCTCATCTCGGGGGTGGCTAGCTGTAGTGTACCCATTCACTACCTGGATTTTACCAAACCTCTCGGTTACCATTCTATACATGGAATCTACAGAACTCATACGGGGTTATACCAAACAAATGCATTTAACACAATTAAACACACTTAAAACTCAGAGTAAAATATATGGGTACTGCTATAATTAAACAAGCAATAACATTCATCATTAATTCATTTACACAGCGGAAAACATGATACAAAATAGCACATTCATGCTCAACATAATTAAAGCCTAATTCAATATTTATCTTTTATTGGCTGTAGAATTTCACCAACCAAGTGCAGGCCTTCCACGAACCTCCCAACCTTAGACCACATTGTTCATCAGCTCAACAGTAGGTCACCCCCGAGCTGGGACCGAGCTCCACCCCAAGGCAAGGAATCTAAACTCAGGCTGAGGTTACAGGGAAGATAGCACATACACAACCACCAGGAAGAAAGCTCTCCCAGGAATCTCCCACGCTCACTACCCACAGACCCTCATTCCCCACATGCCTGCTCCACCCCAGGGGAATGCACCTTCTCTGTCACCTAGACAGTCCTTCGGCTGCCAGTCCCCCTTATCTTGGGTTACAGGAACAGACCGGACCGGAAGTCTCTAGGCTTTATGGCAGCTACAGGGATTTCTTCCAGGAGTTCTCTTCTCCCTCTGCGCACTTTCTCACCTGGAGGAGTCGCTCACAGGCCAACAAGCCTCACGTAGTCCAGTACTGCGTGGTCACAACAATTCACAGGAAACACCGACACAGGTTTCCCCAAATCGGTTCAGCAATCACTGGATGATCTCTCGGTGATGATTTCGGAACAGGCTCCTAACAAAGGCTAGCTCAACATTTCCCATACAACCACAGGATGCTTCCACTCGAGTCCAACACAGGGATTCTGGTTCAGGAATGCATTTTCCGGGTTGCCTAGAACAGACACAAACTCATAGTTCGGAGCATGGGTGTACATGGTTTTTTCAGACGAACATAGGCTTAACGGCTTCAGAGATGAATCTGCGTATCTGGCAGAGGTCGTACTCCCTTCACGCTCAGAGGTTCGGGTCCGAATGGAGGAAGATTCCCCACCCACGGTTCAGTTTAGGCTTATATTTGCATGCACCAGGGTTGACACTTGTCACCCTGGGAACTGTATGTGTTCCATCCGTACGCCTTCCTTCCACCACTTGGGAATCACGGGTCCTTCCAAGAGGACTTAGGATAAAATAATGTGCATATGGATTTTTAGGAAATAATATTAAAATATTATTCCAGGCCTAAGCCCCCTAGTCTTAGCCCCTAGGCTCCTCACTCAGCCCCTTTTCCACCTTCCAGTCCCTGATCCCTTGGCCACTTTGTGGACGCTCAGTCCCCCATCACTCATTCATCGCGGTCGGTCTGCACTGGCAGTATTTATATTTTATTAATTGACCTGCATACATACAAGTACATCAACAGGCTCCTGGCCTTCAACACTTAGGCTCCCTGGCCTAACAAAACACATAAGCCTACAGCTTATACAAAACTTGGCTCACCAGCCTATAGAACATATTTACAATTCTTTGCATATAACATGATCTGTAACGGGGCTCGGCCTTGGGGACACTACAATCCCCCTCCCCTTATTTTTGCACTATCGTCAGTGCAACTTACACTACCTCTGTGTGTCCTTCAAAATTTTCAAAAAGATGAAGGTACTCTGCCCGCATAATATCTGCATGCTCCCATGTCGCGTCCTCAGGACCATACTAGGTCCACTGGACCTTTACAAGCTCTATGGCTCGATTTCAGATCTGCTTGTTTTTCCTGTCCAATATGCGCACAGGATGCACTTGCAGGACACCTTCTGGTTCCACCTGAATCACAGTCCAATCGATAACATGATTAGCGTCAGGTACATATTTCTTGAGCAGTGAAACATGAAACACATTATGTACAGTCATATATGCAGGTAATGCAAGCATGTATGCAACTGGCCCAATCCTTTCTAGGATCTCAAATGGCCCGCAGAATCTCGCTGCCAACTTGGCGCAACTTCCCAATTTCAGGGAACTCCTGCTAGCTTTCACTTTCAGGAAAACATGGTCACCCACTTTGAATTCTCTATGGGTTCTATTACTATCAACGTAACTTTTCTGCATGTCCTGGGCAGCTTTCAAATTCTGTTTGATTTTGATCATCTGATCTTCCATCTCTTTGAGTAGTTCAGGTCCAACTACTGTTCTGTCAGCTGGATTATCCCAGCTCACTGGAGTGTTGCACTTTCTACCATACAGTGCTTCGAATGGGCTCATCTTCAGAGATTCATGGTACCCATTATTGTAGGCAAATTGTACCAAATGCAGGTAGTCTTCCCACCTTGATGGTTTATCCATCACATACATTCTTAGCATATCTTCAATTACTCTGTTTACTCTTTCTGTCTGTCCATCAGACTCAGGATGATACGCTATATTAAAGTTCAGATTCGTTCTGAATCCTTTGAACAGTCCTTTCCAGAAATTCGAAGTGAATTTCGGGTCCCTATCAGATACAATTGTCTTAGGAATTCCATGCAAGCGTGCAACTTCTTTTAAAAAGATATCAGCAACATCTGCTGTTCTGTGGGTGGTTTTTAGTGGAATAAAATGGGCAGCTTTAGTAAGCTTGTCCACCACCACCATGATTGAATCATGCTGCTTGCTTGTTCTGGGCAATCCTGTGATAAGATCCATGGTTACCACATCCCACTTCCACTCAGGAATAGGTAAAGGCTGCAACAACTTGGCTGGGTGTCTGTGCTCAGCCTTGACCTTCTGGCATTCCATACATCTGGCGATGTATTCAGCAATTTCCTTCTTCATACCTGACCAAAAATAATGGCTGTTGACTGCTGCCACAGTCTTTTGATACCCAGGATGACTAGCATAAGTCACATTATGCATTTCTTTTAGAATTGCCATCTTCAATTCTCTGTCATTAGGTACATACACTCTGTTTTTGTATAGAAGTAAATCATCAGTTCCCAAGGTATAACTTTCCTTGGTTTGCGGTTTCTCATGTTTCTGTAGCTTTGCTACCAATCTTTGGTACTGCAAATCAGCATTTGCAGCTTCAAGAATTCGGTCTTTCAACTCAGTTCTGTACATGCTAATGGCTATAGCATGTAATTCATGCACTTTTTTGCTGAGTGCATCAGCTAGCTTATTGTCTTTCCCTTTGATATACCTGATATCAAAGTCATATTCACACAGAAATTCCAGCCATCTAATTTGTCTGGCATTTAAGGTTGGCTGATCAAATAAATATTTCAGACTGTTGTGGTCTGTTCTTAATTCGAATTTCTTGCGCATGAGGTAATGTCTCCATTTCCTTAAAGCATGGACAACTGCTGCCAGCTCTAAATCATGAGTGGCATAATTCTTTTCATGCTCTTTTAGCTTTCGAGATTCATAGAAAACTACAAATCCTTCTTGGATGAGAACTCCTCCCAGCCCTTCCTTACACGCATCCGTGCACACTACGTAATCCTTACTTGGATCAGCAATCTTTAGGATTGGAGCACTAGTGAGCAGTTGCTTCTGTTGCTGAAAGCTTCTCTCACATTCATCAGTCCCCTGAAACTTCTTCTCCTTCCTTTGCAAGGAAGTGATAGCATGCGCTATCCTTGAGAATCCGACTATGAGCCTCCTATAATAGCTTGCTAGACCCATAAAAGATCTTACTTCCGCAAAATTTCTTGGTGCTGGCCATTCTCGAATGGCCTATACCACTTGACGCAAGCGCGAGCTACCTCCTTCAGCACCCGTTCACAGGATCGATCAAATTCCCTCTGTTGAGCTGAAATTAGTTCTTTAGATTCTGGAGTGGAATCCCTGTCAACTGCCCGATCCACAGGTCCTATTAACCTTCATGGCCTTCAGCACCTAGACCATGTCCTCCCCCTGACTTAATCTCAGTTCATCGGGGTTTCGCTATTCCTGTTGTCAAGAGTCACTATACTCTCCAACTCCCGATTGTCGATGAGCTCTCGGCTCCTATGTGCTATCCCTCCGGGCTAAGCTTCCACCATATGACCACTACCTTAGTGTTCGTGGCCTTACCTCCCTGTTGGGATTTCGAACTTCAAAAACCCGAGGCGTTCTTTGTACGCTAGCCCTCCTGGCTAGGCCCTGGTCCACGTGATCGCTACCATATGACCTTAGTCATACCCTCCATCGGAGTTTTGGCATTTTCATTGTCACGATGCACAAGTCCCTGGGACTCGTGATTCTCCGATGGAACAAATTTCCGATGCGCCCCTTTTTCCTCAGCTCTAGCCCTTCCCGGCTATACCATGGTCCATGTGACCATGTACCATATGACCGCAGCCATCTATCTGTCCATCGGGGTTTTGGGATTTTCGATGTCAATGTGCACGCACCCTTCTGACTCATGATTCTTCGATTCTCGATCCTCCGATGGGTCCCATTCATTGACCTGTCAACGGTCCTTTTGCCTGTCGCTAAAATCTGCCACCTGTCCTCCTGACAGTCGGTGTGGCCCCACGCGCCTAGGCCTTATCGGGAAATTGCGTATTGCGATTTTCCAATGCACGAAACCTTTGCTCCCAGGATCTCCGATATCCCGATTCCCGATATGCCGACGCGCCTTTTGCTTTAACCCTTCACGGTTAAGCCCAGGTCCATGTGTCCTACCTTGTGACCGTAATCAAACCGCTCATCAGGGTTTCGGGGTTCGGAGTTTCACAACGCATGGACTCCTTGTCCCCGCGATTCTCGATTTCCCGAATCCCGATTTCCGATGGATGACTCTTCTATCGGGACTTTCCCGATTGTCTGGATTACTACCACGCGTCCACAACGAATGGACGATCCCGATCTTGTCGATAAATCGTGGATCGCGATTCTGAGTGACAAGAGTTCTGTGTACACAAAAACTTCGATATGTCGAACCCCGACTCCTCGGGATCCTCTTACATGCATCCTCAAAACGAACGGTTCAGATATTTTCACCGTTTTGAGACCTGCAAGTCCCGATGCCTGGTGTCTTCGATCTCCGGAATGGACGATCGTGTGATACGTGCCTCTCCTCAGACGGAGGGTTCAGATTCCATGTCGGGGTTTCCAGCGTGGATTTCCCCGATGCCTTGTCCACGGGAATGCCGATTTCTCGATGGTCGATTCCGCGATGGCTGTCGGGACTTCTCCCTTCACTCTCGAGGCTTATCTCCCTCACGGTTTCTACTGATCTGATGCCTGTCGGGACTATGATCTAAGATCTGACGGTTCAGATCTAAGATCTAAGATCTGCGTGCTCCTCCTCCAGAGACTAAACTCTGTGCGACTCCTCCCGATCCAACGACTGACAAGATTTTCGAGTGAGATCTGATGGCTGTCGGCCTCCTCCTTCTGTAGGCTTCTCTTTAGCTCCTCCTAGACGTAGGTTCCTCAACGGTCCAGATCTGTTCTCCTGCCGATCGAATGGCTGTCGCTACTCCTCCTGAGATTCTTGCATTTTCTTCCTGCCTTTGGAGAATTTCCAAGGTTCCAAAGGCCTCGACCTTTGCTTCATTTCTCCCTACGAGCCCCTCAACTTCAAGCCTCGCCGCGCATATGAAACGCTGTCCTTCCTGAGCTTTGCTTCTCTTTTCGAACCCTCGAAGGATTCTATGACTCCTACGCCTCTGCAGTGTCTTTACGCACCAGAATGCTATCTCTTCTGAGCTTTCACAAATACTCAGACCCCTTGGGGAGTTTGGTCCTTCTTCTCCCTCAGATGGAGAATGAAATGGATGCCCTCCTGTCTATCCTTCTGCTCAGCCTCTTCTTGAGTACTTCTGGGTATTCAGCCACCTAGTGAATATCCTTCAATGGACTCTTCCTTCAAACTATAGAACTCAAAGAGTTCTTTCCTCTCTTCTATGCCTGAATGCACAAAGTCTCAATGCCCTCCTGGCAGAGTGGTTTCTTCCTTCCATAGAACGTTCGACAATTCTGTTCTCCTATGCACTTATACACTTCGCTCGATGCCCTCCTAGCAAAGCTTCTCAGAATCCTCAGTGATTCTGGTCTTCTCCGAACTCACCACATAGTTCTTCTTCTGTGCACTCCTTGCATTTGTGCTCAATGCCCACTTGGCAGAGCTTTACAGAATTCACAGCAGAATTCTGTCTGCAACTGTGTTTCAGCTACACAGCCTTACCTCCTGAGGTGTTTAGCAACCTCAAAGGTCTTTCCTCTTCCTGAGTTGTTGATTCTCAGTTCCTGTGCCTCAGCACGTCCTTGTCTGACTCCTCAGAGTTCAGAAGTGCACTCATGCACCAGTATTTAGAGTCTGCAACACTCTGTCATGCCCTCCAGACATGAAACCTCAAAGATCCTCAACCTGAGATCAAACAAACTCCCTACAATTGCATGATAACAACACACAAACTCTTGCAGAATGCATCCACATAACATACATTCACAACATATACAAAGAACACCCACAGACATGCATATAAGACAGAATAATGCAGGCAAAACTACTGTTGTTTATATTAGAAATGGCAAATGCCTGTATTTTACAAAATTATTCTCGAGCTCTCCTCGGCTCTTCTCCACCATTCTACTCTAGCTCAGCTAGCAACTCCTTGACACTTTGGAGCAAACTAGGGTCCAAAATTGGCCTTCCAGAACCAATTCCCCTTACATTCTTGGTCCAAAGACCGCTCCACTGGCCCATCTAGGCTCTGTGTTGAAACCTTGGCTCTGATACCACTTTGTAGTGTACCCATTCACTACCCAGATTTTACCAAACCTCTCAGTTACCATTCTGTACATGGAATCTACAGAACTCATATGGGGTTATACCAAACAAATGCATTTAACACAATTAAACACACTTAAAACTTAGATTAAAATATATGGGTACTGCTATAATTAAACGAGCTATAGCATTCATCATTAATTCATTTACACAGCGGAAAACATGATACAAAACAACACAATCATGCTCAACATAATTGAAGCCTAATTCAATACTTATCTTTTATTGGCTGTAGAATTTCACCAACCAAGTGCAGGCGTTCCACGAACCTCCCAGCCTTAGACCACACTGTCCATCAGCTCAACAGTAGGTCACCCCTGAGCTGGGACCGAGCTCCACCCCAAGGCAAGGAATCTAAACTTAGGCTGAGGTTACTGGGAAGATAGCACATACACAACCACCAGGAAGAAAGCTCTCCCAGAAATCTCCCACACTCACTGCCCAAAGACCCTCATTCCCCACATGCCTGCTCCACCCCAGGGGAGTGCACCTTCTCTGTCACCTAGACAGTCCTTCGGCTGCCAGTCCCCCTTACCTTGGGTTACAGGAACAGACCGGACCGGAAGTCTCTGGGATCTATGGCAGCTAGAGTGATTTCTTCCAGGAGTTCTCTTCTCCCTCTGTGCACTCTCTCACCTGGAGGAGTCGCTCACAGGCCAACAAGCCTCACGCAGTCCAGTACTGCGTGGTCACAACAATTCACAGGAAACACTTTCACAGGTTTCCCCAAATCGGTTCAGCAATCACTGGATGATCTAGGGGTGATGATTTCGGAACAGGCTCCTAACACAGGCTAGCTCAACATTTCCCATACAACCACATGATGCTTCCACTCGAGTCCAGCACAGGGATTCTGGTTCAGGAATGCGTTTTTCGGGTTGCCTAGACACAGACTCATAGTTCGGAGCATGGGTGTATATGTTTTCTTCAGACGAACACAGGATTAACGGCTTCAGAGATGAATCCGTGTATCTGGTAGAGGTCATACAACCTTCACGCTCAGAGGTTCGGGTCCGAATGGAGGAAGATTCCCCACCCACGGTTCAGTTTAGGCTTATATTTGCATGCACCAGGGTTGACACTTGTCACCCTGGGAACTGCATGTGTTCCATCCGTACACCTTCCTTCCACCACTTGGGAATCACGGGTCCTTCCAAGAGGACTTAGGATAAAATAATGTGCATATGGATTTTAGGAAATAATATTAAAATATTATTCTAGGCCTAAGCCCCCTAGGCTCCTCACTCAACCACTTTCCCACCTTCCAGCCCCTGATCCCTTGGCCACTTTGTGGACGCTCAGTCCCCCATCACTCATTCATCGCGGTCGGTCTGCACTGGCGGTATTTATATTTTATTAATTGACTTGCATACATACAAGTACATCAACAGGCTCCTGGCCTTCAACACTTAGGCTCCCTGGCCTAACAAAACACATAAGCCTACAACTTATACAAAACTTGGCTCACTAGCCTATAGAACATATTTACAATTCTTTGCATATAACATGATCTGTAATGGGGCTCGGTCTTGGGGACACTACACTAGCGGTAAATCCATCAGGAGTCGCTACGCCTACGGTTGGGTGGAAACGAGCACCCCTCCCAGCAGTTGCACCCATTTTCTGAAGTCACTTCTGATAAGTGTTTTTGTTTACATATTGCCTCTTGTAATTCATAGAATGATACATATATGTATATACTCATAGACTTGTGAAATTATGAACGGTTTCAATGTAGGAATGTCTGTGCAGTGTTTTGATAAGAATTATAGACATATGCTTATGACAGAGGAAGCCATGCATGATTTAAATTGATAAATGAATCTAATTATAGGTTGAATTAAGTTAGGCTTCCAGCCCGTTCTCGGGAAGTTGTTTCCCTTCACCCATCTCCCGGAAAGCCCTGGAATAGGTCTCTTGTAGAGATTTCCCCCTTGGAAAGGTTTACCCAGAACCTGAAATAGAAACTTGAAGGTGCAAGTCTTAATAACCTTGCACGAGGAGGAACGATTCCCCTTAAAAACCTGAGATGGCAGCTTAAGGGAGGAATATCAAATCAACGGACGAGGACTCGTCGGGAAATCCACAGTTTCCCCATGACCATTAGATTAGCAGGAGAAGGTAGGGCGTTAAAGGCCTTACCACCTGATTTTCTTGTGTCTTGATGGATAGTGAGGAGTCTAGAGCCGTAGATCCCCGTGTTCCATGAGCACATCCGGACCGCCGATTTCCCCATCTATAAAAGTTGTGGAAGATCACACAAAGTGGCATCAGAACCATTGGATCTCACTGAGGTGAGAGGAGGTTACAGCCACATTATAGTTTAAGCTTGGAAGGCTGGTGAACCATTGGATCAGCAACTGAACTCCCGTGAACCTTTAGATCTAGCAGGAGTTGCACTGGGGTTAAGCCCTAGTGAACAGAGGAGAGTTTCTAGAATGTCATCGGGAATTCTGAGAGGGTAGAAATCACGACATCAGGAATCGCGATCCGCGAATTCCTGATAGATGCAGGACCGTCTATCATGGGGGATACGTGTTAGGAGATCCCAGAAGTCGGGAATCAGAACATTGGAGTTTTCGAGCACAAAGAAACCTTGTCATACGGAATCGTGATCCGCGATTTCCCGACATGATCTGAATCGTTCATTTTGGAGGACGCATGTCAGTAGATCCAGAAGGGTTAGAGTTCAGAGCATCGGGGATTTCGAAGGGAAGAAACCCTCATAGTTTGGAATCGCGATACGTGAAATCCCGACAGGAGAGTTGTGTGGGCCACAGGTGGAACTAGCGGAGGATAGGTGTCAGACCTTCGGGAAGAGTCAGGAATTGGCATATTGGAGTTCCTGAGGACAAGGAACTTTAGACATTTTAAGTCCCAAACCTCGGAGGAAATCAAGACCGTTCATTTGGAGGACACGTAGTAGAGATCTATGCCATCGGAGAAAATCCCGACAAGGAGTTCATCGGGATATCGGGGATCTCGGTGACAAGTGAATTTTGCACTTTGAAATCGCGATCCGCGAAACCCCGAACAGTGGGGAATAGCTGTCCGAATAGCAGAGCTGAGGGAAGAGCCGTAGTGGGAGCCAACTATCAGCTTGATGGAGAATCGGTGTTCGAGAGATCGGGAAACCTACGGGTAAGTGTTTTATGACATTGGAAACCCCGTAGCCCCGACGAGAGGTAGGACTACGGTCCTTCATCAATGGTCACATTGTCCAGGGCTTAGCGTGGAGGGCTGAAGCACATCGGGGATCAGAGGATCGGGAGTTCCGAGTACATGTGTACCTCGGCACCGCAAATCCTGAAACCCCGATGAGAAGTTGTTGCTGTGGTCATATAGGAGCCGGTTGTGTGGGCTAAAGGCTTAGCCAAGTGGGGCTGAGGCAACAAAGGAGCAATTCCAAGATCAGAGATTGGTGATTCAAGTTTCCAAAACATCATGGGTGTCAAATCCCCGATAGAAGAAACCTCGACAGAAGCATATGATTGTGGTCATATGAACGTAGGTCACAGGGACCAGTAGTACGCTAGAAGGGGCTGGTGAAAAAGGGGCACATCGGAAATTTGTCCCATCGGTGATCGGGGATTCGAGAGGACAGGGGCTCTCGACAGTGGAAAGTCCAAAACCCCAGATCCCAATATTGAATCGGGGATTGGCATTTCGCTAATGCAAGTTTCTGGAGATTTCTCATTATTGAGAAATCAACGAAAAACTTTGATTTTTGGTAGTGGGTATGTTACAAAGTGGTATCAAAGCATGGTTACAACACTCGGCCTGATTGGGCTCATGCACCAGTCCTGCATAAACCTCGTACAAAACACTCCTATGAGGAGTAACCCCCTGACTTAACTATCTTATCCAGGATTAAAAACTTGGAATATGAAAACCCGACTGTGTATGCATGTGAAAGAGTTACGAAATTAGGCACAAATTATAAAATGTATTTAACTCTTGACTAATATCCAGCGTTTGTCTTTTCACTCAAGCGGATGATCAACCACGAGAATCTACAAACGCAGAGTATGGTGACTCACCAAGAGGTGGGAGAAGGCTCCCACAACAGAGACGAGGAGTCTGATGAAAGAAGAGCAATAGGAACCCCTCCGGACTTAGCTGAGATGGTGAGGAGTATCATGGCTGAATTTCAAAGCTGCAAGGCCGATAATGAAAGGATGATGAAAGAACAAGAAAAGAAAATCGAAATTAATGCAGTTCTACTGCAGAGCTTATCTAACCTAAAACGACAAATGCAGCATGAACCTGAGATGCAGAATCGTGGTCGTGCCAGTGGCCACACTGAAAGAAGCACATCTAAAAAGGTCCACCCCAGAGGTAAAGGACCAGTACTAGATGATTCCACTGAGAAGGAAGCTAGTGATTCAGAAGACTCTTCCAGCAGCAGGACCAACTCCTATTCTCCAAAGAAACAAAAAAAGCAAAAGACTGCCAAGAGTAATAAATTTGAGGAATTCAAAAAGGCCAAACCTCCCTCCTTCGACGGCGAGATAAAGAAGGGAGAGGAAGTTGAGGCTTGGCTACTTGGACTGAAGAAATATTTCAGAGTCCATGATTTTTCAGAGAATTTGAAGGCCCGAGTGGTCATTTTCAATCTGAATAGAAAGGCTTCCATCTGGTGGGAAGACCTTAAGAATATGAAAGGGGTCCACGAGGAGGACCTGTCTTGGAAACGGTTTGAGAAGTACTTCCGGAAGAAGTATTTGTCAGAGAGGTATTTCGATGAGAAGGATAAAGAGTTTTATGAACTCAAACTGGGACAACTTACTATGGAGGAGTATGTCAACAAATTCCTTGACTTACTCAGATATGTACCCTACATCAAAGCCGAGAAGGTGAAGGCACAACGCTTCATCAGTGGGTTACCTAAGGAATACCGGAACTGAATTGAATTTGACGAGCCAAGGACCTTAGAAGACACCATAAGGAAGGCAACATATTGTCATGAACAATATGGACATCGGGCAGAGTCTCGTGGAGACTGGAAATAGAAGAGTGGTTCGAGATTTCAGAAAAAGGGAAACAAATCCTCGGGATTTATAAACTACAAGAATAACCCCAGAATGAACTTCCCAACTCGGAGTGTACTCCAACAAAACTTTCCCTCGGTGGACGGAAATAAAACTTCTGGACCTATACCAGTAAAGACTGATAACCCAAAGAGGAAACCTTTGGAATGTTGGGAATGTGGAGGAGAGCATCTCCGGAGAGACTGTCCACATCGACAATAGAACAGTCAGAAAATTTATAACATGCAGGAAGCTACCATGGTCAATGATGTGGCAAGGAGTGTGCTGCAGATCTATGTAGCCTTGGATAATAACCAAGCTGACCACCAAGCTTCAGTGGTGGAAATAGAAGGTATGATTTTCAACCATCTGGTGTCTATTTTGATTGACCCTGGTTCAAATTTGAATTATATATCCCCTAGAGCTGTTGATAAGTGTAAGCTACAACCACAGAAGCAAACTAAACCATGGTTGGTACAGTTAGCCACTGGCACCAAAAGAAAGGTGGTAGAGGCCATACCAGCCTGCCAATTAATGTTGGGTGAATTCCCCACCCAAGCAACCCTTAATGTATTACCCCTGGGATCATACAACCTGTTGATTGGTATGGATTAGCTGGCTGCCCATAAAGCCAAATTGGACTGTTACCATAAAACCTTAGAATGTGTGAGAAAAGAAGGACAAAGGATAACCCTCCAAGGGATTCAAAAACCGGTCTCGGTGAGGCATATATCAGCCTTGCAAATGAGGAAGTATTGCCGAAAGGGATGTCCCCTATATGTAATACAGGTACTGAAAATAATCGAAGGCGCTAAACCAAGCCCCAATGTTCACCCTATCCTGAGAGAGTATAAAGATGTATTTTCGGAAGAGGTACCGAGTCTACCTCCGAGAAGAGACATTGACTTCTCGATAGAACTCGCACCAGGAGCGGTGCCAGTGTCTAGAACACCCTATCGGATGAGCACACCTGAGTTAGTAGAACTCAAGTTACAATTGAAAGAAATGATGGACAAGGGTTATATTCGACCCAGCGTGTCCCCATGGGGAGCACCAGTCTTGTTTGTCAAAAAGAAGGATGGCACCCTTAGACTGTGTATAGACTATAGACAACTTAATAAAGTAACCATAAAGAACAAGTACCCGTTGCCCAGAAATGACGATCTATTCGATCAGTTGGGAGGTGCATCTGTTTTCTCAAAGATTGAATTGAGGTCGGGATACCATCAAGTCCGAATTAAGGGGGAAGACATCCATAAAACCACTTTCTGGACACGGTATGGTCACTATGAGTTTGTGGTAGTACCATTTGGGTTGACCAATGCCCCTGCCACTTTCATGTGCCTAATGAACAATGTACTCAGTAAATTTTTAGATAAATTTGTACTAGTTTTCATTGATGACATA
>ML785220.1:350275-388648 GCA_009831015.1 Picea engelmannii | reverse complement strand
ATTTATAAAAGATTTTTCCAAGATTGGTTGTCCAATCACTGCCCTCCAGAAGAAGGGAACAAAATTTCTGTGGACACAGCAATGTGAAGAAATATTTCAAACCTTGAAACATCTACTAACCCATGCACCTGTGTTGAAAATCGCTGACCTAGAAGCTAACTTCCTTGTGTGCACAGATGCCTGTAAAGAGGGGCTCGGAGGAGTCCTTATGCAAGAAGGAAAGGTGATCTGCTATGAATCCCAAAAATTGAATGAACATGAGGTCAACTATGTGACTCATGATCTAGAATTGGCCGCCATAGTGCATGCCTTAAAAATGTGGAGGCATTACCTCCTGGGAAGGAAATTTGTGCTTATGACAGATCACTGTGGATTACGGTATCTGTTTGATCAACCCAAGATTAATGCTAGACAAGCCATATGGATGGCCCTCCCGAGCGAATTTGATTTCGAAATCAAACACATTAAAGGGAGAGAGAATAGGGTGGCCGATGCCCTTAGCAGAAGCATGAGAACAATTCACCTGGAAGCAGTGAGTACCTGCGAGACAGATGTCAAGAACAGAGTCAAAGAGGCACAAGAAATAGATCCCTTCACCCGAAATGTGACCCTGTACCTACAACAAGAACCCACTGGGGAAAAATACGAAGGCTATTAGATGACTGAAGGAGGTCTTCTCACCTACAGAGAGAGACTTTACATTCCCAATTGTGATGACTTGAAGAGGTTCATCATGGATGAACTATATAAAAGACCCTACACTGGTCACCCAGGATACCAGAAAATGATTATTGCCACCCGAAAACAATTTTACTAGCTGGGATTGAAGAAGGACGTAGCCAAATATTTGGCCCAATGCATAGAATGCCAACAGGTTAAAGCAGAACATCGACACCCAACAGGACTATTACACCCTTTACCCATCCCATAATGGAAATGGGAAACCATCTCCATGGATTTTATCACTGGATTACCAACTTCAACCAAACAGAATGACGCCATTATGGTAGTGGTGGATAAACTAAGCAAGTCTACTCATTTCATCCCCATCAAATCGACCTACAAGGCGATAGATATCGCACAGGTATTCATGAAAGAGGTGTTCTGACTGCACGACATGTCGAGAGAGATAGTATCTGACCGAGACACAAAATTCACTTCCAAATTCTGGAAATCACTGATGGCGGGTTTGGAGACCAAGTTGTTGTTTAGCACCACCTATCACCCTCAAACCGATGGATAGATAGAAAGAGTGAATCAGATATTAGAAGATATGTTAAGGATGCATGTGATGCATCAGCCCAAGAAATGGGAAGACTACCTGCCATTGGTAGAATTTGCCTACAACAATGGCTATCAAGCGTCCTTAAAGATGAGTCCATTCGAGGTCCTCTATGGTAGACAGTGTAATACTCCAGTCAGCTAGAGTAATCATGTAAAAAGGATTTCTATTGGACCCGATATGTTGAAAGAAATGGAACAACAAGTGACTCAGATAAAACAAAATTTGAAGGCCGCTCAAAACCGACAGAAAAGTTATGCTGATCAAAAGAGAACTCCAAGAGAGTTCCAAACGGGAGATCATGTATACCTCAGAATTAAGCCCAGAAGGAGTTCCCTGAAAATGGGAGCTTGTGCCAAATTGGTACCCTGGTATTGTGGACCCTTTGAAGTTCTAGATAGAATGGGACCTGTAGCCTATCGGCTAGCACTTCCTCCCATAGTAAAAGCACATAATGTTTTCCATGTTTCATTATTAAAGAAATATGTACAAGATGCTAATCATATAATTGACTGGTCTGTGATCCAGGTGGAACGGGAGGGAGAATTTCTACCAGAACCCCAATGCATACTGGACAGAAAGGAAACCCCGCTCCGGAATAGAACCATTGCACATGTCAAGGTACAATGGAAACATTTTGACCCAGATGAGGCTACATGGGAAATGGAGGATGCCATGAGATAGGCATATCCGATTTTGTTTACTTCTGTACATGTAATTCATGTTAGTAGCTAAGAACATCGAGGACGATGTTCCTTTTTAAGTGGGAGGGAATTGTAACACCCTGTTTCCCCCAGTTTGTAAATATAACTGGACTGGCCAAGGACTATGGCAAACTCATAAGTATGAATATGTGATGTAAATGGACCTACAGGAAGAGGTCAATGAATGTGAATAACATTTTGAATCATTGCAGGAATGCTGAGAGGGGATGTGCAGAAAAGAGACCACGATGGCAGTGGAAGGAACCTGAAAAGGTGGCGTTAACTTCCACCGAGAATTAAATACCATATTTGGACTCCACTAGCCCGGAGAACCAAAAGCAGCTCGCTGTCCCTGAAAATTAATGGCTCGCAGACTGGTAGGCGGATGGCTTGATGAGGGATGGGATGGTGAACCGCCCATCTGTAGAGCCGTCAGGCCTGATCAGTGCGAGGGATATCATGCCACATGCAACCTCGCGAGAGGATAAGGCATATGGCCGAGGCGATTGAGAGCGGCACGAGGGGAACTTTGGCAGTTTTTACACAGAGTGAATGATAGCAGAGAGGAAGGATTGCAACCTTCGCTCCTGGTCACTGGCAGATAGAGAGACGCAGTCTCAATAGCATCGTGGTCTTAGCTTGGGGGTGGCTAGTGGTAAATCCATCAGGAGTCGCTACGCCTATGGTTGGGTGGAAACGAGCACCCCTCCCAACAGTTGCACCCATTTTCTGAAGTCACTTCTGATAAGTGTTTTTGTTTACATATTGCCTCTTGTAATTCATAGAATGATACATATATGTATATACTCATAGACCTATGAAATTATGAATGGTTTCAGTGTAGGAATGTCTGTACAGTGTTTTGATAAGAATTATAAACATATGCTTATGACAGAGGAAGCCATGCATGATTTAAATTGATAAATGAATCTAATTATAGGTTGAATTAAGTTAGGCTTCCAGCCCGTTCTCGGGAAGTTGTTTCCCTTCACCCATCTCCCGGAAAGCCCCAGAATAGGTCTCTTGTAGAGATTTCCCCCTTGGAAAGGTTTACTCAGAACCTGAAATAGAAACTTGAAGGTGCAAGTCTTAATAACCTTTCACGAGGAGGAACGATTCCCCTTAAAAATCCCAGATGGTAGCTTAAGGGAGGAATATCAAATCAACGGATGAGGACTCATCGGGAAATCCACAGTTTCTCCACAACCATTAGATTAGCAGGAGAAGGTAGGGCGTTAAAGGCCTTACCACCTGATTTTCCTGTGGCTTGATGGATAGTGAGGAGTCTAGGGCCGTAGATCCCCGTGTTCCATGAGCACATCCGGACCGCCGATTTCCCCGTCTATAAAAGTTGTGGAAGAGCACACAAAGTGGCATCAGAACCGTTGGATCTCACTGAGGTGAGAGGTGGTTATAGCCACATTAGAGTCTAAGCTTGGAAGGCTAGTGAATCGTTGGATCAGCAACCGAACTCCCGTGAACCTTTAGATCTGGCAGGAGTTGCATCGGGGTGAATCCCTAGTGAACAGAGGAGATTTTCTAGAATGTCATTGGGAATTTCGAGAGGGCAGAAATCACGACATCAGGAATCGTGATCCACGATTTCCCGATAGATGCAGGACCGTCTATCGTGGGGGATACGTGTTAGGAGATCCTGGAAGTCGGGAATCGGCATATCGGAGTTTTCGAGCAGAAAGAAACCTTGTCATACGGAATCGCGATTTTTGATTTCCTGACACGATCTGAACTATTCATTTTGGAGGACGCGTGTCAGGAGATCCAGAAGGGTCAGAGTTCAGAGCATCGGGGATTTCAAAGGGAAGAAACCCTCGTAGTTTGGAATCGCGATACGTGAAATCCCGATAGGAGAGTTGTGTGGGTCACAGGTGGAACTAGCGAAGGATAGGTGTCAGACCTCCGGGAAGAGTCGGGAATCGGCATATCGGAGTTCTTGAGGACAAGGAACTCGAGACATTTTAAGTCCCAAACCCCGGAGGAAATCGGGACCGTTCATTTGGAGGACACGTAGTAGAAATCTGTGCCATCGGAGAAAATCCCGACAAGGAGTTCATCGGGATATCGGGGATCTCAGTGACAAGTGAATTGTGCACTTTAAAATTGTGATCCGCGAAACCCCGATCAGTGGGGAACAACTGTTCAAATAGCGGAGCTGAGGGAAGAGCCGTAGTGGGAGCCGGCTGTTAGCTTGACGGAGAATCGGTGTTCGAGAGATCGGGAAACCTACAGGTAAGTGTTTTACGACATTGGAAACCCCGTAGCCCCGACGAGAGGTAGGACTATGGTCCTTCATCAGTGGTTACATTAGCCAGGGCTTAGCATGGAGGGCTGAAGCACATCAGGGATTGGAGAATCGGGAGTTCTGGGTACATGTGTACCTCGGCACCACAAATCCCGAAACCCCGATGAGAAGTTGTTGCTCTAGTCATATAGGAGCCGGTTGTGTGGGCCAAAGGCTTAGCCAAGTTGGGCTGAGGTAACAAAGGAGCGATTCAGAGATCGAAGATCAGTGATTCAAGTTGCCAAAACATCGTGGGTGTCAAAACCCCGATAGAAGAAACCCCGACAGAAGCATATGACTGTGGTCATATGAACGCAGGTCACGGGGACCAACAGTACGGTAGAAGGGGCTGGTGAAAAAGGGGTGCATCGGAAATTTGTCCCATCGGTGATAGGGGATTCGAGAGGACAGGGGCTCTCGACAGCGGAAAGTTTGAAACCCTGGATCTCGATATTGAATCGGGGATTGGCATTTCGCTAATGCAAGTTTCTAGAGATTTCTCATTATTGAGAAATCAATGAAAAAATTTGATTTTTGGTAGTGGGTATGTTACAGAATATTGTCAGACATGTGATATCTGTCAGAGGTGGGAAACCCAACAAAATGGATGAGATGCCCCTAAGACCACAAGTAACTCTATAGGTATTTGACAAATGGGAAATAGACTTTGTTGGACCAATCAATCCACCAACAAAAAGGTCAGGAGTGAGATATATCATAATTGCAATAGAATATTTAACAAGATGGGTAGAAGCAACACCTGTCAAAGACTACAGTGCAGAGACAGTAACACACTTCTTGTTTGAGCAAGTGATCACCATATTTGGATGTCCAATAATTTTGATGAGTGACCAAGGTATTGACTTTATCAATAGTACTATTAGGTCTATGACTGAGGATTTCAAAGTTTATCACCAAAGGAGTACACCATACCATCCTCAGCCAAATGGAACAATAGAAGCCTTCAATAAGATCTTGGAGAATGCTCTGACTAAGATTTGCAATGTCAACAGGGATGATTGGGACTTGAAAATTCCAGCAGTACTATGGGCATACATGACCACCTGTAAGAAGTTGTTAGGACAAACACCATTCAGATTGGTGTATGGGCAGGAAGCAGTAGTACCATTAGAATTTATGGTACCCAGTCTGCGCATAGAAATAATTACCAACATGACAGAAAGAGGTGCAGTAAAGGAGATGTTAAATCAACTAATGGAAATGGAAGAGGATAGGATTCTGGTAGGATTTCACCAAGAAGTACAAAAAGAAAGAGACAAAGCCTAGCATTATAGACACATAAAGAAGAAGATTTTCAGGGAAGGAGACCTAATTTTACTCTATGACAGTAAATTTTTTCAACATCTTGGAAAATTTAGAATGCATTGGCTAGGGCCCTATGAAGTAAATACTGTCACAGATGGAGGATCTATACAACTAAAGGATCTGGCAGGAATAGAAATGAAAGGAATGATCAACGTGATTCGACTGAAACTGTATAGGGAAAGTCGACCTCCTAACACTTAAAAGTTACAAGGCAGTAAGAAACCATGTACATAGTATACCATAATAGAGAGGAGGCTAGAAAAAGGATAAAAATAAATAAAAAGGTGAAAAAGAAGGAAAAAAAAATACAAAATTAGAAAAAAAAGAAAATAAAAAAACACTGGAAAAAGTTGTGCACAGTAATTACCGCGAAAAACGTAAGAAGACATCACAGAGTAAAAATTGAAGTCGGCACAAATGCGTGAAAAAAGTGAAAAATGAACATGACCGAGTCTATAAAATGAAGAACACACACAATTATTCAAGACTTAGAAAATTTGGAACTCAAAGTGAGAAAAATAATGCGTTCCCTAGTTATCAGTTTATGAAAAAGAAAGCAAGGTTGTGAAATTTAGAGAGGATGAATCCACCCAAGTTTGGTGTAGCATGACAATTCGTCTAGATTACTCGGCAGGGCCAAAGGTGGAAGGAAAGAATACAACAACCTGAGCATGTGGTCGAGCTGGAAGATGTTACCACATCGGATCCAAAATCCATTAGCCCAACACAGGTTCAGAAAGATATTCCTACAATGCAAGAAGGAGAAATAGGGCAGAACTCTGGGGATCGAAAATAAATTTCAAACCCTAACCCCAAGACGCCCGCAAAGCCCGATGAAACAATGGGACCACGACAGTCCCAGAAACACAAAGAGGTGTTGGTGGAGGACATCACCTATCGACCAGAGTCCAGCAAGGAGGAAGAAGACACAGATGCAGCAAAGGGAGGCACATTTGTTGTGGGCCAGTAAAGAAAAACATCAGAATCCATGGAGATTACCCTCCCTTTTCTCCCAGACGCAGTCATCACTGTCGACGACATGCTAGGAAAGGTACCTAAGCTGAGGTACGATGAACACAACATGTGTGGAGCGACCAAGTTTCTATATTTGGCCGAGGAGAACTACTTGATAAACACGGGGGAAATTGGACCCCTAGATTTGGCCGAGGAGAGGCACGATGCAGTCCTCCAAGCCTAAGGATATGACTGAAGTAAGCTCATCATCCCGAACAAGTAGCCTGGATGAAACTACCAAGACAGCCACAACACGAACCCAACTAAGTGGGAGCAGCGCAGTACTGAAACAACCAAGGAGAATTCCCACAATAGCAAGGACAGGAAGCCATCCATAGACGGGGAAAAAGGATATGACACAAGTTGCAGAAGAAAGAGTCCAAGGAAAAACAAGTGGGGCACAACCCTCAAAGACAATAAGGAATCCCACACAAGGAAAATATGCACGTAAGAAAAGAAAGTATGAAATGAAGGACCTAGACATCACCCTAATGGAGGATGATGAAGATCTCATCGCGAAAAATTTCCAAGACAGGAGTGAAGAAGTGGTCATATTTGCATAGGCGTAACAGGAAGAAATTACGGCTAAGCTCCTAGAGGTTCACGAAAATATACAACAACTATAGAGCCATGCAGGATCATAGGCCACCATGCAACAATAACAAAAGACACAACGACCACCTATGCCAAAAGAAGGCGAAGAGACTGTGCAATTTGTCTTCCAGGGTAGGGAGACATTTTTGGTAACACGCTAGATGATCAGGTTCAATCAGGAGATGACACTAAAACCCTTGGAGGATGTAGAACAAGTTTAGATGGTCATGGAACACATACCTACAAAGGCCTTATATGGGATACAGGCCAGTGTCATGCAAGAAGTGAAGTCTAGGGCCGACGTGGATGCCATGAATTTAGAAGTGGGTAGAGGGGTCGCAGAGATGCTCAAAATAACATGCGACCAGTTGACCATGGAGAAGGAAGAAGAGAAATAATGTGTAGACAGGTTGGAGCAAGGATTGACAATGATGTACAACTACATCCCAAACAATGTGCAAGCAACACAAAGAAGTGCAGAGGAGAAGATTAACCTCATTGTACAAACCATCGATCAATACAGACAGGATATCGACGAGCTAAAGGAAAGGATCAATCACACGACTATCCCTGAGTTTTGAGAGCAGATCAAAAAAGAAGTTGCACTCCAAATGGATGAAATGAAGAAACAAGTAAGCGCAGCAGAAGAATTGTTCAACAGAGCCACGTAGCTCTGGATAGCACTGGAAGAGGACGAGCAGGTCCAACAGTGAGACCAGGAAGAAGAAAGAGTTAGCACATCCATACAAGACCTCAAACAGAGGCAGAAAACAATGAGGATCATTGAGTGCCTGAAGGGTACCCAAAACATGAAGAAGCTGCAGACAGAGTTGAAAGAATCGTAGATGCAGAAGCAAGAAGGACAAGTGCAAGTGGAACCCCTTCAAGAGAAAGCAGCATAGATGATCATGTAGTCAGAGGAGGAAAATAAAAATATGGCACAAGAACAGATAGAGAGTGCAAGACTAATCTAGGAGGATATCGTAGTGCAATTAGTGGAGGCACTAACATGAAAAGATGCACAGGTCAAGGCAAGAGAAAGGGAACTCACAGACAAGTTCCATAGGCCAGCTGAGGCTGTTCAAGGAGCATGCACTACCTAGGTGGCTTGGGACGAGCCACATGTCAGTGTTGGGGGCCTATTGGGTGCAGCCTTATTTTTAGGAAATACCAATTTTGGTAAGGTAAGGCCCAATTTTGGAGGACAACTGACAAGAAAAGTAGCACGTGCGAGGGAAAGCCACATGCAAAGGAGGAAAGCATGCAAGGCACACAAGAAGGAAAAGCTAACCACATTAGGGTTAGGGTTTTGGTAAGATATTGCAACAACTAAGAAGCTTGTGAATTAGTATAAATGAGAACCTAGGAGGTCTAGGTCATGGTTGGAAGTTGTTTTGTTGGGATCGACTGGAATACTGATTCAGTTCGACTATTGTAGTTTGATATGATTTTGTAAGTTTTTGAGCTGTAGAAGAGTCAAGTAAATAGATCTTGAGGGTTAGATCACAGGATGAGGAGCCTTATGTGATCTAGTCCTCCTCACAGAGTTTGTTGAACCTTTCTCGCGATTGTATGGTTGGAGATATAGTGCACGTAACGCCATATTTTGAAGAAAACCTAATAAAAGAGTCTAAGAAGCTAGATCTTTGTGGATGTAGCCAAGGACGGGGTGAACCATGGTAAAACCTATGTTATGTGTGTTGTTTATTACATATTTACCTTCTGTCAGTAGTTATTTTATGAATGGATGGATGAATGGTTCAGTTAGATCTAATAGAATGCATGCATGGCTTAAAAGATGAATGAATCTTAGGAATAATAGAGAGAATAATCAGATCAAGGCATGAAGAAGATCAATTATAATCCCATATCCCCACTCTTTTCTAGACTGCAAGCACTTGATATTTGCAGTCACCCATAGAACTATCTCGGGTGAGACTACACAATACATTCTATGTGTTGTGTTACCTTCTGCTTTACCAGGAGGGTCGGTAGTTTTAGAGGGTTTTGTTGGAAACCTGTTTAGATCTGAACTTGGTTCAACCCAAGAAGTAGATAGAAATATCAATAACCAACAACTGGGTAGACATATTGTCTGAGAATATCAAAGATGCTATTTTAGAAATTACACAAGCACAACCAGGGAGCTTCCCTAGTTTCCATATGTCTTCATACCTTCTAGACATAATGTGCATCGCTCACAGGTACCTGAACATGGAGTGGAGTTGGTTCCCCATTGATTCCGCTATCCATATATATTACAAGGTGTTTTGGGAGCACAAATATCGAAAAAATTATCAAATGATCTGTGAACACTTCCTTGGCCCACTGTACAAGTTTATTTTTTTCATCTCCCCACCTTGTATGACTGACAAGGACATATAAGTTATAAGAAGGATTGGGGATTGGTATTTAATGGAACATGGTACACATATAAGGATATACGATGCAATGAAATCACCACATCTACTTCCTAGGTTCGTCCCTGACAAGCTTGTGCTCCAGGAAGTAGCATAACAAACCATCATTGTTGGTTTTGTCACTTCTCTCCTCTACTACCTGAGTTGTTGACCCAAGGGTCATATCTTTTAGGTTACCAACAAATCCTCTAAAACTACCGACCCTCCTAGTAAACTAGAAGGCAACACAGTACACAGAATGCACGACGCAGTCTCACTCGAGATAGCTTTAAATGGGTGGTTGTAAGACTCAGGTGTTTACAGCCTAGGATTTAGTATGAGATAGGGTTTTATTAGTCAACGCCATGTACTACGAACTGTAATAGTAATCTACTTATTCTTCACGGTTGCATATGTATATTCCACAGTTTATTTCCCAAACAACATAAACATATTCCATAACAATGTGTTAACTCATTCATCAAGCATAACCATTAATCATTGAAGGAAAGTAAAGATATGCATGCATTCATCACACTACACAGATATTGCTGTGGTTCACCCCCTCCTGGGCTATGTCCACAAATATTTGGCTCTTGGCTCTTTTATTATGGCAGTTCTGGATTTTCGGCGCCATGCGCTTACAATCCCTTATTATGGGTAAGACCCATGTGAGGTGAACTAGATCGCACCAGACTCCATAGCATGCAATATAATCCTCAGATACCTTCCCTCTTATGTCCTTCGCTCAAAAAATTACAAAACACTACATGACAGTATTTCATAATGCATCCACTCATACATTACAAAACAATTGACTTACTACAAAATCACCAACCTAATATATGAAAACCCAACAACTAATCAACCTTTATATGATACTTGCGTATCTATATTTAACAAATACAATACTCATCACCACTATTGCGTATTTATATTTATATCTATCGGGATCTTCATCCATTTACAATGTATTACCAAAACACTAACCCTACCGACGTTAGGTCTTCCTCCCGTGCACACGTGTTGTTCTTCCTCTAGCTGTCACTTTCCTTGTGCACGCTTTCTTACATGCACGTGTGCTGCTCTTTCTCCAGTTGTTAATTCCATTTTTGCACGCTTTCTTTCCCACGATCATCCTTCTTTCCACTTTGGCCGGGTGCCAATAGGCCCCCAACACTGACATGTGACTCATCTTGAGTCACCTAACCTTTCTGAGCTTCGTCGATCTCCTTGGTGATCGTCTGGAACTTTTCCTTCAGCTCTACTTCTTTTGTCAGTGCCTATGTGGTCTTCTCCTTGATGGTGTCCACTACCTGAACTACCACTTTGTCTCTCAATATTTCTTCACATTCTTCCAAGGTCTATGCTATCTATGTTCTAGCTCCTTCTGCCTGTGCGAGAAATTCTTCTACCAGTTCCTACAGTGGCTCTATCTGAGCCCAACGCTCCTGTTTCTATGTTTGTGCAGTGATAAGTTCTGTTTGTGTCTTCTTTATCTCCTACGTTCCGTTGACTCATTCTAGAATTGGTATGGTCTTATGTCTCTGCTTGAGTTCTTGGATCATTGCATTGATCCTTTCCTCCTCCTTGTCCCAATGTTGGACCTGTGGATCCTCGTCCAACCTTGTCCAAAGTTGTGTTTCTTTCTCAGACAAGTCAACTATAGTACTAACCTGTTTCTCTATATCCTTTAGTTGCGTTGTTGCTTCCTACTTCATTTTCTCCTTCACTGCTGGTGGAGTTGTTGGTCTGAGCTGTTCTCGGAGCCCCTCGATCTCCTTATGATATCGATCAATTGCCTGCGCAATCTGTTCGATCTGTTCTGTTGTTGGGAGTTAATTTCCTTGCACAGTGCTTGGAAGTTTCCCAAACATTTCTCCCACTCTCCATTCTAGTTCGTTTCTACATTCTTTATCCTCCTAAGTTTCGGATTTGACCTGCTCACAAACTTTTTCCAATGCTTCCTGCTTATTTGTATCTTTTTGTAGCTCGACTAATTTTTTATGTGCACGAGACTACATCTCGTGGTCGATGCCAACCTGCAATTTGTGTATTTCCCTTGATGGTATGCACATCAGGACCAATTGGATGTGGTCCAAATCCTTCAGTGGTGTCTGTCCCACAATTTCGTCCATTTGTAACATGCTAGGTTTTATGTGGATCGTTGAGTGTGCGTGGGGCATTGGAAGTACTGGGTCCCATTATTCCACCTCCACTCTTGCTTTGGTCTGTATTGTTGATGGCTCTATGCCTCTGTTACTACTTTCTCTCTGGGCTTCCCCGAGTTTCTTGAGGAGTTGTCCCATTTCTCCTAGCTCTTCTTGCAGTTTATCCCTGTGATGTGCTGCATGATCAAATCTTCTGCTAGGAAATCCTGGACCATTTTGGCGATCATTTCTCCATCATCCTCCATGATCATATAGTCTAGTGATGCTCATTGTGCCTTCGACTTCTTGCATGCACCTGTTGCCTATACAACCAGTCTCTTAGTTCCCTCTATATCCTGTGTGACGAGGTTTGGGGCGGTGTCCTGCGCTCCCTTAGCTTGTTTTAGCTTCCTGTTGGTCTCTTTTTTCCCCTTCTGGGTTCCTATATTCTTTGACCCCTCATTTGTCTGAGTTGGCTTGTTTTGGCCCATACTTGGTTTCTTGGGCACTGGGATTTCCGGAGGCTGTGTTTCCGCCCGCACTGCCTCTCCTTCTGCTATTCTTTCCGATACTTCCTGGGTAATGGATGGTATCCTCCATTCATCAGGCCATTTTCTAATGACCATGTCTATATCACCTTTTGTGATGTAGTAGCGCATCTGTAGCCACTATCTGTCTGGATCCTGCCTTGGTTGTATCCACATTGTCTGTCGTGAGGTTCGAAAATTGGCGATGTCCGCATATCGCGCGACATCATCTGGTGTTATTCTCCATGATCGACTAATGGCATCCTGGATGTCCCATATGTATTCTTCGAATATGATTCGATTCTCCCTCTTATGCCTGGCTTGCAGCCTAGATTTCAGTAGTAGGTATCTCACTCCCGCTCATTGCGGTCTAGTGAAAAAAACTACATACTCTAGTTCCCGCCATCGCATGAAGGCTATTAGGGTGATCAACCATGAGTAATGGAATTCTGTACCTAGGTCTTGCACATCCTTGCCGTCTCCTTGAAACAAGTTCAAGAGGTATGGCACCCAACTCATAAAGGTGCTGGCAATGGAACCATTTGTTGGTTTTGTCACTTCTCTCCTCTACTACCAGAGTTGTTGACCCAAGGTTCATATCTTTTAGGTTACCAACAAATCCTATAAAACTACCGGCCCTCTTGGTAAACCAGAAGGCAACAAAGTACACATAATGCATTGTGCAATATCACCCGAGATAGCTTTAAATGGGTGGTTGCAAGACTCAGGTGTTTATAGCCTAGGATTGAGTATGAGATAGGGTTTTATTAATTGATGCCATGTACTACGAACTGTAATAGTAATCTACTTATTATTCACGATTGCATATGTATATTCCATAGTTTATTTCCCAAATAGCATAAACATATTCCATAATAATGTATTAACTCATTCATCAAGCATAACCATTAATCGCTGAAGGAAAGTAAAGATATGCATGCATTCATCACACTACACAAATATTACCGTGGTTCACCCCCTCCTGGGCTATGTCCACAAAGATTTGGCTCTTGGCTCTTTTATTATGGAAGTTCTACATTTCCAGTGCTGCATGCTTACAATCCCCTATTATGGGTAAGACCCATGTGAGGCGAACTAGATCGCACCAGGCTCCACAGCCTATGATCTAATCCTCATATCTACCTTCCCTATTCTGTCCTTCGCTCAACATCTTACAAAATGGTACATGACAGTATTGCATAACGCATCCACTGATGCATTACAAAACAGTCGACTTACTACAAAATCACCAATGTAATATATAAAAACCCAACAACTAATCAACCTCTATATGATACCTGTGTATCTATATTTAACAACTACAATACTCATCACCACTATTGCGTATTTATATTTATATCTATCGGGATTTTTAGCCATTTACAATGTATTACCAAAACACTAACCCTACCAACGTTAGGTCTTCCTCCCATGCACGCGTGTTTTTCTTCCTCCAGCTGTCACTTTCCTTGTGCACGCTTTCTTACATGTGCGTGTGCTGCTCTTTCTCCAGCTGTTAATTCCATTTTTGCACACTTTCTTTCCCACGATCATCCTTCTTTCCACTTCAGCCTGGTGCCAACAATCATACATGGGGTCGAAGGAATGTTATATAGATCAAAGAAATCCATTTGGCCTCCATTACCTATTTACAATGGAAACTACTTCTTTGAAAACACCAAACAAGCCCAAGTGGAAGTAGACCTGTTGTTTTCCTACCATTTTGGAGAGGAAAGGTTCCAAAGGAATGACCCCAAGAACATCGTCAAAGAGAATTTTCATAGAATGAGATGCCCATACGAGTAAACCACTAATTTATGGGAAGAAGAATGAGTACATCAAAATTCCAGGACTTATGATGAGGTTATTTTCAACAGGCGGGGTCAACCAAAAGGTAGGATCGCGGACAAAGAATCTACGAGAGAGGCAACCAAAAAAATGGAGACAGAGATGAAGCTGAGAGATCTACCCCCAACTCCTCTCTAATCATTTGGGTTCCACATAAGAGGATGAAGAAGCACCAACTGATAGAAAGAGAAGGGACAAAGAGAAGGTGCTAAAGAGGAGGAATGATGCTAAAAAGAAAAAAAATACAGAAGTTGGCAAAGCAAAGGCTAGGGTAGAAATTGAAGCAAAAGAAAAAGTGAAATATGAAGCGGAAGTTGTTGTTGAAAAGAAAAAAGAGTTAGCTGAAGCAACAAGAGTAGTAGTAGAATTAGCAGAAAAGGAAGTAGCATATAAAGTTGTTGAAGAGGAAAGAAAAAAGAAGAATGCAGATGGTAGAGAGGGTAACACACACCAGATGGACTTGGATGTCCTTGGAACATCCATTGCAGGCATATGAGCATAAACAATGAGTGGTGGTTTAGGTATCGGACCTTGGGAACCTATTCGGTCAGCCAAAATATTGGATCTACGCAGTTTTACATATGATAGAAAAACTGATTGAATCGTACAAGAAAGGGTAAAAAAGGTTCCACTAGCAGAAGGAGCTCCTTTGTTAGTAGTGACTCAGGTCCATGTCAGGGGAGATGTCAGGGAATACCCTATGGAAATAATTATGGCAAGATTTTCATTCATGGATGCAACTGTGGAAAATATACAAAGGTTGTACCAACAAAATAAAGAAAAGGAAATGTGGATCAAAAAGTTAGAAGAGAAGCTCCAACAAATTAAGATTGATGAAAGGAGTCTTCTCAATTTTAAAACCATCATGGAAAATGTGAGGAATTATCTGGAAGGTATCATCATCTATATGTATGCCAACCTTCAACTCTTCCAAAATGTAGCTGCAATAGTTATTGAAGAAAATGATCGGATACAAATGCAGTTGACACAATACAACACTATACGGGAAGGTATAGCATACATTGATACCTAGATATCAGAGAATCCTGATGTGCCTTCGAAGTTGTATAGACCCTCAAAATCATCCAGGAAGAAAGACTTATATGCTTTAGATCATTGGCAACATATAGGGAAACAAGTAGACAAAGAAGTAACCAAAGCAATGGGGATTTATTGAAGAACCCACAAAGCTGCTCAAGAATTGATAAGGAATGGTCTTCTCCCATGGTTAGATGAAATTCAGAATAATTTGTTCATGGAAGATTTAGTGAATTTGGTTCAGGAAAGTAGGAATCGAAGGACACAAATAGTCGAAGTGTCAACCTTTGTTTCAACTGATCTTATTGATCGACATTTACTATAGCCGGTGAAGATCCATATTATGATACATGATTATATGACAAGATTGGAGAAAGATATGAATTCCCTGGATGATAGCATCGCCATGATCGAAGAAATGCTAGAACAATTATCTTACAGGAGGATTGAGTCACTGTATTACCAATTGAAATTCTGGATAGCTTATCTCTAGAGAAAAAGTTCATAGGAAAAAGACAAAGAACTATTTTTTCTTTCATCTTTTTCCTAACTACCTCAAATTTCATCCTTCTTTCCACTTGTCATGAGAGAAGAGAATGTGAACAGTTTTTTAACTACCTCTTCAAGAAGAAGGTGAAAAGACAACTAGGAGTTACTACTTTTTGTATAAAATGGAATAGACACTCCTTGAACAAGGAATGTTTTTGGATTTTCAAGCATTGTATAGACCCAAGAACGTTTTCGAGAACTTATACAGTGTTAATGAATATTGAGAATCCCTCAGGGACAACATGTTATAGAAGGAATTATGTGTAAAAATTGATCAAAGCTTTGAACTACTTGAAGTGAATATATATTTTTTTCTATGGACTATATGAATTCTTTGTTTGTTGTAGATTAATTCTTATGCAATCTTAATCATTATGCAATTATTGGTGTTTCTTTGAATATTTCCATGCCTTGAGTTTTGTGAGTTATTACAGTATATGTTGTCGTGATCTAGACTAATTTGATTATACACATATGTATGATATTGCTTCCAATCTTTCTCCTTTTATACAACTAACTGTATTAAAGTTTTTTCAAAGTTTTGGTTGCATTATAACTCACCAATTACTTTAACATGCTCCTAGCTAGGATACATTAGCATAGATTAGTGATAGATTAGTTTTCCTTACATACATAGTCTTCATCTACATATTTGCATTGCATCCACCCACTTCATTGGTATACCAGACCGTATCCGGTAAGAAAACCATTAGATAGCAATAAATGGCAGCCGGTACAAATTTCGGACAGGACTCCTAAACTAAACGTTGTATAGTCTAATTGGGACCTTGTACTGAGGAGTACCCCTTGTTGTTGTCAGGCTAAGTTGAACCTGTCAACAAAATTAGCGCTAGAAGTAGGGCCATCTTTTATGGATTACATACATGACCTAAACAATAACCGAAATCAATCTTCAATGAGTAATCCTAGCTCACAACCTACCTTGTTTCCTAGGGTCGAGTATGAATAAGAAGTTATTTATGAAGACTCAAAGGCTAATTTCAGAAGTGCTTCCGGTAGTCCTGAAATACATATTGAGACTTGGTTTCGTTTACCTCAAGAAGAACTTCACGAAACCCGTAGAATTACCCGTGCTTACGTGAAACTTCTTGGAAAATTACCTACAGCCTCTGAACTCCCTAGGAGAAAAGAAACTCGTGTAGAACGTCCTAGAACAAATCCTGATTTTTACGTCGAATTTGTAGAGGACCTTTTTGAAACTGCATTACAAGAGGTCCCAATACCCTTAAGAAAAGTTGCACGTTTCCTTATTGATCCTGAAGAATAATTTGAAGGTGAACAACCGGAAATCACCATAGAACAAATAATGGGAGAAAAGAGGATTCACAGAGAGGTTATACCATGATGGAGAGCCCAAGGAGCTCTCAATATGGCTGGAGAACTTCATGAAATGCCAAGGATGTTTGATAAACTCTTACCAAAGTTTGAACCAGACAAACCCAAATCACCATAAGATCATGCCAATAATTTCTTTTTATCCATACATCTTCTAGGTGTCTAACATGATGACATAGTATGTAGGCTATTTCCTTACACCTTTTTGGTAAAACCTTCTACTTGGTACTTTAGCCTACCCACTGGATATACCAAGGGAAGGAGGAAGGGTTGCATAAGGAGAAATATTGTAGGGGAAGGTTGAGGCTAAAACTCAGAATGGGATGCAAATCTTGGGATAAGAAAGGGAATGGATTTTGGCAGAGTTTTCTTATTATCTTTCTTATGATCATAATTGACACTCCAAGACCTCTTTTTATATGAGAAAAATATGGTTATTTGGTTTGGGGGCAGGCTAAAAGGGGTAAAATGGTTAGGAAACCTTCCATAGCCTGTAAAATCCGCTGAATTTTGGGCAATTCTGTATTTTTTGCAACTTTTGGAGGTAAACACAAGCTAACTAGTATGCAACATGCATGTGTACGCAGGCTAACTAGCATGCAACATGTGTGTATATGCGGGCTATTAGTTCAGCAGGGCACGTACACTCTCCAAAAAATGGTTTTTTAAGAGGAATCTTCAACATTATTTTGGCAAAGTATGAAAAAGGAAGGACCAATGTCTTGTATGCATAGATAAGGCATTTTAGAATATAACATTATTGTTTGCTATTAACTTGACATTTATGAGAAACAACAGGCCATGACTAGTTTTCATTAATCCTTATTATTGTTTTGATCATTTAACTGTTTTCAAATAACATGCTCCAAATTTAGCCTGTCTGGAAGTTCATACATGTCACCGCGAAAGAAAACAACGATGAAACCAGTAGGGGCCGAACCATCTGGCAGCTTCCAGCAGACAGTATAAACAGTGAGTGTCGGGGTAGTTTATGATGATATGTCGAGACTTCTAGACAAATACGAAGAAACCTTAATACGGGGAGAATTATATTATATGTTCAAGAAATCAAACTTCTCTATGAAAGTAGAGGACCTAGGTGAGCTCCAGGTATTCAATAACATAAAAAAATCTAGAATTTTTAGAGTGGAAACACATTCAACAATTTTCCCTTGTGCGAACACCATTTCTTGGATTTTGAAAAATGCAAATGTAGATAGTAGGTATGTATTTAATGCAAGAAAATATTTGATAGCTTCATTCAGGCCTAGTGATTTAGGTAAGTGTTACCATATTGAGGTCGGAAACAAAAATCTAGATGGTTAGTTCCTTAGCGAATTGGAGCTCACATCGAAGGATTTATTCCCCACATGGTATAAAGAAGGCAAGTAGTTAACATATCGGCCCAAGAGTTGATACCCCACAACTAATCTAAGAAGACCCTACCAATATATGGTGGTCATGGTGTGCAGGTTGTATGGGGAACCAGATGCCACCCACTTTCCCTTGTCTTATATTCCCTTAATTTATTTATATGTAGATGTAGGGGCCTCATTCAACTAGTGAGACATATTGTCTGAGAATGTCAAAGATGTTATTTCGAAAGTTACACAAGCACAACCAGGGAGCTTCCCCAGTTTCCATATGTCTTCATACCTTCTAGACATAATGTGAATCACTTATAGGTACCCAAAAATGGGGTGGAGTTGGTTTCCCATTGATGTTGCTATCCATATCTACCAAACGGTGCTTTGGGAGCAAAAATATCGAATAGATTATCAAAGGATCTGTGAACACTTCCTTGCCCCATTGTACGATTTTATTTTTCACACCTCCCCACTTTTTATGAGAGACAAGGCCATAACAGTTATAAGAAGGATTGAGGATTGGTATTTAATGGAACATGGTACATATATAAGGATATTCGATGCAATGAAACCACCACATCTAATTCCTCGGTTCGTCCCTGACAAGCTTGTTCTCCAGGAAGTATCATATCAAATGATCATACATAGGGTCAGAGGAATGTTATATAGATCAAAGAAATCTATTTGGCCTCCATTACATCTTTACATTGGCAACTACTTCTTTGAATACACCAAAAATCCCACGCAGAAGTAGACATCTTACTTTCGTACCATTTTGGAGAGGAAAGGTCCGTCCCTGACAAGATTTTGCTCTAGGAAGTAGCATATCAAACCATCATACATGGAGTCAAAGGAATTCTATATATATCAAATAAATCCATTTGGCCTCCATTACCTCTTTACATTGGCAACTCCTTCTTTGAAAACACCAAACAAGCCCAGGCGGAAGTAGACATCTTGCTTTCCTACCATTTTGGAGAGGAAAACCAACGCAAAAAATGTGAGGAATGATATGGAAGGTGATATCATCAATATGTATTCCAACCTGCATCTCTTCCAAAATGTAGCTGCAACAATTACTGAAAAAAGAGACCAGATACAAATGCAGGTGACATAATACAACACTATACAAGAAGGTATAGGAAACATTGATACCTAGATAGAGGAGAATCCCGACGCACCTTTGGAGTTGTATAGACCCTCAAAATTAGCCAGGAAGATAGAACTATATGTGTTAGATCATTTCCAACAAGTGGGGAAATAGGCAAACAAATAAGTAACTGAAGCAATGGGGATCTGGTCATGGAATATTTAGTGAATTCAGTTCAGGAAACTACGAGTCAAAGGATACAAATAGTTGAAGTGTCAACCGTTTTCTCAACTAATCTTATTTATCAGCATTTTCTATAGCCAGTGAAGCTCCATATTATGATACAGGCTTATATGAAAAGATTGGAGAAAGATATGAGTTCCCTGGATGATAGCATCACCATGATTGAATCAATGCTGGAACAATTATCTTACAGGAGGATTGATTCACTGTATAACCAATTGGGATTCTGAATAGCTTATCTCCAGAGAAAATTTCATAGGAAAAAGACAAACAATTTCTTTTTCTTTCGTCTTTTTCCTAACTACCTCAAATTTCATCCTTCTTTCCACTTGTCATGAGAGAAGAGAATGTGACCAGTTTTGTAACTGCCTCTTCAAAAAGAAGGAGAAAAAACAAATAGGAGTTACTAATTTTTGTATAAAATAGAATAGAGACTCCTTGAACAAGGACTTATTTTGGATTTTCAAGCATTGTATAGACAAAAGAATATTTTTGAGAGATTATACAGTGTTAATGAAAATTGAGAATCCCTCAAGGCCAGCATGTTATAGAAGGAATTTTGTGTAGAAGCTGATCGAAGACTTGAACTACTTCAAGTGAAGATATTTTTTGTTTCTATGGACTGTAAGAATGATTTGTTTGTTGTAAACTAATTCTTATGCAATCTTAATCATGCTGTAGTTATTGGTGTTTATTTGAATATTTTCACTCCTTGAGTTTTGTGAGTTATTACAGTATATTTTGTTGTGATCTAGACTAATCTGATTATACACATATGTATGTTATTATTGCCAATCTTTCTCCTTTTATACAACTAATTGTATTAAAGTTTTTGCAAAGTTTTGGTTGCATTATAACTCACTGGTTACTTTAGCATGCTCCTAGATAGGATAGGTTATCATATATTAGTGATAGATTATTTTTCCCTACATACATAGTCTTCACCGACATCTTTGCATTGATTCCACCCACATTATCGGTATATCGGACCGTAACCGGTACTAAAACCATTAGATAACAACAAATGGTAGCCGGGCCAAATTACAAATGGGACTCCTAAACCAAAAAGTGTATAGTCTAATTGGGACCTTATACCGGAGAGTACCCCTTGCTATTTCCGAGTGAAGTTGAACCCATCAACACACTAATATGCAAGGTGTTGATACAAGAATCCATCTAATTGCCCCTAATAAGCCAGACAATCATAAGCTACATAAACTTGGAGAACTTCTCAGAATACCACTCCTCCAAGAAACCAATCCTAAGCATCTCAAGAGTAAACTCTTGAAAGTGAAAATCGATCACCTCGTCTGTATCGACTACCGAGATATCAAATACTATAGTCCCAAGGTCCCAAGATAATCTCCTCGAGGAACCATCATGCTGAAACTACACCACTTTGATCTAATTTTCTGGAACCCTAAGTTGTAATGTATAGAAGACACGACCCCACTACTATGGATCATATCCTATAGATGCACCTCAGTGAAACCAAAATATACAAGTCCACCTTCATACATGATCCTGGGTATCAACAAAGAAATCATATCCTTCCATATAGCATGCGCCCCACCATTTCCTCTCGGAGCGTCCCAAGAATGAAACACACCAATCATATGAGTTTCGGGAACCCATGTCCAAAGTAGAAGTCCATTATGCCTCATAGAAACCGACTCCAATTGTGATACATTGATAACCATTGGAAGCATAATATGTTGAGTCTCACATATAACTGATGGAAACAAGGTACTAGGAGTCAACTCTCCTCCTGGCAATCTGCATAACCCTACCAAACTATACTGGAAAATGTGTTTTCTCAAACATTGTCAATGTACTCAAACAACCCATGGAGTCCTGACACCTCTCTGAAAAACAACTCTATTGTTTGCGGTGCCTGATACTCTGATGGACTCATGAAAAAATGTGTCAACTTGGTCCACCGACCATCAATGAAATAAATGCAGTCTTTGTCATACACTTCTGACTCTTTCTGCTCACAAGTCTTGCACTCCTTCACGTGTCTCAACACATCATCCTTAAGGCCCTTCCATGAGAACCTCTCTCTGATCTATTGGTAAGTCCTGAAGTACCCAATATGTCCTACCAAGGGTGTATCATGTATATCCCTCATGATTTCCTCTCTAAGTGTGGATTTCAGAACCAATTATATGTTACCTCTATAGTAGATTGTGTCATCCACTGCTCTATACTTGTCATCATGAATGTGACCATCCATCAAATCGAAAGAAAACTAATCCTTGGAATATTCCACCAGAAGGTGGGACTTCCAATTAGCTTAAATCCCTTTGAGCCAATTCAATGTGTCATGGATCTCCTCTTGATGTGTTTGTACATCATGATCACTTGGGCATAATGTAAATCATCTATCATGTCGAGCTCCCTGTCCCCGCCTAATGATATCATGATCTAAGATCAATCTTCGAGGAATATGTTGCTCAATGAAGATCATCCATCGACTCCTTATCCTTGGACTATACAAAGTCAAGGGTATGCTCAAATTCCCTATCTAGAGGTATCCCTAGGGGATTCATTCCAAAAATCCACTGTATACCACCCTACACAGTTGTATATTGATGTATGCCATTGCACAAAATTGTATCATCATGTACCACCATGTGTCCTATATGGGCCATTGTATCATCATGTACCACCGTATGTCCTATATGGGCCATTGTATCATCATGTACCACCATGTGTCTTATATGGGCCACTGTATCAATCACTCCACTAATATCAACTGAACATGGGTCCCACACTGATGTATCCACAATTGTGTTAGAAAAATAGGATCGTGGAGCAATAAAATAAAACAAATGCGTAAATAAAACATAGAAGATACACAATACAATAGAGACACAAATATACGTGGTTTACCAAGTGTGGTCTACGTCCACTAGAGAAGTTACCAGGTCCTTCCTTTTTTATTATCCATCAAAATGAAGGGATACAACCTATAGCTCAAGTGTTGTAACTTCCTCTTCTTCCTCTCACCAAATCCTCTCTTAGAATACAATAATCACACACATATACAACCAAAATAAAGTTCCCTCATAAAAGAGGGTTTCCTTCTAGGGAAAAAATACCTGAAATAACTTCTACCGTCAGATATGTGATGTTATAATGAACAATCCATATTGACTATGAAATTACAATATTTTACAATGCAATTTTTCCCAATATTTCTCTTCATGGGGGTTGCCCCCGAATCCCCCACCAGCGGGGCTACAAACATTTTCGTCATCCCCCAGGACCCCCCTGGCAACATTTGTTGGGGGGAAATCCCCCCCACACCCCCCCGTTAGGGAATGGGGTCCAAGCACGGCTAAAACAAAGCTGTGAATCAGGAATATAACTAGTCTCTACAACCAACAATCTCCCACTTGGATACTGATGACAACAACTCCACTACTACTGTACTTGTTGGAATATACTCCACCTTGGACCTGGAAATTTGTCATCTTCACCTTCATGTTTGAAGACCAATTGAAATTGAGCATGAACTCAGTTTCTACCTGGTTACTCCCTTTGTTAACATGCATGTAGGATTCTGGCTAGTATGTATCTTTTCCAACTTCAAATGTCCATCTTCCAAGATGGATCTTATAAAATTGTACCTAAGATATATATGCTTAGTCTTTGAATGGAAGGCTGAGTTCTTAGCAAGATGAATGACAATCTCACTATCACAGTACAACAAACTATTCTCCTTCTTCTTTCCCAATTCCTCCATAAACCTATGTAACCAAATCATTTCTTTACTAGCCTCTGCAGCAACAACATACTCTGCTTTTGTTGTTGAAAGTGAAACAACCTTTTGTAGCTTTGAAATACAACTTACTTTTGTTCCACTTACAGTAAAAACATACCCTGTGGTTCTCCTCCGACTATCTTTATCACCTACCATATCTGAATCAACATATCCCTGTAACAATGTCTGAACCTCCAAAACATAATACATGAGTAGAACTACCTCTCAAATACCTGAGAATCCACTTTACGACATCCCAATGTTCTTTACCCGGATTTTTCATATACCTACTCACAACTCCCACTGCATGTGCAATATTTTGTCTTGTGTAAACCATTGCATACATCAAGCTGCCAACTGCTAATGAATAAGGGACCCTGGACATGTATTATATATCCTCCCGTGTCTTGGGACACATTTCCTTATTTAATTTGAAATGTTTGGCCAAAGGTGTACTAATGGGTTTTTCATTATGCATTCTAAACCTCTCCAACACCTTCTCTATGTACTCACCTTGACACAATGTCAATTTGCAATTTTTCCTGTATCTTGTTATTCTCATACCAAGGATTTTCTTTGCATCAACCAAATCCTTCATCGCAAATGAATTAGATAATTTCTTCTTGAGCACATTTATATCTTGCATATTAGACCCTGCAACAAGCATTTCATCTACATACAATAGCAAGATAATATATCTTCCATTTTCTAGCCTTTTAAAATAAACAAAATGATCAGAATGACATCTACTATAACCTTGTTCTGTCATAAACCTATCAAACTTCAAATACCACTACCTTGGAGCTTGATTTAGGCCATTCAATCTCTTCTTCAACTTGCATACCAAATTCTCCTTCCCTTTAACCTCATACCACTATGGTTGTTGCATACAAATATCTTCCTCCAAATCCCCATGGAGAAAAGTAGTTCTTACATCTAACTGTTCAAGATGAAAATCTTCTACTACCACAAGACTTAAAATAGTCCTAATTGAAGTCATCTTAACAACAGGAGAAAATATTTGATCAAAATATATACCTTTCTTTTGTGCAAATCCCTTTACAACAAGTCTAGCCTAATGCTTCTTTTTTCCTCCATCTTCTTCCTTCAACCTGTAAACCCATTTATTCTGCAATTCTCTTTTTCCTACAGGTAACTGAACCAAGTTCCAAGTTTGGTTGTTTACTAGGGAATCAATTTCCTCTTTCATTCCTTTATCCCACTTCTTTTTAGTGTCTACCTACATTGCCTCTTCATAACATTCTGGTTCACCAGAAACAATCAACAATAAATAATACAATGAAGGAGAGTATCGTTCATGGGGTCTACTTAACCTAGTATATCTTCTAACAACACTTGCAGGAGTTTGAGGTACCTGTTTCTCCTGTTGTTGTACATTTTTATTTTTTGGTACCTTTGGAATTTCTTTTTCAGTGATCTCATCAAACATTGTGTATTCTAGTTTTTATTCTTCCCGTTTCCTTCCCTGCAAATGATATTTATACATGACCTTCTCATTGAATATGACATATCTACTCCTAATGATTTTTTGATTTTCATAATCCCATAAGCGATAACCAAAATCATTAACACCATATCCAATAAAGATACACTTCTTGGATTTTTCTTCAAGCTTTGTTCTATTATCTTTATCAATATGGACAAATGCTTCATAACTGAAAGTCTTCATAAATAAATAGTTTAACCTTTTACCTGTCCATTCCTCCTCTGGAATGCCACCATCCAAATAAATTGAAGGTCCTTTGTTTATCAAGTAAAAAATAGTATCTACAACATCTTCCAAAAACTATAAGGAAAACCCAGCATGCAATCTCATACTCCTTGAATGCTCCATTATTGTCTAGTTCATCCTTTCTAGCACACCATTTCCTTGTGGTGTTCCTGGAACCGTCTTCTCTCTATGAATCCCATGATATGAATAGTAATCATCAAACTCCTTGCTGCAATATTCACCTCCATTGTCTTATCTGAGACACTTCAACCTTTTTCCTGTCTCATTCTCAACCAAAGAATTCTATTTCTTAAAAGTGTCAAAAACATTAGATTTGTGTCAAATTCAATAAACCCAAGTTTTTATAGTTGCATCATCAATAAAAGTAACATGATAATGAGATCCACTAAGAGATGATACCTGAGCTGGTCCCCATACATCTGTATGCACAAGCTCTAATCTTTCACTCTTCTTTTCTTTTCCAACTTTGAGAAATCTAACTCTCTTGTGTTTTCCATATACACAGTGCTCATAGAAATCCAAATCAATTTGTTTAAGATATGGAAACAAATTCATTTTGTGAAGTATATTCATCCATTTCTCACTCTTGTGTCCAAGCCTATGATTCCAAAGTGTTGTATCCACTCATGTAGAATCTAAAGAGATAGAAGAATTACTATTACCAGTACATAAATACAATGTACCTACCTTCTCTCCTTTTTTCTATCACCAATGATTCTTTGGTGACCTTCCACGCCTTATCTGTAAATATAAATATACATCCTTCACTTGCCAACTACCTTGTTGAAATTAGATTTTTCCTTATATCTGGAACATGTCTTACCTCTTTCAAAAACCATTGGTTTCCATTCTTTTGCTTTATTTGTACCTCACCCATTCCAAAAATTTTGCATGGCCCATCATCACCCAAATGAACCTGTCCAAAATCACCTTGAACGTAATCTAGAAAATGTTTCCTATGGGGTGTGGCATGAAATGAAGCCCATGAATATACTACCCAAGACTCATAAATATTATCTACATAAAGAATCGATGCATCTTGTAACACATCACCTGTCACATTTGCTTCTTGATTTTTCTGTTGTTGTCGATCTCTTTGTTTCTTTGTGACTTTGCAGTCTTTCTTCAGATGTCCTTTCTTCCAAAAATTCCAACACTATATCTTTCCTAGTCTGGATTTCGATCTGCCCTTCCTAGAATTCCCACGATTCCCTGAGCCCTTTCCTCTATCCTTTTGTCTTCCCCTATTCTCCATGTTTAACACATTACCTGATGTCTCACCTGTGATTTTCTGTCGCAATTCCTCGCTAAGGATAACACCAACAACATCATCAAATTTTAGAGTGTTTGAACCAGAGACAGAGTTAATTACAGCCATGACCAAGCTATTCCAACTTTCTAGCAATGAGTACAGGATTAGAAAAGTCTTGACCTCATCATCAAAATCCACTTTTATAGAACTTAGCTGATTAGTAACTGTATTAAATTCATTTAAATGATTTGCAACAGATCCACCTTCTGACATCTTCATATTAAATAATCGCTTCATTAGAAATACCTTATTGGATGCCGAAGGTTTTTCATACAGTTTAGCCAATGTGTCCATCAACTCCTTCATTGTCTTTTCTTTATAAATATTGAAAGCCACTGACATTGGCAGGCTCAACTGTATTGTTCCTAGTGCCTTTCTGTCAAGAACCTCCCATTATTCATCCTTCATGGTTGTTGACTTCTTTGCTATTCCACCCAATGGTAGGAATAGATCCTTCTGATATAAATAATATTCTATCTACATCTTCCATAAGTAGTAGTTTTAACCGTTAAATTTTTCAACCGTAAACTTTCCATCTTCCGTCATTGCTCCAACTCGAACCAGGAGCCCACTTTTCTTACGAGTTACCTTTCTCTCTAATACCAGTGTTGGAAAAATAGGAGCGTGGAGAAATAAAATAAAACAAATTTCAAAATAAAACCCAAAAGATACACAATACAATAGAGACATAGATATGCTTGGTTCACCCAGTGTGGGATACGTCCACCAGAGAAATTTCCAAGTCCTTTTTTATTATCCAACAAAATGAAGGGATACAACCTACAACTCAACTGTTGTAAATTCCTCTTCTTCCTCTCACAATCTCCTCTCTTAGAATACAATAATAACACACATACACATCTGCAATACAATTCCATCATAAAAGAGGGTTTCCTTCTAGGGAAAAAATCCCTAAAATAACTTCTACGGCTAGATTTGTGGCCTTATAATGAATGGTCCATATTGACTATGAAATTACAATAATTTACAATGCAATTTTTCCCAATATTTCTCTTTGGGAGTGCTGCCCACGAATCCCCCGCCAAGGGGGCTACAAAAATTGTCACCCCTCTCCCTAGACCCCCCTGTCAACAGTTGTGGGGGGTAAATCCCCCCTACACCCCCTCGTTAGGGAATGTCGTCCAAGAACGACTGAAGAAAACCTCTGAATCAGGAAGATAATCAGGCTCTACAACCAACAAATTGTCCTATACTCAATCCCCCAATCAATGGGTGCATATAATTCATTGTTGGATGGTCCACAAGGAATTTTCTCAACTACTTCCTCTATAGGTAATCCTTGAGCCAAAATAAATGACTCATGATCCCTACAATGCAAAACAAGTGCACGATCAAAACCCCCTTTGTCAATCCTCTCCTAAAACAAGTTTTCAGATATTCTCTCATCCACCAAATCATCCCCATCATTGTCATCCTCCATGCATAGATCCCACCCTTTGTCATACATGATACAATCATACATGCATCATCATATATTTCATAGACATGATGAAGTGTTTAATCCATGTCATAGTTAGGTATGCTTGATCCTCCGTCTTCATAAGCATCATACACAGGGAGAGATGTTGAATCCTCAACATTGGTTGATCAGAAAGTTGCATCATGTGTGTTTTCAACCTGTCCATCATATTTTCTAGTGCCATGGGTCGCATGAGATAGCTCTAATGGTGTACTAGATGTTGTTGTCTCACTATTACACACATCCTCAACATTATTAGATGCATGCTCCTCCACCTATCCTTTATGATCACTTCTCTTTAATTTTTTCCTTGTGCCTTTAAAGGAATCATCATCCACATTTTTGGGCCAACATATGTACTTAAGGGTGAAATAGCTTTTAAAGGAAAAAGATGTACGGATTTTCTCATCCAGTGCAAGATACCCCTCGTAGTGGTAAGGAATGTTTTTAATTTCTGCTAGACTCTTCGAGATGTCAGCCATAGGCTATGGATCTTCCTCCATCCCATTTAACCACATGAGTGAAAACCCTAATACCATATTTTATTACACATGTATGCAATTATACAATTTGAATTACTTCTCACAGTTTCCTCTCACTGTAAATCGCGCGGATTTTTACGGAAAAACCCTGAAAATTTGTCGAATTATAATGTTAATAACTTTACTTCCTGGACTCCATTTCGGTCAATTTTTTTTTAATTGGTTATTTTTACAACAGGAATTAAAATATACAATTTGTTCTGGAAAATTCTTCTAAAAAAATTTCATAATGTAATCTAAAATGTGTCGCCCCCTTTTTCTGCCAAAAACCCCCCAAAAAAATTCCCTTCTTTGGCCAAGAAAGTGATCTGATGCAATCACAGCCTGACAAGATTACCAACTTTGATACCACTATAATATATTCAATAGAATTGGCTGGGATATTATGTCCTTCTGTGCAATAAGTGTTATTTATTCTCTAATCCAGTTGACAATTTTTCACAAACAGTTTGCATGTATTCTACTAATAGACATTTTATCAAACATATTGCATGTAATACAAATACACTAGAAATAGAAGGGACAATATGTGGTATAATGTATATATTTTTTCTAGATAAACATGGTGTGATTGGTTTTTGAAACGTCCAGTGTTTCGAGTGGACACTCCACCCATCATTGGGGACAGTAACAAGATCAAGAGTGAGAAACAAGTGTTGATGTTTTATATTTAAAGATTAGGTTAGAAGGGTGATTGTCGAGTAGAGAAAGGAAATTAAACAACAGAGTCAAACTAGTTGTTAAGTTTAAACATAATTAATTGACCAAGTCAAAATTAAAGGTAATGAATTATGGGAGAAAATAAATAAATGTAGAGCTGAAATTATTCGTTAATAATGAAGAGTATTTAATGGGTTAGAGATAATTAAACAAAAAATACAATTTTTTTCCTGAATTAGACAAACTTGTTTATGTTTTGGTAGTCGCGGGAGGTATTAACCTCCAAGGGTAACCTTGGTAAATAGAATATAATATTATGGAAGTAAGAGAACCATTAGACAGAAGTGTGGAAACCCTATAAGAGATGTTGGCCCAAGGAGAATAATAATAAAGAGATAGAAAACCCCAGAAAGAGAAGTTGACCCTGCGAGAAAAAGTCAAAGTAAATTACATTTGCCAGAAAAGACAGGTTGACTCTATGGGAAAAGTTCACTCAAAGAATAAGTATAAATAAGGTGGCACCTTATCTCATTTACACACTCTCCCTCAATAGAAGGAGGGGACAAGTTTGAGCAGTAGGACCTACAGCAGTTGCAATTGCAGCAAAAGGAGGAGCAAGTCTGGAGAGGGTGGTGAAATAGTTGTCGTGGTGTAATATTAGTCTTTTTAGTATCTCTCTTGTGTGCTTCTCTTGGTAAAGGTACGATTCTATTAGTAGAGGTATGTTCTCTTGGTATTATGTTTTTGTTGTAGCAATGGTGTTTATGGTTAGGATTTATCTGTTGGTTTTAGTGTGGACTTGCCAGAATCATTCTATCTAAGAAAAGGTTAGTGTTCTCCGGGTTGGAATATGTGAATGCCTATGGTTGGGTGACAATGATGTGACATTGTCTATGGTTAAACAAGAATACCAAAATTTTAACATGGAATCAAAGTTGGTTTCCTTCGTAACAGTCTAAACACTGGAAGGAAGATCCTCAATTTCCCCCATTGTCAAGCTTGTTGAGCACTTACTTAACACACTATGAAGGTCTCCTAAGGAGGGCTCATATTTTCCCCAGATCAGATCTAAAATCTTTCGAAGTTGTAGTGCCATTTGTAGTTGGACTACCAATTGTAGTTGCAGTTCCATTTGCTTCATGCCAATTGCTTCGTGCCAGTTGCTTCATGTTAGTTGTTTTGTGTCAGTTACTTCGTGCCAGTTGCTTCGTGCCTATTGCAGTTCCAATTGCAACACCATTTACAGTGCTAGTTGCAGCACCAGTTATAGTACCAGTTGCAGTTCCTCTGGTCCAAGGAATTTTCTGATAAATTAGTTAAAGGATGCTGAAATTACTCTTTTTCTAGATCAGCTCGCTAGCCATTTTTTCGACATTTAGGGTTTCTGGATTTGCAGTAGCAGAAAAACCTAACCCAAATTAGTTGGGAACTTTCAATGAAGATTTGGGCCTAATTTTTTGGTTATCCTAGTGCACCCTACCCTATTGCATCTCCAACGATCTTCAGATTGCAAGTTGAAGCACTTTGAAAATTTTGGGTTTATCATTACTTGTCATTGTTTTCGGATGGTGTCGTTGCCTGCCACTATTTTCCGCTACTTCTGAAGGTATGTACTTGTATATGTTTAAATCGTATAACTATCTTGAGGGTGTTTTTAGGAAAAGGGATCTTTTTTCCAAGCAACAATAGTAGATCCAGAGGGATCTCAGATCCAACACATTCAGAGGAGCAACGAACTCTAGGTTTGATTGTTTTGATATGCCTCTAGCTGTTATGGAATTATTGTGATATTTTGAACATCTAAGTTTCTTTTTGATCTATTGAAGTTATGATTATTTCTCGTCAAAGTTAAAGTTATAATTTGACCTTATTCAAAGTATTAGATAGTTTGAGGTTGATGTTTTAGAGTTTAATTGCATAATATTCTCTAACTCATATTTACATCAAGAAATCATATTGTCTTAGTACAGGGGATAGGTTGGAGAGAATACTTGTCATCTTGAGTGAAGGAGACTTGGAAGAAAATAAAAAACACTCATTCTTGAAGATAAGACTACAGGTTCTAGGTTTGATTGATTAAATTGGTAAGTTTCCAATTTGCACATATCAAGTTTGATAATTGTTGCATTACAATTAAACACTATAGTTGTGACAACAATATTTGAAAGGTTCCGTTACTATTAGGTACAATGAATACTTGGTAGCATGTGAGTATTATTGATATAAATGCTTATTGTACTTGTTTTCAAGATGAACTAACATCTCCTCTATGAGATACTTCTTGTTTTTCTTCCAGACATGTCACCTTGGTAATGCTATGATGATTACCATGATGTTTTTCTTCCAGACATGTCACCTTGGTAATGCGTGCCACATACCACCAGAAGCGACATGACTTGGAAATACATTTTTCTCTTGTTTCTCTTGTTTCTTTTGTTTCGTGCAGGTTATCTTGTAAATTCCATGGAGGTTACCATGGAGATATTGTTGTTCTTGTTTTCTTGTTTTGGGCAGGTTGCCCTAGAGGAATGATTGGTCACAACACTATACGATTGTTGTTCCTATTTATTATTATTGAATTTTTATTTGACTCTTGTTCTAGGAAGGTCACAAGTGATAGCTCTGAGAAGGAGCTATTGTGACGATTGTTCTTGTTATTGTTTTTATTATTATTATAAGAATATTATTCTTGTCTATTGTTTTCCCTTGTTGTTGGTCGTGTTCTGAGCAGGTCATAGGTGATAAATATAAGGAGATCTATAGTGATGGTTGCAGGAGGCAACATATTAGATGGTCTATAGTTGGAGACATGGAGCACACTATCTAGATAAGAAGTTGTATACATGACCCTATAAATCCATGTACCGAAGAAAAATGGGAGGAAGTTAAAACCTTCTGAAAAGAAGGGTACTTTTGCGAGATACAAAGTATGTCATATGAATATTGATTGTAAGGAGAAGAAGGCTCCAAAGATGATCGAACAGATCCCTTTAGTGTAGAGTTATTAGAGCTAGAAGGGCCTACCCAGAATCATTATAGTAACTAGGAAGAGACCAACATGGTCCTATGACACTTTGGAGGATGAAAATATATATGGCATTAATGAGCCATATCATGAGAAGGAAAGCATGGCTCCACCAATGGTGAGGAAGGCGACCACACCAAGTACCAACTCAGAAGGATCTGGATTTAGGAGAAGTCATCATGTTGGAAGATTGTGTGTTGTCATTGATGTCAACCCTAGTCATTGGTTGTAGTTAGTCATTGGCTTTTGGTCCCAATAGTTGATCGAAGTAGATAGACATGAAGGAAATTACACATGCAGGTACAACACCCATGGATGGATAGTATAAGTCATGTCGCTTCTGGTGGTATGTGGCACGCCACATGGATCCTCACGATTGAGGAGAAATCAATTTTTGAAGATGAAAATGTGAATTGAAGCAGAAACTACATGTCGGCTCTAATGTTAAAAGGAAGTAACATAAAGGGTATAAATACATCTCATTATACATTAATTTTTCAACACACGCAAGTTTGTTAATGAACAAGGAGATATAAGTCGAATTTCAGAGGAAATCAGAAGTAAAGAAGGTCGAATTTCAAGGGAGGATGAAGTCTTTTGGTGATGTGTTCTAAGGTATGTTATTTACAGGTCATCTTACCTAGATACCTAGATAGCAGAGAATCCTGATGCACCTTTGGAGTTTTATAGACCCTCTAAATTAGCCAGGAAGATAGAACTATATGTGTTAGATCATTTCCAATAAGTAGGGAAATAGACAAACAAATAAGTAACCAAAGCAATGGGGATCTTTTCAAGAACCCACAAAGTTGCTCAAGAATTGATAAGAAATGGTCATCTCCCAAGGTTAGATGAACTTGGGAAGGATTTGGTCATGGAAGATTTAGTGAATTCAGTTTAGGAAACTACGAGTTGAAGGACACAAATAGTCGAAGCGTCAACCTTTTTCTCAACTAATCTTATTTATCATCATTTACTATAGCCAGTGAAGCTCCATATTATGATACAAGCTTATATGACAAGATTGGAGAAAGATATGAGTGCCCTGGATGATAGCATCGCCATGATTGAATCAATGCTGGTGTTGAGACCTAAAATTGACATTCTCATTACCCTATTTTACTCTTCACCTATACCTTTTTGGACCTACCTAAAGCTTAAGTGAATGACAAGAATGCAACCAATTGCTAGTAATAAGGTCATAAGGTAAAGTATGGTTAATTCATGTATTTTGTGGTTTATTGAGTTAAGGAATTAGATATTTCATGTACTAATGCTCGATTTTTCATATGTGAATCTTTGACCCCTAAATGACTAGTGTTCCTGTACCAGCTCTGTCGTGATCCGGTACCTGCGCACCAAGATTATTGCTGTCTGATCCGGTACCAAACGTGTCTAGTACTAAATATTACATGTGGTGATCCGGTACCAATGAACACGCTTTGTTGTGATCCGATACCAATGAACACACTCTGTTATGATCTGGTACCAACGAGCACGCTCTGTCATGATTTGGTACCACCTTTTGCTCCTTGTCGTGATCTGGTACCATTTGCCTGTTACGATACGGTACTGGTATGGAAGAGACTAATGCACTAAGTTGAGTGCTAGATCTCGCTTAAATCAATTGGTGGATGCCTATTCATTTAGCAAGGCTATGATAAGAACAATTTGTTAATTGCCTCATCCTCATGCACTTCGTGTCATGAGGATGAAGCTGAAGATGTAATCGAATGATAAAACTTAAACAACTGATTGATTTGCAAATCACTTCGCCTCCTTGTGTTTCACAATTCAGACTATTAAATAGCTGTGGCAAGGATGGTAGAGGAGTAGGAGAGTTAGCATATCATCAATATGTAAGCAGCGTATGATAGTACAGAACATATCCCGAGTAAAGATTAATGGAATGTCATTTTATCTCCATATTTTGATTTTCTATGATTAAGAATGAGTTGAGTTGTTAAAAAGAGTTTTGATTTTATGTTTTGAAGTGTGAGTGAGATTAATGTGTGTGTTAAAAGCAAGATTCCTGTAGACTTCAACAATTGACCTGTTGAAGTGGCAAGGGCCCACCGCCCAACAAAGGTCAACCTCTTCGTAGATTAGCATTAGTGTTTGTTTTCAATAGTATAAGCATTGAATTAGCTAAATCTTTAACTCTGTTAGATGATAGCAGTATAACTTAGATTAAGATTTCCATTCTATAATTGCTTAGATCTTTAATTGCTTTGTTTTTACATATGATCTGTTTCTGTTCTCATGAGTTTGGTTTCCTTGAGTGATCATAGTTGTTGGAAGAAATAGTCAAAACTAATTGGAGAAGAACTAGTGAAGTTCATTGTGAACCACAACAGAACCAACATATTGACTGTTGAATTACCTATGCTATGCTGATTGATGTGTGATTTCCTTTCAAAAAGTGTGGATTGCATAATTAGTTTTCTGGGTCAGACATCAAATTTTATCTATCAAACCAATTCCATCTCATACTTGCATGTGCCATAATGGAATAGATAGCCTCTCTGTAAAAGACAACCAAAGTACATTGCAATTTGCTATTTTGATTTGTTTTCAGCCTGCATAATCTAGTTTAATTCTATACTCATGACATTAGGAATTACCTTTCTTACTGGTGTCTTGTAACTCTGTTGATTACGAATCCCAGATTGATAATTAATGAGTGCATTATATTAGACATATAAGTAGCACAACATTTTGGTGCCGTTGACAGGGAGTTGCAAACAGTAGGAAGTAATTTTTAGCTTAGATTGTTTGCATAAATTTTAATGTTTTAAAAGGATGCTTGAGGGAGGAGGATAAAATGTTTAAAATGTGAGTGAAGAGTCATGTGGCCACTAAGGTGGGGTTCTCTGAAGCCAGGTGGCCTTCTTACCTTCTAGATAGAATTAGGATTTCAATTCAGCTAAAGAATCAAATTTCCATTTTATGCATAGATATAGAGATAACAAGGGTAGATATGTAAGTTCCAAAGATTCAAAAACAACTCCCCCCCACTAATACAACTGACACTGGTGCAGGAAAAATTCCACCAACCGAAAATTCAAGGGGAGCCAGCGAGGCTCCAGAAGGAGAACCTAAAATGGAAGAATTAGGATTGGGACAGGTAGAACGTGAGTTTGCTGAACATTTAGGAGACACAGAAAATCCAGTTTCTTAACCATCCATCAGTAGAATGGAAAAAGAAGAAGGAAATGTAGCTATAGAGACTGAGACCTTTAGGTTTCCAATCTTGGATATTTCCAGAAACGCCAGCATGAAGAATATCCCACTATCATCGTTACCCACTTTCAGAGGTATGCCAATTGAAGATCCAGATTTATTTTTATTTGAGTTTGACATATTATGTAGAAGCTATAACTATTCAGACGATGCCCAAAAACTTAAGGTTTTTCCTGCTACAATGAAAGATTCAGCCTTAAGATGGTTCATGAGCTTCGGAGAAAATACAATCCTTTCTTGGGATCAAATGAAAGACACATTTTTACGAAAATACCAAGACTATTGTAAGGATAATGTTAAAAATGACATTTTTAAAATGCATCAAACAGAAGATGAAAGTCCTGAAGACTACTTAGAAAGGTTCTTATACAACTATCAAAAGTCACAACTATTCACCTTACACCCAGCTGCAGTAAGAACTATATTCTTGAAAGGTCTTAGGGATGATTGCATATAAGTTTTAAACTTATTGAGTTTAGGAGATGTACACCAAAAACCTTTTTCAAAAATTGCAAATTACTATAGAAGCTAGTCAAGAGGACAAGCTAAAACAGGAAAACGACCAAGGGATCCTTTTAGTAGAAATACAAAACAAAGTTCAGGGACTGTCACCAGAATTGAGTTAGGAAACTTGTTGGAGAACTTTAAAACAAACATCTTGAGCACAATAAGTAACCAATTAGATACTCTGAAACTGAAAAAGAAACAAGAAGAAGATGCTTTAGCAATATTTTTTCATAGATGCTGAAAGAAGCACAACAACGAGAAATAATGCCCATTAAATGTCATAGAAATATGCAGTCTGTGTACACTAGAACACCCCACATCTGAGTGTCCAACCTTTCTTGAACTACAAGCCATGCATAAGGGAGGAGGAGTCTCACAAGAACAACCATACCCTTCTAGAAGACCTTGGAGAGCCCAAAATCCCAATACATTTTATGATCCCAATACACAATATCAACAACAACAATGGGGTCCTTCCCCAATGACTTATCCACAATGGACACCTCAGCAAACCCAGCCTTGGCAACAAGGTTGGAGGGGACCTATGTATGGAAATCCTTCTTACCCTACATATCCACAGTACTCTGCAAACATTTCCCAATTACTACTTGGATTCAACCCACCACAAATGCAATATTTACTCCCACCTCCTATACAACAACAATTTACAACCCCCTTGAATCCTAATCAGCAACAACAAGTATCTATAAATCCCAATCAATAACCACAAAACCAAGCTGCCCACAATCCTTTGAGACGAACAAAAATCCCTGCCTAGCCAATCCCTAACCCCAATAATTGACCCACCCACCCTGTGCAGAATACAAAAGTTCAAACCTTTCCCACCTATGAAATTCAACTACGATCAGGGAAAGTTGTAAACCAATCAAATCCTGCAATAATAATTCAGGAATAAAATGATAATCATTCTGAGGAAGGAAACACTCAAACCACCCCTGTAGAAGAAGAGGCCTCTCCTCCTATCCCAATCACTTCTTAGTCTATACGAGTACCCCAACAAATTAATCTTCCACCTTACCCCGAAATACTGTTAGTGAAGAAACCTGACCCACCCTTGCATAAAGATATAGAAGATGAATTATGAAATGTGTGCATAAAAATACCTCTACTACAAGCTATTAAGGACATCCCTATTTACGCAAATATTATAAGGGATCTTTGCATTAAGAAACCAGGAAGAAAGAAGAAGGAACCTCCTCTTGTTCAGGTAGTGGGACAATTATTTGAATTCATTTCTGAAATGCCATACAAATATAATGATCCTGGAAACCCACTTGTCACTATTGAAATTAATGGCATTTCTCTACCAAATACACTCATTGATCTAGGTGTAGCTATTAATGTAATTCCTTTTGACAATATGAAGAAGCTCCAAATCAATCAGCTAAGATGAACCCAAACCATGATCGAGTTGGAAGATAAGTCAGTCATTAGCCCTACAGGAAGTCTAGATGATGTCACAGTCATGCTCGCTTCTTGGGAATATCCAGTAGACTTTTTAGTCATTTATTCTAAATCATCCTCCAAACCAGAACACCCTGTGGTTCTTGGCTGCCCTTGGCTAGCCACAAAATATGCCTTTATCAACTATCAGTCTAGTGAGATGACTATATCCAATGGCACACATAGCCAAAAACTTGTTCTCTTCCCTCCTGCCCAACTGGCACAGGAAATACCTATTTGGTTAGAAAACCCTTATGGAGAGGAAGATTGCATCAGACCTATGTTAACACTTGAACAAGTAAGAGGAATACAAGAAGAATCAGAGGAAAAAGTCTTAAGCTTATTTTTGGCTGACACAAATTGCATTGAATACCCAAGGTCTTTTGTAGAATTGTCACATATTTTTAGTTCCGAATTTCAACAAACTTGGCACCCTGATATCACTCAATTATACACTTTATCACCAACCTCCTTAGATAAGGAAGAAACTATTGAACTTGTTGATATTAGCCCAGGAAAACCTTTGTATATCAACTCTAGTTTGGAACCAAAACAAAAGATACAAGTAATTGAAATGCTCCAAAGACAATTTGATGCCTTTGCATGGGATTATGCAGACATGAAAGGCATTCACCCTAACACATGCACACATCATATCTACACTAATGACCAAATCAGACTAGTTAGATAGCCTCAATGAAGGATGAATCCAACCCTTAAAGATATTGTAAAAGAGGAATTGCAAAAACTCCTTCGAGCCAATCTCATATACCCCATTTCAGATAGTCAATGGGTATCTCCACTTGTCATAGTTCCCAAGAAAAATGGTAAG
>ML785220.1:307898-339025 GCA_009831015.1 Picea engelmannii | reverse complement strand
CTTTTAAGCCATCCATCTTAGTATCCAACTTAGCTTCTATTGAATCCATCAACTTAGCTTTCATTGAATCCATCTTCTTTTGTAGTTCATTTATGTCCCTACGCATTTCTTCACCTTCATCAAGAGTCCAATTAGGATTTTCTGGAGGCTTATTTGATGTAGAAGGTCCCTTTTTGTGTGGCATGTTGGCCAAGTATCACTTTTGAATCTTGATTTTGAGGCGGTTCTGCTAGAAAATATTTATTCTGTTCTATCTCCCAAGTTTTGGCCCTTTTGGGTATGAAAATTTCTTTTAGATATTTCTCTGATATTTCTTCTTTGCAATGCCACAGGTCGGATCAAAATTGGATGTGCCAAGTGGAATTTACGGTAACTTCCTCACAACTTGCCGATTTTTGGCCTTTTCAGGAAATCTCACTTGTATAGCATGCCCCGCATAAAATAATTGATATCAAATTATGAAACTCACACCCAAAGTACTACAGACTATCCATGATCCAATGAAACTAGTCCCACTCCATTTGGATACTCTAGCAAGAAGTTATGATTTTTTTACCTGGAACACCTTCTTGAGAATAGTCAATAGGACTAGTCAGATACCCTATCTTACACAAGGTGTATATACAAATTTAAGAGGACCCATAAGTTGACATTTTTACCACTGATACCTTACTAATTTCTGTAAATTGCCTCGAGTTCAGGGTCTTAAATGTTACAGAAAATGTTTTATAGCAAAAATTCCGCAATGACTCATTTTAGGATGATTCCAGATCCCTATCTTGTACAGGCTGTATATCCGAAAGAATAAGGCCTCAGGAGCTGAATTTTGAACCCAATGTACCTTGATCCATCTACTAAATATCCTCCAATCCATTCCTTTTGAAACATTGTAGAAAAAAAGTTATAGTGAAAATGCCACGGTGTCTTAGATGTACCAGCGAAACCCCAAGACCTTGAGCTCTGATACCATATGTTAAGAACCAAACATCAATATAGCATAGAAAAACCTCAGGAAAAGTACTCAATGCCTTGAAAAAGAGATAATTTAAGATAATAAGTCTCTTCAAGGGGGCAACCTCCTTTTACCCCACTTAAATGTTCAAGTACAAGATGATTCAAAATGAAAATGTCTCCTTGGTATATATAGGAGGCTAGGAGGTATAATTACAACTAATGGCCTAAATACGACATAAATAAAATAACATTACTAATATAATATGCCCTAATTAAGGGGTAATGAGCCAATATTAGGGCTTAACATCGTTACTAGACACGAATCGGTTTTCCAAGTTTATAAGGAAACTAAGGAATACCAATTATGTCAAGAAAAATATGCCAGATTGGGGTGGATACCATTTCTAGAAAAATTTACAAGCTGGAACGAGAAGATATATCAGGAATTTATACAAGGTTATGATGGAGAGACAGCACGTATAGGCAATCTACAACTGATAATTAATGAAGCAACCGTAAGGGAGGTTACGAGATTGCCTAGCAGAGGAGCTAAATACTTCAAAGGTGTGGGAATTAACAAAGAGATGTGCCAACAATTCTTGAAGACAGATCATCAACATCCTGACTGGAAGAAAGGGATCCCTAGAAACTACATCAAAGAAGAATACCATCCAATGATTACCAGTCTTTAACGATTTGTCAACTGTGAAGGTAGGTATGCCGTGACTTTCATTTATCACCTTAGGCTCCTATTGCATTTTGAAGGAGGCCCGAAATCGATTTTCCCTATTTTCTATGGATGAGTTTGAATAAAATGGTAAGGGGTGTTAAATCCATCTCCAAAATAGAAAAGACTAGCATCTACCATCAAGGTTTCATTAAAATTCTAGTTTTACATGAGCTTAGGAAATAGAAGATTAGTTGGAAAACCCTTAGCACACAACACCTTCCCACAGGAAACAAATCTATGGAGGACACCCAACATGTTCAAAAGAAAAGTAAAGAACCCCAAGAGAAAAAGAGCAATATGGATAAAACAACTCCACCATCATCTAGGGCAGTGAACCATAATGAAAAGGCAAGGTCCTCTTCCACAGTCAACAAGATTTATAAAATCTCTGAATCAAAAGGAAAAAACAAACTAGTAGAGGAGACTTCAACGGTGGCAGTTGAGAAAGAGGACCATCATAAAATGATGAAGAAAAGGAAGCATAGCTCAGAAACTAAAAGTAAACAGTCTGTGGCACAACCCCCTGTCACCATTTCACAATTAGAGAGGAAGAAAAGGAAGCCTGTAAGCATCCCTGATCTGGTACCTCCTTGTAAAAGAACCACAAGGAGCATGGAAAAGAAGGGAAAAACAATAGCTAGTCCTCATACACAGGAAGATCCAATCAACCTTACCTCCCCTTCTGAGGATTTACCAATTCAAGATGACATCCCTAGTCTGACCGAAGAGCAAGCCACTATTACTCTATGTGGGATGAGGGAGGAAGTCGAGGAAAGGGAGTGCACCCAGCCAATAATGATAGAATCAACAAAGAACTTGACAAAAGAACAAATGAAGAAAAGGATTGGGGAATTGAAAAAACAAAATCAGGAACTCCAACAGGAAGTAAAGGAATATCAACTTTTGGATAGATATATCAAAAAAGAAAATGAGCAGTTGAAAGCAACTAGCCAACAAATTCAAGATGACCATGAAGAGACCTCTAACAAGCTCAAGAAGGTATTATGACTCCTACAATACGTTAGGGTCATCAAAAGGGAGCTAAGAGAAGAGGCTTCAACCATCAATATCATTGATCCACCCAAGTAAAGAACACAGTCTCACATTTTGAAAATTTTGGGTTTTGTTTTCAGTTGCATGAGGACATGCAATGATTTTGGCATGGGGGAATGTTGAGACCTGAAATTGAGATTCTCATTACCCTATTTTACTCTTCACCTATAACTTTTTGAACCTACCTAAAGCCTGAGTGAATGACAAGAATGATACCAATTGCCAGTAATAAGGTCATAAGGTAAAGTATGGCTAATTTATGTATTTTTTGGTTTATTGAGTTAAGGAATTAAATATTTCATGTACTAATGCTCTATTTGTCATATGTGAATCTTTGACCCCTAGATGACCAGCGTTCCTTTACCAGCTCTGTCGTGATCCGGTACCTGCGCACCAAGATTGTTGTTGTCTGATCTGGTACCAAACGCGTCCAATACTAAATCTTACCTGTGGTGATCTGGTACCAATGAACACACTCTGTTGTGAGTCGGTACCAACGAACACACTCTATTATGATCTGGTACCAATGAACACACTCTGTTGTGAGTCGGTACCAACGAACACACTCTATTATGATCTGGTACCAATGGGCATGCTCTTTCATGATCCGATACCACCTTTTGCGCCCTGTCGTGATCCAATACCATCTGCCTGTTACAATCTGGTACTGGTATGGAAGAGCCTAATGCACTAAGTTAAGTGCCAGATCTCGCCTAAATCAATTGGTTGATGCCTATTCATTTAGCAAGGATATGATAAGAACGGTTTGTTAATTGCCTCATCCTCATGCACTTCATGTAATGAGGATGAAGCTGAAGATGTAACCGAATGATAAAACTTAAACAACTGATTGATTTGCAAATCACTTCGCCTCTTTGTGTTTCACGATTCAGACTATTAAATATCCGTGGCAAGGATGGTAGAAGAGTAGGAGAGTTAGCATATCATCAATATGTAATCAACGTATGATAGTACAAAATATATCCGGAGTAAAGATTAATAGAATGTCATTTTATCTCCATATTCTGATTTTCCATGATTAAGAATGAGTTGAGTTGTTAAAGAGAGTTTTGATTTTATGTTTTGAAGTGTGAGTGAGAGTAATGTGTGTGTTAAAAGAAAGCTTCCTATAGACTTCAGCAACTGACCTGTTGAAGCGGCAAGGGCCCACCACCCAACAAAGGTTAGACTCTTCGTAGATTAGCATTAGTGTTTGTTTTCTATAGTATAAGCATTGAATTAGCTAAAGCTTTAACTCTGTTAGATGATAGCAGTACAACTTAGATTAAGATTTCCATTCTATAATTGCTTAGATCTTTAATTGCTCTGTTTTTACATATGCTCTGTTTCTGTTCTCATGAGTTTGGTTTCCTTGAGTGATCATAGTTGTTGGCAACAATAGTCAAAACTACTTGGAGAAGAACTAGTGAAGTTCATTGTGAACCACAATAGAACCAACATATTGACTTTTGAATTACCTATGCTATGCTGATTGATGTGTGATTTCCTTTCAGAAAGTGTGGATTGCATAATTAGTTTTCTGGGTCAGACATCAGAGTTGATCTATCAAACCAATTCCATATCATACTTGCATGTGCCATAATGGAATAGATAGCCTCTATGTGAAAGACAACCAAAGTACATTGTAGTTTGCTATTTTGATTTGTTTCCAGCCTGCATAATCTAGTTTAATTCTATACTCGTGACATTAGGAATTACCTTTCTTACTGGTGTCTTGTAACTCTGTTGATTACGAATCTCGGATTGGTAATTAATGAGTGCATTATATTAGACATATAAGTAGCACAACAACTAGAACCATTATCTTACAAGAGGATTGAGTCAATGTATAACCAATTGGAATTCTGGATAGCTTATCTCGAGAGAAAATTTCATAGGAAAAAGACAAACAATTTTTTTTTCTTTCGTCTTTTTCCTAACTACCTCAAATTTCATCCTTCTTTCCACTTGTCATGAGAGAATAGAATGTGACCAGTTTTGTAACTCCCTCTTCAAGAAGAAGGCAAAAAGACAAATAGGAGTTACTAATTTTTGTATAAAATAGAATAGAGACTCCTTGAGCAAGGACTTATTTTGGCTTTTCAAGAATTTTATAGACCCAAGAACTTTTTCGAGAACTTATAGAGTGTTAATGAATATTGAGAATCCCTCAGGGCCAGCATGTTATAGAAGGAATTTTTTGTAGAAGTTGCTCGAAGCTTTGAACTACTTCAAGTGAAGATATTTTTTGTTTCTATGGACTGTAAGAATGATTTGTTTGTTGTAGACTAATTCTTATGCAATCTTAATCATTCTGCAGTTATTGGTGTTTATTTGAATATTTTCATGCCTTGAGTTTTGTGAGTTATTACAGTATATGTTCTTGTGATATAGACTACTCTAATTATACACATATGTATGTTATTATTGCCAATCTTTCTCCTTTTATACAACTAATTGTATTAAAAATTTTGCAAAGTTTTGGTTGCATTATAACTCACTGGTTACTTTAGTATGCTCCTAGATAGGATAGGTTATCATATATTAGTGATATATTAGTTGTCCCTATATACATAGTATTCATCGACATCTTTGTATTGCATCCACCCACAATATCGATATATCGGATCATAACCGGTAATAAAACCATTAGATAACCATAAATGGCAGCCGAGCCAAATTACGGATGGGACTCCTAAACCAAAAGGTATATAGTCTAATTGGTACCTTATACCGGGGAGTACCCCTTGCTATTTTTAGGCGAAGTTGTACCCATCAACACATTAATATGCAAGGTGTTGATACAAGAATCCATCTAACTACCCCTGATAAGCCAGACAATCATAAGCTACATAAACTTGGCGAACTTCTCAAAATACCACTCATCCAAGAAACCAATCTTAAGCATCTCAAGAGTAAACTCTTGAAAGTGAAAATCGGTCATCTCATTTGTATTGACTACCAAGTTGTCAAACAGTATAGTCCCAAGGTCCCAATATAATTTGCTCGAGGAACCGTCATGCTGAAACTACACCACTTTGATCATAATTTTTTGACCCTCATTTCTTGAATGCAATCTCCACTTCTGGAACCCCAAGTTGTAATGTATAGAATACATGACCCCACTACTATGGATCATATCCTATAGATTTTCCTCAGTGAAATCAAAATATACAATTCCACCTTCATACATGATCCTGGGTATCGACAAAGAAATCCTATCCTTCCATATAACATGTGCCCCACCATTTCCTCTCGAAGCATCCCAAGAATGAAATGCACCAATCATATGAGTTTCGGGAACCCATGTCCAAACTAGAAGTCCATTATGCTTCATACCAACCGACTCAAATTGTGATACATTGATAACCATTGGAAGCCTAATATGTTGAGTCTCACATATAAATGATGGAAACAAGGTAATAGGAGTCAACTCTCCTCCCGCCAATCCGCATAACCCCTACCAAACTATACTGGAAAATGTGTTTTCTTGAACATTGTCAATGTACTCAAACAACCCATGGAGTCCTGACACCTATCTGAAAAACAACTCTATTGTTTGCGGTGCCTCATACTCTGATGGACTTGTGAAGAAATGTATCAACTTGGTCCACCGACCATCAATGAAATAAATGCAATCTTTGTCATACACTTCTGACTCTTTCTGCTGACAAGTCTTGCACTCCTTCACTTGTCTCAACACATGATCCTTGAGTCCCTTCCAGGAGAACCTCTCTCTGATCTATTGGTAAGTCCTGAAGTACCCAATATGTCCTACCAAGGGTGTATCATGCATAACCCTCATGATTTCCTCTCTAAGTGTGGATTTCAGAACCAAGTATATGTTACCTCTGTAGTAGATTGTGTCATTCACCACTCTATACTTGTCATCATGAATGTGACCATCCATCAAATCGAAAGAAAACTAATCCTTTGAATATTCCACCAGAAGGTGGGACTTCCAATTAGCAAAAATCCCTGTGAGCCAATTCAATGTGTCATGGATCTCCTCTTGATGTGTCTGTACATCTTGACCACTTGGCCATAATGTAAATCATCTATTATGTTGAGATCCCTATCCCCATCCTGATGATATCCTGATCTAAGATCAATCTTCGAGGAATATGTTTCTCAATGAAGATAATCCATCCACTCCTTATCCTTGGACTATACAAACTCAAGGGTATGCTCAAATTCCCTATCTGGAGGTCTCCCTGGGGGAGTCATTCCAAAAACCCACTATACACCACCTTACACAGTTGTATATTGATGTATGCCATTGTACAAAATTGTATCATCATGTACCACCATGTTTCCTATATGGGCCATTGTATCATCATGTACCACCTTGTGTCCTATATGGGCCACTGTATCATCATGTACCACCTTGTTTCTTATATGGGCCACTGTATTAATCAATTCACTAATATCAACTGAACATGGGTCCCAAACTGATGTATCCATAATTGTGTTAGAAAAATAGGATTGTGGAGCAATAAGATAAAACAAATGTGGAAATAAAACACAGAAGATACACAATACAATAAAAACACAGATATACGTGGTTTACCGAGTGTGGGATACATCCACTAGAGAAATTACCAGGTCCTTCCTTTTTTATTATCCATCAAAATGAAGGGATACAACCTATATCTCAAGTGTTATAACTTCCTATTCTTCCTCTCACGGACTCCTCTCTTAGAATACAATAGTCACACACATATACAACCGCAATAAAGTTTCCTCATAAAAGAGGGTTTCCTTCTGGGGAAAAAATACCTGAAATAACTTCTACCATCAGATCTATGATGTTATAATGAACAATTCATATTGACTACGAAATTACAATATTTTACAATGCAATTTTTCCCAATATTTCTCTTGGGAAAAAATAACATACTCTGTAGCAACAACATACTCTGCTTCTGTTGTTGAAAGTGCAACAACCTTTTGTTGTTTTGAAATCCAACTTACTTTTGTTCCACCTACAGTAAAAACATACCTTGTGGTTCTCCTCCTGCTATCTTTATCACCTGCCATATATGAATCAACATATCCCTGTAGAACAGTGTCTGAACCTCCAAAACATAATGCATGAGTAGAACTACCTCTCAGATACCTAAGAATCCACTTTACGACATTCCAATGTTCTTTACCCGGATTTTTCATATACCTACTCACAACTCCCACTGCATGTGCAATATTTGGTCTTGTGCAAACCATTGCATACATCAAGCTGCCAACTGCTGATGAATAAGAGACCCTGGACATGTATTATATATCCTCCTGTGTCTTGGGACACATTTCCTTATTTAATTTGAAATGTCTGGACAAAGGTGTACTAACGGGTTTTGCATTATGCATTCTAAACCTCTCCAACACCTTCTCTATGTACTCATCCTGAGACAATGTCAATTTGCAATTTTTCCTGTATCTTGTTATTCTCATACCAAGGATTTTCTTTTCATCACCCAAATTCTTCATCACAAATGAATTAGATAATTTCTTCTTGAGCACATTTATATCCTACATATTAGACCCTGCAACAAGCATTTCATCTACATACAATAGCAAGATAATATAGCTTCCATTTTCTAGCCTTTTAAAATAAACACAATAATCAAAATGACATCTACTATAACCTTGTTCTATCATAACCTATCAAACTTCAAATACCACTACCTTGGATCTTGATTTAGGCCATACAAGCTCTTCTTCAACCTACATACCAAATTTTCCTTCCCTTTAACCTCATACCCTTGTGGTTGTTGCATACAAATCTCTTCCTCCAAATCCCCATGGAGAAAAGTTGTTTTTACATCTAACTGTTCAAGATGCAAATCTTCTAATACCACAAGACTTAAAATAGTCCTAATTGAAGTCATCTTAACAATAGGAGAAAATATCTAATCAAAATATATACCTTTCTTTTGTGCAAATCCCTTTACAACAAGTCTATCCTAAAGGTGCTTTTTTCCTCCATCTTCTTCCTTCAACCTGTAAACCCATTTATTCCGCAATGCTCTTTTTTCTGCAGGCAACTGAACCAAGTCCCAAGTCTGGTTGTTTACTAGGAAATTGATTTCCTCTTTCATTGCTTGCTCTCACTTCTTTTTAGTGTCTACCTACATTCCCTCTTCATAACATTCTGGTTCACTAGAATCAATCAACAATAAATAATACAATGAAGGAGAGTATCGTTTAGGGGCTCTACTTAACCTAGTAAATCTTCTAAAAACACTTGCAGGAGTTTGAGGTACCTGCTACTCCTGTTGTTGTACATTTTTATTTTCTGGTACCTTTGGAATTTCTTTTTCAGTGATCTCATAAAACATTGTGTATTCTAGTTTTTATTCTTCCCATTTCCTTCCTTGCAACTGATATTTATACATGACCTTCTCATTGAATATGACATATCTACTCCCAATGATTCTTTTATTTTCATAATCCCATAAGCGATAACCAAAATCATTAACACCATATCCAATAAAGATACACTTCTTGGATTTTTCTTCAAGCTTTGTTCTATTGTCTTTAACAATATGGACAAATGCTTCATAACTGAAAGTCTTCATAAATGAATAGTTTAACTTTTTAGCTTTCCATTCCTCCTCTGGAATGCCACCATCCAAATAAATTGAAGGTCCTTTATTTATCAAGTAAACAATAGTATCTACAACATCTGCCAAAAATTTTAAGGGAAACCTAGCATGAAATCTCATACTCCTTGAATGCTCCATTATTGTCTTGTTCATCCTTTCTAACACACCATTTTCTTGTGGTGTTCCTGGAACTCTCTTCTCTCTATGAATCCCATGATATGAACAATAATCATCAAACTCCTTACTGCAATATTCACCTCCAATGTCTTATCTAAGACACTTCAACCTTTTTCCTGTCTCATTCTCAACCAAAGCATTCCATTCCTTAAAAGTGTCAAAAACATTAGATTTGTGTCAAATGCAATAAACCCAAGTTTTTATAGTTCATCATCAATAAAAGTAACATGATAACGAGATCCACCAAGAGATGATACCTGAGCTAGTCCCCATACATCTATATGCACAAGCTCTAATCTTTCACTCTTCTTTTCTTTTCCAACTTTGAGAAATCTAACTCTCTTTTGTTTTCCATATACACAATGCTCATAGAAATCCAAATCAATTTGTTTAAGATCTAAAAACAAATTCATTTTTTGAAGTATCTGCATCCCATTCTCACGCATGTGTCCAAGCCTATGATTCCAAAGTGTTGTATCCACTCATGTAGAAGATAAAGAGATAGAATAATTACTATTACCAATACATAAATACAATGTACCTACCTTCTCTGCTTTTTCTATCACCAATGATTCTTTGGTGACCTTCCACGCCTTATCTGTAAATACAGATATACATCCTTCACTTGCCAACTACATTGTTGAAATTAGATTTTTCCTTATATCTGGAACATGTCTTACCTCTTTCAACAACCATTGGTTTCCATTCTTTTGCTCTATTTGTACCTCACCCATTCCAACAAGTTTGCATGGTGCATCATCACCCAAATGAACCTGTCTAAAATCACCTTGAACATAATCTAGAAAATGTTTCCTATGGGGTGTGGCATGAAATGAAGCCCATGAATCTACTACCCAAGACTCAGAAATATTATCTACATAAAGAATCGAAACATCTTGTAACAAATCACATGTTACATTTGCTTCTTGATTTTTCTCTTGTTGTACATCTCTTTGTTTCTTTGTAACTTTGCAGTATTTCTTCATATGTCCTTTCTTCCCACAATTCCAACACTATATCTTTTCCAGTCTGGATTTGGATCTACCCTTCCTAGAATTCCCATGGTTACCTGAGCCATTTCCTCTATCCTTTTGTCTTCCCCTGTTCTCCATGTTTTACACATTACTTGATGTCTCACCCGTGCTTTTCCGTCGCAATTCCTCACTAAGGATAATGCCAACAACATCATCAAATTTTAGAGTGTTTGAACCAGAGATAGAGTTAATTACAGCCATGAACTAGCCATTTCAAATTTCTGGCAATGAACATAGGATTAGAAGAGCCTTGACCTCATCATCAAAATCCACTTTTATAGAACTTATTTGATTAGTAAATGTATTAAATTAATTTAAATGATTTGCAATAGACCCACCTTCTAACATCTTCATATTAAATAATCGCTTCATTAGAAATACCTGATTGGATGCCAAGGGTTTTTCATACATTTTAGCCAATGCGTCCATCAACTCCTTCACTGTCTTTTCTTTGTAAATATTGAAAGCCACTGACACTGGAAGGTTCAACTGTATCGTTCCTAGTGCCTCTCTGTCAAGAACCTCCCATTATTCATCCTTCATGGTCGTCGACTTCTTTTCTATTCCACCCAATGGTAGGAATAGATACTTCTGATATAAATAATATTCTATCTACATCTTCCATAACTAGTAGTTTTGGCCGTTAAATTTTTCAACCATAAACTTTCCATCTTCTGTCATTGCTCCCACTCGAACCAGAAACCCTCTTTTCATGTGAGTTACCTTTTGCAATAATATACACAATACAATAGAGACAGAGATATGCTTGGTTCACCTAGTGTGGGATACGTCCACCAGAGAAATTTCCAGGTCCTTTCTTTTTATTATCCAGCAAAATGAAGGGATACAACCTACAGCTCAACTGTTGTAACTTCTTCTTCATCCTCTCATAGTATCCTCTCTTAGAATACAATAATCACACGCATACACATCTAAAATACAATTCCCTCATAAAAGAGGGTTTCCTTCTAGAGAAAAAATCCCTAAAATAAGTTTTACCGCCAGATCTGCGACCTTATAATGAATGGTCCATATTGACTATGAAATTACAATATTTTACAACACAATTTTTCCCAATATTTCTCTTTGGGAGTGTTGCCCATGAATTCCCCACCAGGGGTCTGCCAAAATTGTCACCCCCCCCCACCTAAGACCCCCCTGGCAATAGTTGTGGGGGGGAAATCCCGCCCACACCCCCTCATTAGGGTATGACATCCAAGAACAACTGAAACAAACCTCTAAATCAGGAAGATAATCAGGATCCACAACCAACAAATTTTCCTATACTCAATCCCCCAATCAATAGGTGCATATAATTCATTGTTGGATGGTCCACAAGGAATTTTCTCAACTACCTCCTCTATAGGTAAGCTTTGAGCCAAAAGAAACGACTCATGACCCCTACAATGAAAAACAAGTGCATGATCAAAACCCCCTTTTTCAATCCTCTCCTCAAACAAGTTTTCTGATATTCTCTCATCCACCAAATCATACCCATCATTGTCATCCTCCATGCATAGATCCCACCCTTTGTCATACTTAGGTACAATCATACCTGCATCATCATATATGTCATAAACATGATGAAGTGTTTAATCCATTTCATAGTTAGGTATGCTTGATCCTCCATCATCATAACCATCATACACAGGGAGAGATGTTGAATCCTCAACATTGGTTGATCAGAAAGTTGCATCATGTGTGTTTTCAACCTTTCCATCATATTTTCTAGTGCCATGGGTCTCATGAGATATATCTAATGGTGTACTAGATGTTGTTGTCTCACTATTACACACATCCTCAACATTATTAGATGCATGCTCCTCCACCTATCCTTTATGCTCACTTCTCTATAATTTTTTCCTTGTGCTTTTAAAGGAATCATCGTCCACATTCTTGGGGAAACATATGTACTTAAGTGTGAAATAGATTTTAAAGGAAAAATATGTACATATTTTCTCATCCAATGCAAGATACCCCTCATAGTGGTAAGTCATGTTTTTAATTCCTGATAGACTCTTCGAGATGTCAGCCATAGGCTATGGATCTTCCTCCATCCCATTTAACCACATGAGTGAAAACCCTAATACCATATTTTATTACACATGTATGCAATTATACAATTTGAATTACTTCCCACAGTTTCTCCTCACTGTAAATCGCGTGGATTTTTCCGGATAAACCCTGAAAATTTGTTGAATTAAATTGTTAATAACTTTACTTCCTGGACTCTGTTTCGGTCAATTTTTTTTTAATTGGTTATTTTTAAAAAAGGAATTAAAATATACAATTTGTTTTGGAAAATTCTTCTAAACAACTTTATGAATGTAATCTAAAATGTGTCGCCCCCTTTTTCTGCAAAAAAACCCAAAAACAAATTCCCTTCTTTGGCCAAGAAAGTGCTCTGATGCAATCACAGGCCGGCAAGATTACCAACTTTGATACTACTATAATATATTCAATAGAATGGGCTAGGAGATTATGTCCTTCTGTGCAATAAGTTTTATTTATTCTCTAATCCAGTTGACAAATTTTCACAAATAGTTTGCATGAATTCTACTAATAGACATTTTATCAAACATATTGCATGTAATACAAATACACCAGAAATAGAAGGGACAATATGTGGTATAATGTATATATTTTTTCTAGATAAACATCGTGTGATTGGTTTTTGAAACGTCCAATGTTTCGAGTGGACACTCCACCCATCACTGGGGACAATAACACGCTCAAGAGTGATAAACAAGTGTTGAGGTTTTATATTTAAAGATTAGGTTAGAAGGGTGATCGTTGAGTAGGGAAAGGAAATTAAACAACGGAGTCAAACTAGTGGTTAAGTTTAAACAGAATTAATTGACCAAGTCAAAATTAAAGGTAATGAATTATGGGAGAAAATAAATAAATGTAGAGCTCAAATTATTCGTTAAGAATGAAGAGTATTTGATAGATGGAGATAATTAAACAAAAAATACAATCTTTTTCCTAAATTAGACAAACTTGTTTATGTTTTGGTAGTTGCGGGATGTATTAACCTCCAAGTGTAACCTTGGTAATTAGAATATAATATTATGGAAGTAAGAGAACCATTACATGGATGTATGGAAACCCTAGAAGATATGTTGTCCAAAGGAGAAAAATAATACAGAAATAGAAAACCCCAGAAAGAGAAGTCGGCCCTGCGAGAAAACATGAAAGTAAATTACATTTGCCAAAAAAGACAGGTCGACCCTATGGGAAAAGTTCACTGGAAGAATATGTATAAATAATGTGGCACCTTATGTCATTTACACACTCTCCCTCAATATAAGGAGGGCAGAAGTTTGAGGAGTTGGACCTATAACAATTGTAGTTGCAGCAAAAGGAGCAAGTCTGGAGAGGGTGGTGCAATAGTTGTCATGGTGTAATATTAGTCTTTCTAGTATCTCTCTTGTGTGCTTCTCTTGGTAAAGGTATGATTATATTAGTAGAGGTATGTTCTCTTGGTATTATGTTGTTGCTATAGTAGTGGTGTTTCTGGTTAGGATTTATCTATTGGTTTTAGTGTGGACTTGCCAGAATCATTCTATCTAAGAAAAGGTTAGTGTGCTCGGGGTTGGAATACATGAATTCCTATGGTTGGGTGAAAATGATGTGACATTGTCTATGGTTAAACAAGCATACCAAAATTTTAACATGGAATCAGAGTTGGTTTCCTTCATAACAGTCTAAACAATGGAAGGAAGATCCTCAATTTCCCCCATTGTCAAGCTCGTTGAGCACTTACTTAACCCACTATGAAGGTCTCCTAAGGAGGGAGCATATTTTCCCCATATCAGATCTACAATATTTCAAAGTTGTAGTGCCATTTGTAGTTGCAGTTCCAATTTCTTCGTGCCAATTGCTTCGTGCCAATTGCTTTATGTCAGTTGCTTTGTGTCAGTTACTTAGTGCTAGTTGCTTCATGCCTGTTGCAGTTCTAGTTGTGTTGGCAGTCGATTCACTTTTTCTATTGTATTATAAGCTGCCTACACCAATGTTTTGCAAACATCAATTTTTCGTCGCAATTTTCAATTAAACGAAATTTTCATTATTTGCGACATTTGCACATTTACCTTCGCTTTGTTTTCACGACTGTAAGCATGAAAACTTAGTCTTTTGAAGTCGCATTGAAATCATTATTTGAACTGTCATGATTTTTCTTGTCAATATGCCTATTGCGCTTACATTTCACTTATTGTTATATAGCTGGTAGAACTTTCGAACTATACTCATGCTTCGATTGATTGTGTGACTTGGTTTCATTGAGTTTGTAATGCGTTGGGATTTGGATTTTCTTTTTATTTGACCTACTTGATCATTGGTTTCATGAAAATACATAGGGGTTATGATTAAATCTTTCATATGTATCTTTTTAATATAACGCCTATGTTCATGTTTTCATAACTATTGGCATGTTGATTGTATGAAGATCCATTGGCACCTTGGTTAAATTATTGATATGAGTCATTACAATACATTGGTGCATGGTTAAACATATGGTATTGGTTTTAAATCGTATGATTGATGGTTTGAAACTTTGGTAGAATGTTGATTGCACACGTTTTTTTATACACTTACCATTGTTTCATTGGTTGGGCAAATGACATGAGTGTTAAACTATGCTATAGTGGGTATAATAGCTATAAGCCGGCGGTTCTACTTTGGCAATAACTATTTTTCATGGTAGAGATAAGCTCCACCACCTTCGCACGTTGACATTTATGCCTACCCCTTATCACCATTCACTTCTGTTAGCTCGGGTAGCTCTGCTCCTGTGTGTGTTATGATCCAAACCCTCGGCTTACCATGTGCTCGGCTCCATGGAACCAGTCGTGTGAATTGAGCCAAACGACAACCAAGCCTTGTTAATGTTTGACAATGCTCGGAAAGACTTGGAGGATAACGGATGGCTCACCTTCGTGCAACAATTTGAGGGTTTTAATATAGCTATGGCACGACAGTTTGCCATGAATTTCGATGGCTGTAGAGCCAAGGTGGGTGACATCTAGTTGGAAATCGACGAGAAGTTTATCAGTTCTGCTATAGGGTTACCTACCATAGGCCAACGTTGGTTCAAAAATTGTAAGGTCGAGGAGGTGCCATGGACATTGCTATTCCTCTCGCGCAAAGTCACCTCTTGTGATAGAGGTATGCCCATCTCTGCACTTAAACCACGATGGCACGATACTTTGATGGTAATCAAACAGTTCGTGACTTGTGAAGGTCGATACGGACTTGTGTTTCTCTACCACCTGCGTTTGCTAATGAATTTTATGAGATACTCGTTGAATATGCCCTTTTACTTTCATCGTAGCCTATATAAAATGTCGAAATGGTTTAAAAGGCAGAAGGCTGACAGTAGCCTATTCCACCATGGGCTTATTAAGCTTATCATCTTTTATCACTTGAGTTTGCACGATGATAGCTGGAGAGATTTCATCGCTCGTAATGGTTTTGATGACACAAATCCCGTCCAGGTTGACAAACCTATGGTGACTGAAGCCAAGGCCGAGCCACCTATGCCCTTCCATATCCTACTGCCTCCTCCTAAACCCTCGGTCGACCCTAAGGTTGACTTACCTGACGCTATAGCTGAGAAAGTTGAGACTATTAAAAAACCCGTGAGCAAAAAGCCCAAGGCAAACCCTAATGCTAATGCGAAGGGTAAAAAGAACGCTCGGCTTATTTCAAGGATGGCCAGGAACAAACCTAAAACCTCTGCTGAGTCAAAGCCTATAATCCTGAGTGAGGATTCCGACTCTGACATAGAACATTTTTTAGCTAGTGAGTATCCTTACTCGAAGGGTTTATGCCCCGAACCATCTTATGATTTCGTGACAAATCTTCCCCCTTGCCTAAAATATAATCCTAGCTACCCTGGTATTAAATTGCCTAATGAAACCCTCAACCATGTGTCCAAACCCTCGCCTGCTCTTACAAAATCCACACAGTCTCCCTGTGACCAATGCAATTCATGGTTGGAACGATACTACATTGATGTTCCCCTACTCAAATCGAAAATTCAATCACTGGAAGATCAAATTGCAGTATTGACCAATCAAAGAGACAAGCTCCAAGCAACTAATAAGAAACAGAAGACAACAGGTTCCATCCTTTTCAAGAATGTTGAATCGGCCACAGCCGTTATCAACTCCAAATTGGCATGATCGAGCCATTTCGTCCCTGTATAGGTATGATTTTGATATCGTTTTAGTTTTGTGAATAAACATGATTAATATAATGGGTCAAATTTGGTTCTTGAATAGCTCTGTTATATTTCAAAATGGCTCTGTTATAATGACATTCATTCTGTATACATTTCACCTTGCTAAAATTAAATGGAATTTTTTTTTAGATTCATGAGTTAATCATTCCCAGTTTAGCCTTTGATAGATTTTTATCAGATTCGAATGGTTTTCATTTTGATTTGATTTGATCGTGTGTCTGATTGAGTTAACGAAATGGACGTTTTTCTTTCAATTGAATTGGTTTGGTATCTACTCTGAACACTAAGTTTTTCATGCTCAAATTAGAATACGATCATGATTGGATTTGATTTCGTCATGGTTCGGATGCTCTGATTGGTAAACGATTTCAATGAGTTTGGTTGTTACGATATGTTGTGTCACATAATTTTCCAAATCGGGAATACCACTCTGTTTAATTTAATTTGGCAAGAACGATTCTGTTTTTGTAAAAACAAGGTTCTCATTTAAGCCTGTGAAAATGCGCCTGAATCATGAAATGGATTTGATTCATGATACCTATGCTAAACCCCAACCGATTGATTCATTTGATTGGATTGTTGTTAGTTCGATCATTTCCATGAGTTAGATATGTATCATAAATGAATGCTCTGTTTGATTTTGATTTGTAAAAACAAATTGATCAACGTTCGTTATTTTTTTTACCAAATCTGATTATAATTCATTGTCAAATGAACGATTTTGATCAAAGTCAATCAATCCTGTTTGCCCAATTTGCAATAACAAATTACGAATTCTGTTTCTAATCAATCGATCCTGTTACGATTTTATTTGAATTGATTTTTGCGCCAGTTTGAATTGATCTATTCGTGGCATGAATCGTTTGCTATGTTGACACAGTTATAACGATTTGAAAATGATCTTGTCGAATTCATACTTCTTGTTGACAAGGTAGCGTAACAGTTGCTTGCGATTTGTTTTGATTATGTTGAATTCAATTTGTTATGAAATGATTGCATTGTTGTTCCACATAATTTTGTCACCCGACTTTGTGGTAACAAACAAAACAGAGTATGCCTATCTCTGTAGTCATTCAATTGATTTGGATCCTCTTTGATTTCAAATAGCATAACAAACTCAAATTAAATGATTCATTTTCAAATGGCTATTGGATGTCAATTAAATTGAAATATTTAAAAGATTTTTAATCGATTTTAATGTTGATTATGTGCCTTATTTAGACCAGCTACAAAATTAGATGATTCTGTAGCTAGTCTATAGAATTAGATTTTCATCATTTTATTAATAAAACATCCTTCTAACTTGTCTATTTTTGACCCTTTTCAGGTAAATTCGAATTGCATGGGACTTGATGAACAGTCTAGGGGATATTTGGATGTTTTAGTTTTATTTTAGTTTCCTAGTTTAGTCAACTTTGGGATATCTTCCCAGATTTATGTAAACAGTTTTGATAACTTCCACAGGGAGGTTTTACCCTGTGGAAAACTTATAAATACTTATTATTTTTGTAATAAAGATCATCCTCACTTGTGGGAGAACCAGGTTATGGATTTCTAATACAAAATGAGACAGAAGTTGATGTTTTGCTACAACTTTCGCTTTCATAATATCAATCTTTTGTTTCATGTTTATGCCTATCAATTTGCATTTGATTAGTGACTACTTTAGCTATTATTGTCTTTTGCAAAATGATATGAATTAATTAATATGATCCATGTCTGATTTCTTTCAACATTTAAAAACACAACAATTACTTGATTCAGTTCATGAATGACAGATTTCTCTTCTTCATCATTTGAATTATTTTGTATAAGTCTTTGCATACAGGTTTACCTAATTGTTAAGATTTATAAATTATATGATTGTTGTGATTTTTATGTCTTGTTTGTCCTGTAAACAAACTTAAAGAGCACTACAACTATCGTTTACGAGAAGCTTCTAGATTATTCGGTGCGGGTTTCCTCCCTCCGATCAACTTAGAAGATCATCATACACAGGACAAACCTGGAGCGTTCCCAGGTCAGTTTGTTATTTATTTGTTTAGTATATTTATTAGTAGTTTAATTAGATATATGTTTAATTAGATTTATAGTTAGAATTAGTATATTAGTTGTTTATTTTAGGTAGTTTTGCTTTATTTCTTGTTCATAAAATCATAAAAAAAAAAAAAAATACCCCTCTCTGTGTTAGGGCAGAATGCAAATGAGTTTTTCAGGTTTTATTTATATCTGTAAATTGTAGATATTGTATATTTTGTGAATAAGTTATATTTCAATTAGTAGTTTTAGTATAGTAGTAGTTAGTAGATTGTATTTATAGAATAGTTAGGTTAGTTTAGTTTGTTTTAATAATTAGTTTTAGTTAGTTTGTTTAATAGTTAGTTTTAATTAGATTAGTTTATTAGTTTGTTTTATTTATTGTTAGTTAGTTTAGTTTGTTTTATTTAGTTTTAGTTAGATTATTTAGTTTAGATTAGTTTTCTTTTTGTTTTCTTAGGACCTTAGATCAGCTAATGGAGCCGCTAAACCCGTCAGGGTGGTTCATCCCAAATGGCTTGGGTTATTAGACAACCCCGAACCGGTTCCACTCTCTCAGTTGACGGACGATCGATTTCGCCCATCAACAAGTTGCAGCACCATTTGCAGTGCTAGTTGAAGCACCAATGCAGTACCAATTGCAGTTCCTCTGGTCCAGTGAATTTTCTGATAACTCGGTTAAATGATGCTGAAATTAGTCTTTCCCTAGATCAACTCGCTAGCCATTTTTCGACATTTAGGGTTTTTGGATTTGCAGCAGCAGAAAAACCTAATCCAAATTAGTTGGGCACTTTCAATGAAGATTTGGGCCTAATATTTTGGTTATCCTAGTGCACCCTACCCTAGCGCATCTCCAATGATCTTCAGATTGCAAGTTGGAGCACTTTGAAATTTTTGGGTTTGTCATTACTTGTCATTGTTTTTGGATGGTGTCGCTGCCTACCATTATTTTCTGCTACTGTCGGAGGTATGTACTTGTACATGTTTAAAATGTATCACTATTTTGAGGGTGTTTGCAGGAAAAGGGATCTTTTTTCAAAGCAACAATAGTAGATCCAGAGGGATCTCAGATCCAACACATTCAGAGGAACAACAAACTCCAAGTTTGATAGTTTTGATATGCCTCTAGTTGTTATGGAATTATTGTGATATTTTTAACATCTAAGTTTCTTTTTGATCTATTGAAGTTATTATTATTTCTCGTCAAAGTTAAAGTTATAAGTTGACCTTATTCAAAGTATTAGATAGATTGAGGCTGACGTTTTAGAGTTTAATTGCATAATATTCTCTAACTGATATTTACGTCAAGAAAGCATATTTTCTTAGTAAAGGGGATAGGTTGGAGAGAATACTTGTCATCTTGAGTGAAGGAGACTTGGAAGAAAAGAAACAACACTCATTCTTGAAGATAAGACTACAAGTTCTAGGTTTGATTGATTAAATTGTTAAGTTTCCAATTTGCACATATCAAGTTTGATAATTGTTGCATTACAAGTAAACATTATAGTTATGACAACAATATTTGAAAGGTTTCGTTACTTCTAGGTACAATGAATACTTGGTAGCATGTGAGTATTATTGATATAAATGCTTATTGTACTTGTTTTCAAGATGAACTAACATCTCCTCTAGGAGATACTTCTTGTTTTGCTTCCAGACAGGTCACCCTGGTAATGCTACGATGATTACCATGAAATTGTCTTTTATTCTTGTTAACATAGACATGTTCTTATGAAAATTCTATTGGAAATACTTTTTCTCTTGTTTCTCTTGTCTCAGGCAGGTTATCTTGTAAATTCCATGGAGTTTACCATGGAGATATTGTTGTTCTTGTTTTCTTGTTCCGGGTAGGTTACCCTAGAGGAATGATTTGTCACAACACTAGAAGATTGTTGTTCCTATTTCTTATTATTGAATTTTTATTTTGACTCTTGTTCTAGGAAGGTCACAAGTGATATCTCTGAGAAGGAGGTACTGTGACGATTGTTCTCGTTATTGTTTTTATTATTATTATAAGAATATTATTCTTGTCTATTGTTTTCCCTTGTTGTTGGTCTTGTTCCAAGCATGTCATAGGTGATAAATCTGAGGAGAGCTATAGTGACGGTTGCAGGAGGCAATATATTAGATGGTCTCGAGTTGGAGACATGGAGCACACTATCTAGATAAGAAGTTGTACACAGGACCCTATACATCCATGTACCGAAGAAAAATGGGAGGAAGTTAAAACCTTCTGGCAAGAAGGGTACTTTTGTGAGATACAAAGTATATCATATGGAGATTGATTGTAAAGAGAAGAAGGCTCCAAATATTATCGAACATATCCATTTAGTGCAGACTTAGTAGAGCCAGAAGGGCCTATCCAAAATAATTGTAGTAACTAGGAAGAGACCAACATGGTCCTGTGACACTTTGCAGGATGCAAAGATATATGGCATCGATGAGCCATATCATGAGAAGGAAAATATGGCTTCCCCCAGTGGTGAGGCAGGAGGCCACACCAAGTACCAACTCAGAAGGATATGGACTCAAGAGAAGTCATCCTGTTGGAATATTGTGTGTTGTCATTGATGTCAACCCTAGTCATTGGTTGTAGTCATTAATGTCAACCCTAGTCATTGGCTTTTGGACCCAACAATTGATCGAAGTACATAGACATGAAGAAAATTACACATGCAGGTACAATAAACATTGATGGATAGTTTAAGCCATGCCTCTTTTGGTGGTATGTGGCACGTCACGTGGATCCTCACGATTGAGGAGAAATGAATTTTTGAAGATGACAATGTGAATTGAAGAAGAAACTACATATCAGCTCTAATGTTAAAATAAAGTGACATAAAGGGTATAAGTACATCTCATTATACATTCATTTTTCAACACACACAAGTTTGTTAATGAACAAGGAGATATAAGTCGAATTTCAGAGGAAATCAGAAGTAAAGAAGGCCAAATTTCAAGGGAGGATGAAGTCTTTTGGTGATGTGTTCTAAGGTATGTTATTTACAGGTAATCTTACCATTTTCACTATAACTTGTTTTCTAGAACGAATCATATGGTGAAATTTGTATGATATTGAGAAGACATATCTAGGTACATGTGGTAAACATTTCAACTCTTTATTCACTATAGTTTTGGAGATACACTATGGAAGATAGGGTTTTTGACTAGTCTCGAAGCTAGTCATAAAGATGTGTTCCGGGTAAAACATTCATAACGTCTTCATAGAGAATCCAAATGAAGTGATACCAATTTCATTGGAAATAGTACAGGATTTAGTTTCCTATGTACAAATTTCAGAATCTTATGTTAAATATTGATCGTGGGGCATGCTGTACAAGTTTGCTCTCCTGAATAAACCAGAATTGAATAAGGTCTACCATTTTCTCTATAAATCATTTTCTGGGAGGATTCAAGGAGTGAAACTTGGAGGAGTTTCAGAGAATACATTGAGTTATATTATCTACAGGATCAAAGTATTATAAGAAGTGAATAATTGTAGAAGTTGAAGAAGTCTTGGGGAGCATTATCAGGTTCTATGTGATGGTTGGTTGATGGTGATGATTTAATGTAAAGTTTTATTATCTCTCATATATTCTTGGGTGGAAGGAAGGGGAAAGGATGGAGAGGTCAACCCTCTATTGATATTGGAGGATTGTATCTTCCTTTTCTAGGTTTATCCCTCGCTTTATATTTGGAAGTTGTAGCTACCTTTGGAAGTCATTACTTCCCTTGAACAATAACTATTGGTTATTTCTCATATATTGTGCATGGTGTATTGTGGTTTATTGGTGTAACTCTTCTATTATTGTTCATTGTTCATTGGATATAATTGAATATATAATCTGGTTGAAGTATAAGTTGATTTTTTCTTTTAAATTGTACATGATATTGATTCACCCCCCTCTCAGTATCATCAATTTGGATCAGAGTTGGTTGCCTTCAGAACAGTTTAACCACTGGAAAGAAAATCCTGAGCAGAGATGGATGACCATGAGCACATTCCAAATGGGATTCAACTATTTGATGTAAGAAATTATGCATACTTAAGTGATAGAGTGAAAAATTGCCTAACATCTTTGGGAGTAGACATTTGGTACTCAGCTGTAAATGGATATGTAATCCCAAAGAATGCTCCAACCGATCCAAATGAGAAGAAGCTTATGAGTTGTAATTCAAAATCCAGACATGTTATTCTAGGAGAATTGACACCAACCATTGCCAACAAAGTGATGGGATGCAGCACTACTAAAGAGGTACGGGACAAGCTCAAGAGTATCTATGAAGTTGATCCAAAAATTAAGCAAGTCAAGCTTCAACGACATAGAGCAGAATTTGAAAATTTGAAGATGGATGAAAAGGAAGATATTGCAACTTATTTTCTTACAGTTGATGAAGTTGTTAATGCTATCAGAGGATTAGGTGAAGATCTCAATGAATCCTTGGTTGTACAAAAAGTGTTGAGATCACTTCTCTTGAAGTATGATGCTAAGGTCTCCACCATTGAAGAAACTAGGGACTTGAACAAAATGACAATATATGAATTACATGGGTCACTTATAGCATATGAAATGAGAACATGTACAAAAAGTGACCAACCAAACAATGAATAAACCTTTAAATCCATAAAGAAGACAAAATAGAAGGATAACAACCTTGATGAAGAAATAACAAATTTCGCAAGAAGGCTGCATAAGGGAACTAGAAGATACAAATTTAAGTCTCCTCTCAAATGCTTTAATTCTGGTAGAATAGGACATATTGTTGAAAAATGCTACTATAAAAAGAGAAGTCTCAACAATAAAAAGAGCTTCTAATACAAGGATGATGACATCTCCTCAGATGAGAGTGTTGAAGAAGATAATGATGGAGGAGAAGTCCTATTCATAAACTAAGAAACCCAAGATGATGATCACAAGAGTTCTAAAGAAGAAGAAATCATTTCTGAAGAAGATTCAGATGAAGAAGCCAACCTTGATTCCTTTTGGGGATACAAAGACAAAGTAGAGAGTGAACAAGAAGATGCGAATATTGAAAAGTTGAAGCATGTTGAAATTGAAAATAACAAGCTTAGAAACACAAACATAATACTAAAAGGTGAATTGAGTAGTTGTGAAGAAGATAATTACAGGCTTGAAAATACCATTGGTAGCTTGAAGGAACAATTAGAATATTATGAGAAATTGAAAGAAAAATTGGATCACACAAAAGGGGAGCTACTATTGACAATATAAAAGTTGAATAAGTTCAAAAAAAGCACTAAAACATTAGATGAGATCCTTAGCAGTGAAAGATCTCCAAACGACAAGACAAGACTAGGATAAAATGATAGTTCGAAGACAACAAAACAAGATAAGGAAGATGAAAAGGATGAAACCAACACTCCATAGCAAGTTGAACAACAATATAGAAGACTAGAATTCAGAAGGAATGAGACATCAAGAAGATCCTCTCCCATCAGGTATGAAAGCAATCATTATGAAGGAAACTACAGAAGAATAGATCGTGAACCCAGATGGACTACACCACAAAGAAGATCACTTACTTCTAGGTATCAAAATTTATTTCTTGGACATTGTTATACTTGTGGAAATTTTGGACACAAGGCAATCAATTGTAGAATCAATGAAAGGAATAACTACGCAAGATACATGAATGGTGCAAATAGTAGATATGGAAATGTTCGCAGACCTGTCAACAAAAATTATAATCCATTTGACCCATTAATGGATTAAAATATTGTATTCTACAAGTGCAATAATCTTGGTCACAAAGCACGATATTGCAGAGAGATGAAGGAAGATAATCCTATGCCAAATGTCCCTATACCAACTACAACATGGAAAACGAAAGAAATTCCACACTATGAAAATTGTCGAATAGCATTGGTCGCTAAAGAATGCAAAGAAGAAGATGAATGGTTCATAGACAGTGGGTGCTCAACTCATACGACCAGAGATCAAAGAAAATTTGTCATCTTGAAGAAAAAGGGTGGAAATGTTGCATTTGGAGATGACTCATCTACCAAAATACTTGGAAAAGGAACTGTAAAGCTTGGAAGTGAAAATATAAAATCAGGAAAAGTCCTATTGGTTGAATATTTGAAGCATAATCTCCTTAGTGTCAACAAAATATGTGATCAAGGATACACTCTTACATTTGACTCCCGAAAATGTAAAATTAGAGAAAAGAACTCAGGAAGATTGGTTGCAATTGCAACAAGAAGACCAAACAACATATACATCCTAGACATGAAGAAGAGAAAGAAGAAAAAATCCACACAAAATGATTCCAAGGAAGAAAAGGTCCCAAAGACCAAAAATAAGGATGAAGTATTATTGAGTGCCACATGTTCAGGGGGAGCAACCCCAAAGAAGAAGGTCACCTTATGCCATTAAACTCAGGGGGAGCAGCCCCACCCTTTGCCATTGATGTCAAAGGGGGAGAGAAATTAGTATCATGATGATAGGGGGAGCATGAGTGTTTCCATCAATGACAAAGGGGGAGATTGTTGGAAGATTGTGTGTTGTCATTGATGTCAACCCTAGTCATTGGTTGTAATCATTAATGTCAACCCTAGCCATTGGAGTTTGGACCCAACAATTGATCGAAGTAGATATACATGAACGAAATTACACAAGTAGGTAAAACAAACATGGATGGATAGTATAAGTCATTCCACTTCCAGTGGTATGTGGCACGCCACGTGGATCCTCATGATTGAGGAGAAATGAATTTTTGAAGATGACAATGTGAATTGAAGAAGAAACTACATGTCGACTCTAATGTTAAAAGGAAGTGACATAAAGGGTACAAATACATCTCATTATACATTCATTTTTCAATACACACAAGTTTGTTAATGAAAAGGGAGGTTAAGTCAAATTTCAAAGAAAATTTGAAGTAAAGAAGGCCAAATTTCAAGGGAGGATGAAGTCTTTTGGTGATGTGTTCTAAGGTATGTTATTTACAGGTCATCTTACCATTTTTGCTATAAATTTTGTTGTAGAACGATTCAGATGGTGAAATTTGTATTCTATTGAGAAGACATATCTAGGTACCTGTGGTAAAACTTTCATCTCTTCATTCACTATAATTTTGGAGTTACACTCTGTGGAAGATAGGGTTTGTGACTAGTCCTGAAGCTAGTCATAAACATGTGTTCCGAGTAAAATTGTCATAACATCTTCATAGAGAATCCAAATGAAGTGAGACCAATTGCATTGGAAAGAGTATGGCCTGTGGTTTTGTTTGTACAAATTTCATAATCTTATGTTAAATATTGAGCATGGGGGATGTTGTACAAGTTCTCTCTCCCGAATAAACCATAATTTAATAAGGTATACCATTTTCTCTATAACTCCTTTTCTGGGAGGATTCAAGGAGTGAAACTTGAAGGAGTTTCAGAGAATACATTGAGTTATATTATCTATAGGATCAAATTATTCTAAGAATTTAAGAATTGTAGAAGTTGAAGAAGTATCGGGAAGCATTATCGGGTTCTATGTGATGGTTGATTTATGGTGATAATTTAATGTAAAGTTGTATTATCTCTCATATATTCTTCAGTGGAAGGAAGGGGCATGGATGGAGAGTTCAACCCTCTCTTAATATTGGAGGATTGTATCTTCCTTTTGGAGTTTTATCCATCCCTTTATATTTGGAAGTTGTAGCTACCTTTGGAAGTCATTACTTCCCTTAAACAATAACTATTGGTTATTTCTCATATATTGTGCATGGTGTATTGTGGTTTATTGGTGTAACTCTTCTACTATTGTGCATTTCTCATTGGATATAATTGAATATATAATCTGGTTGAAGTATAAGTTGAAAAAGTTTTTAAATTGTACATGATACTGATTCACCCCCCTCTCAATATCATCACATCCATCATGATCTAGTAGGGAGGAGCAACCTCCCCTGGACCATTCATAAGAGATTAGACTTTAGAAGAGATCATCACATATAGAGGGAGAAGATGGCTCCAGAGATTATATAGAATCAGACGGATTCAAGCTTCAGAGGGATCATGTAGACTCATAGTGAGCCTGATCTTAGAGAGATTCAGTGGCTTAGAGAATTTTCCTCCTCAGATTCAGATGGGAGAGAGAGACATATTCCAAGACTAATAGATAGGTGCCATGAGTGAGAAGGATATATCCAAGCTTCAGAGGCTTCGAGGATATCTGAGACCTCCTGAGGCTTTGAGGAGATATGATACCTCTTGAGAAGATTCCCTTGTTTCATGACAAAGGAGAAAGCCAGTCAGAAGGACTGGATATGGATTTTTCCTTGGTTCCGAGACTAGCAGGGAAGTCAGTGGTGACTTCCAAGTTGATCTACAAGATCAAGCATGTTACAGATAATAATATAGAGATGTACAAAGATTTACTTATGTCTAGAAGATTCTCCCAGCAAGAGGAAGAAGATTATGACGAGATACTTTCTCTAGTAGCTAGAAGAAGTGTACATAGAGTAGCCACAAGATACATGAGAAGGAGTCTCATGTTTACAGATTGAAAAAATATTTGTACGGGCTTAAGCAGGCACTCAGGGAAGGATATGCCAGATAGTTATTTGGATGATCTAGAGATTGGTTTCCTACATCGATGGTGATGAATATGAAGAGATAGTGGATGCCACCATGGATAGACAGATGATTGGTTTGTTAATGAACATAAAGCTAGATATATGTTTTGTGGTGAACACATTGAGTCAGTATATGGTTGTGCCAAGATGTGTTCAATTGATTGTAGAAAAACATGTGATGAGGTACCTGAAAAGTAAAATTGACTATGGAATCAGATATGTTTCGAATCATGAGATAAGCCTGTAAGGCTATATTGATTTAGATTGGGTCAGTAGTGTCACAGACCGAAAGAGTACATCTGGATGTTGCTTCAGTATTGGGATCAACTATGATCTCATGGATTAGCAGGAAGTAGACTAGTGTGGTGCTTAGTACGGTTGAGGCAGAGTATATAGTAGTGTGTTCGTCTAGCAATGAAGCAATGTGGCTTCAAAAGTTTCTTGCAGGATTGTTTGATCTTGAGTTAGAGTCGATTTGTATCTAGTGTGACAACCAGAGTTGTGTGAAGTTGTTGGATAACCTGGTGTATCATGACAAGTCTAAGAATATCTATATCGGGTACCATTATATCATAGATATGGTGTAGAAGGGAGCAATGAAGCTCGAGTATGTAGCTATGGATGAGCATATAGCAGATGTGTTGACCAAGCCTATGTCAAGGGTGAAGTTTGAGTACTTCAGGCACAAGCTTGGTGTGGCTCGAAAGGACATACTCTTGTGATAGGGTATGATGTGTTACAGATATGAATTCAGATAGAAGCATGGTTTTCATGCCCGGGCACTGACTGTGGCACCAATAAGGATGATGTGTACGCAGATCCTTCAGGAAGAAAGTGTTTCCTAGCTGATGAGGCCCAACTGATTTGTGTGGTTGGAGGCTTCACACAGATCCTCCAGGGAGGGTGTGCCTCCAGGACAGCTAAAGGGCCAACCTAGTGTGTTGAACATCTGTTACTCCAGTGAAATATTATGGTACACAAGTACTCCAGTGAAATAGTCTGGTACGCATAGCTACTCCAGTGAAATACTCTGGTACATTGACACTATTAAATTTGAACGGTTTTGCGACAAAGTAGAGACGAATTTTCGTTGGCATAGAGTTGTTTTTGTGACCAAGATAATTTTTTTTTTGTCGGAATTCATTCGTCAGTCTAGCGACCACACATGGATCTTCGCCGAACTAGCGACCAGAAAAAGAAGCCTATTCACAATAGGGAAAAGTTCGGCTAGCAACGAATGTTAGTCAGTCAAATGACTAATATTAATCGCAAGAGTGACCAAAACAACCCTGGCAAACTTAGTCAATAAACCGCTATGAGTCGCTAGAATGACAAATATTAGTCGCTAGAGCAACCAAACCATCAGTTAAAAAGGTCAAAAGAAGGAGGATCAATTAGTCGCTAGAACGAACACATTGGTCACTCTAGTGACTAATGTTGATGTTTGCAACCAATTGGAAATACTAGCGACGAACACGTTGGTCACTCTAGCGACTAACAGGTTGGTCGCTAAAGTGAATAACATGTTGATGTATGCTACCAATTGGCTATACTAGAGACGAACAGGTTGGTCGCTAAAGCAACCAATATTGGGGTTTTTAAAAAAAAAAATTTATGCCATTCACACAAGATCTATGCAAATCTTACCTACATGAGCATTCTTTAATAGAAAAAATGAAATGGTCCATGACTATAACAGGCAATTAAAAAAATTGCAATGCAACTATCTATATGCCTATGTTTCTTTTGATTTTTCAAATTAAAATGAAATGAATTGCAAGAAAGGAAACCTATAGATGTAAACAACCATTGAAATGCAAATGTACAAACTATTTGTAGAGAACAAACAAAGAGTCAAACCCTCAAAAAACTCTTGAAGGAAAGGTAGTAAAACCATAGGGGGGTTTGTTCCTCAATCCTTTGGATTTTTAAGGGTTTTAAGCCAAACCTACAAACGAAAAATCTAACTAATCATCCACATTCCCTAAATATAAATCTAGTAGACACACAAAAGCGATAAAAACTAGAAAAAATATTTTTTTTAACCCTTACAGAAAGTTACCTCAAAAAGTGTGTTGGCCCATGACGGAAGGTACCATGTTTCCTACATTGACAAACAAAGGAACCAGACCTTGTTGATGCATTGGTCAATGCACTTGTTGACCCCAATAAGTGTGATGGTCTCTAGGGGGTCTCTTGCACCTGGGAGCTCAACTCTGTGGGATTCCTTTCTGGTTTCCAACCCTTGTCACTTGCAAAGACAACACATAAAGCTAAAAGAAGTAAAAAAATCCTAAAAAACTCATAAAAAACAAATAAACTCATTTACCACACACCTACAATCAAGGATCTTGAGATTGGCTCATATCCCTAGTGGAGTCACCACTCTATTGGTGAAAATGTACAAACAGAGTGAGAAACTTCACAAACCTTGTGGTTGCTACAAGATTACAGACAAATGAGTTAGAAAACTAAAAACCCTATATTTCAATGAACTAATTTATTTTCTAAGCTATTTTATTCCTATATATGGAAGTAAAATGCAACAAAAAAATAAAAGACAAAAACAACTATTTGATCAAAGAATAAATGAATCCATTACCCAAATGGTAGACTTCACAATATCACTGGTGGAGAGATATTGAAGGTGTTTATCTTCTATTGGCCTCTCCTTCAGAGGGTTCTTTGATTTCCTCTAGTGTGTGGTTGTAGTTTCTCTTTCCTCTGGCTATAGATGGATGCAATAGTGTTCTCCTCAAGAAACTAGGGTTTCATTGGTAAAGGGACAAAACTAGGGAAAAAATCCACAATGAGGGAAAATGAGAGAAAGAGGAATGAAAGAGTGATAATGAAATGGGGGGAGACCTCTCCTTGTTTTATAGGAAAAATATGGAATTTCTCTCATATTTTTTCTTTTCTAAATTAAAAATAGGAGGGAAAGTCATAAAAAGGGTTTATGAATTAATTAAGTGGAATTAACTTTAGGGAAATGGTTCCTAAATTTAATTAAAGGGGATATTTATGGCTTTATGAGTGAAATTAACTTTAGGAAAATGGTTCCCAAAGTTAATTAAATGGGATATGGTGTAAAAGTCATGATACCCATACTATTGTTAGAGTATTTCAATACACATAGCATTTTGTTCTAGATGGACCATTTTTACGTGATAACAATCATTGCCTTGCAATATGCATTATGCCCCTTCTCATCATCTCAATGATGTCTCTACTTTGATGTCATTCACTACTCATTCTACATTTGTTGGGTTCTCTTTGGTCCACCGATACCCAATGCCTCTTACAAACCATACTTTGTCTTATCTCATTCGAATGCATTTGAATTCATGTGGTGACCTCCAAGATGATGTTATCATTAATGCATCCGCCATGTCGACATCTTATCAATACGTTGAATTCTCCTTTTAGTATTATTACCTAACACATTTCGGGCATTTTCACTCTAAAACTATTCTCATGCCCTTTGAAAATTCACAAACTTTGATATATCTCTCAAGGATCTCTCACACTTATCATTTGTATTAGACTCCAAACCATTCTCAGTTTTCACACTCATGTCATCCTTGGTGTTCTCAAAGTCGATATTAATAGAGTACCTTTGATTCTTTTACATCACTCGACAAATTAGTTGTTGGCATTATAAAATAGTTTCTAAAAAATAAAAAATCTCATTACATCTCTTATAA